>JAYDZK010000001.1:82820034-82836998 GCA_034509185.1 Euphonia xanthogaster
GACGCTCTTCCGATCTAAAAGTTTTAAATTGTAATTAAGAAATGTGATAGACTAAAGAACACTTAATCCTCTATTTGATTAATATAACAGCCTAAGAATGTCCTTAAGTGTTGTCAAATGAATTTGCTGTTATTTATTTGGTATTTGTTGAATACTTTCAATAAATAATTTGTCAATTTTCTGTGATGCATCAAACACAATGGCACTGTCAGTGCCTTTACTGGCTGTCAGCTTTTGTAAATAGGAGAATAAAAAATGTATTTCAGAACAAAGCAAGACCAAAGTAACAAAAATGGCAAATGCAGATTATAATGTACTGAAAGATTTATGAATCAAAAGCATGAATTCAATGAAAAACCTTCAACAATATTATTTTTATTATCTTACTCAATTCAACTCTGAAATTACTTATGTTCTTTACTTACAGAAATTCAAATAAGATAATATAAGATGAAGGTGCTTTTTGAAATACATAATGCTAAAGTTACTTTATTTTCACTGCCTTTCACAGAAGCTTTTCCTTTGACAGAAGAAAAGTTGAAAATCGTAATAGCATCTCCCATCTACTCTATGGAATCAGCTTGGAGCTTACAATAGGCAGATAATAAATAAATTTTCTGTATATTTTTTTTCTGAACCAGTATGACTACTAAGAAAACACTTCCAAATACCAATTATAGGGTTATACAAGAATCCTGCAGACAAAGAGAGATTATCTCAAGAAAATTGTGGGCTGTGGTCTTCAAAATTCTATTTGTTTTCAGCAATTCATCCTTAAGGGTTCAAAGTTATGTTTACAGCATTCTTCAAGAAACTATACTTCCACAATATGTAACACTTGAAACCAGACTTTTTTTCTTGTCAATTTGTTAATACCTTTGAGAAGAAGTGGAGAAAAATAGCATTATGTATAAATTCAGGAACTGCAAAAAAAATTTCACAAGTTACCTTACAATGCGATGCTTAATATGATATTAGTGGGATTGAAACTGTTTCACGATGCTATCACTGGTTCAGTCTCAGATAAAGCTACAAGAGTAAATTTTTTCCTCCAAACAACTGAGATTAGATGTCAGCAGTTCTCATATTTTATAAATGATTTTGAGTATAGGATAAAAAAGGGCACATTGGCACTTCAATATCAGAGACAGTATTGCTTCAAAACCAGAAGCAATAAAAAATGTATTGTTTGCTATAATTCTTGGACTTCTCTGGAGTTCCCCTGTCCTAAGAGGATTTATTTGCCATAAAAATGTCAGATTTTGAAAAAAAAAATTAATCCAATTAAAGTGCAGTTTTATTTTAAGATTGTGACAATGGGAAAACTTTGTATTATGTTTTAAGGATCATCCCTTCCTAGATGATAGGGTATTTATTAGCATCCTGCAATACTGTCCTCTGCACATCTCACCATGGATCTGATTTTTAAACACATGATGTTAGAGAATGGGATTAAGCACCATTTGCAATGGACTTTGGCCTGAAATGAATTCTGAGGCTACGGCTGAGTTTCAAATGGCTTTTGTTATTTCAGATGACATGGCTAAACCTAAAATTTCAACACCTGTAAGTGACAGTGTAGAATGTCAAGACCAAAACACTTTCCAGCTGCTTTATTTGATGTTAGAGGGCACTAAAGCTCAGCTCTGCCCCCTCGCTAGTGCTGCCTGAGGGTGATGGAGGGAGCTTTCAGCAGCCCAGTATTGCCAGTACTCTTCAAGGATGCACTTCATTGCAAAGGGAATGATCTCACCACAGGATAACAGTTTCCCTGCCTCAATGTTTCTGGTGACTTCAAGCAGTAAAGACACTCCAAGTTTGTTCCTTTAAAGTTTTTGATGATGCCTGTCCCATGAGCAGGCGCATTCTGGAGACAGTTTGAATTATAGAAAACATTAATTAATTCCATGAGTGTTAGCCAGTGGTGTCCTAAAATTCAGAGGTTGCTGAGAGGATCCTTTCCTATGTAATGAGCAAATTTTGGTGTCTTCTGCCAAAATTATTTTGTAAACACTGCAATGCATCGTGATTGCTGCCAGGTGAGGGTTTTGTCACTGCCAAATAACCCCATGCAAGTGCCAAGGGGTGCCAAACCTCTGGGTTTCTATGGGATGCTGTGGCAGCCCTTGTCAAGGCAGGCTTACTTACATTTCTGGAATGCTCTCAGGTTGTCTCATATCACCACTTTAGCTGTATTTGCTGGAAGGTTTGGAAATTTTCTGAAGGCTTATTCTTGTACAGTGCCATTTCCTTAGCTATCTGACAGCATAGCTCATATGCGCCAGACTTTCTGGCAGATAAAGGTTAGATGAATATTGGCTTCAGTAGAGAGAGGGTAAATCCAGCATCAGGCAACTAATCATAGAAGAGATTTTGGCTCTTGCCAGTGTAACTTCGAAGCAGAAGGTGTTGACTGAAATGGAGCTGTTATTATGAACAAGACCTGAATGTTGTGAATATTAGCTGCAGAAAAGGGTCCTAGAGGAAAGAGCTTCCACAACCCCATGAAAGAAATCTGGAAACATGACCCTGATGTGGAGTAAATGCTAAATAGAGAGAGATCTTGCTAGCAAGTAACTAGTCTGTGTTGCAATTTTTGTTAGTTTATGGGAAATTAAAATCTAAAAAGACACTTAGCACCATTCTGCAGCATGTGAATAGCTCTTCTATACTCTCTGTGTCTTAAAATTTTCATTAAGATTTTAGATTCAGAAGTGAATAAAATATAAAATATTCTCTGCAATACTGTGAGTTTTAAATTAAGTACAATTTCTGCTTCTGAAAGACTTTTAGATAACATTTTAGTGACTATGCAACCCTGGCCAAAGGCCAAACCTTCACAGTCTGCATTAAAGCTTTTGATTTAGCCAACCATAAATCACCAATACAGCAGTGTAATGACAGAGAAGTAGGAATCAAAGCCATAGGTGCTGGAACAGCAAGTATAGAAGGTTGTTCTCAGCTGAATAAATGCAAACAGGTTCTTATGCAATATTTCCACCCCCATCACAGTGATATTAATAACAGAAATTGTATCATCAATCTGCAGTGCAGGTCAAGATATGTATCACAATTGAGTCAAAATATTCTGTCTACATTGTGCACCTAAGTAGAAGTCAACCAATGGATCCAATTCTGTTTTATATTTTGCATATTAGAGACACTTGTAAAGCCATTCTGACGGCAGTCATGGTGTCTTTGCCCTGGAAATCTCTCTCCCAACTGCTTTATCCACCATGACAGCACATTACTGCCTTTATACACACAGTTCAGCAGATTGAGGGTTTTACTTGTAAAGGTCCGGGTGTCTTACAAATGGCAGTGTGGCTTCTTATTTGGCAATGTCTGGCCACACAATTGTCCTCACAAATCAAACCTTGCTGTGACTGCAGAGAGCAGCAAGCGAGGGAGATGGAAATCTCAGAATGAATTCCTAAAAGCTATCAGCTTACCTCAGTGTCATCTAGGCTAGACAGGAAAAATGCAGATGAGAAGTGACTGCTATCAGGAAGGCCTCTGTTGCTATGCAGAATTCACAACTCTGCTCTTTAGAGGTAAGGAACCAAAATCTTTCTTAGCAAAACATGGAAGCAATTCCAGCCTTTTTTTTTTTACCTTGTGATCTCTGGTAAAAGCACCAGGACAGTGAGACCAAAGTCCCAATGTCTCCAGTGAGTGACCTGGCTAGCCTTTGTGCTAAATTCTCTAACAGGTTTACTTAGTGCTTCATACTGCTATTAAATATCCAATCATCCTTCAAGCTCATAGGAGAGCTCAGGCTAAAATCCCAAGGTCTGGCCTATTGTCACTGGAGAACAGAGCCAACCTTGTTGTCTACCTGTCCTGGTGAGCTATCCTAGAATGGAAATTTATGTAGGTCCAGCAGAAAGGAGCATGAGATCAGGACTCCATGTACAGAGAGAAGCAACAAATAAATATAGCATTGCCACTTGATGAGTAAATGGGAACACTAATTAAGGAACCTTAAAGTCAGACACAAAGCACTCCAAAATATGGAACTATCAGATAAAAACATCAGCTGAAGGAAAACGTAATAGAAAAAAGACTGTGTGTTTTTTTCCATATGGTATGGAAGTCTTTTAAAAAGGACAACTTGAGGTATTTTATCAAGGACAAATGAATGTCTTTTAGGGAAAATTTGCTTCCTACTGAAATTTCCCCTTCAGAAAAAATGCAGGTGAAGATTTGCTCCCAAGTCTTCTACTGTCTATTTTTTTTCCTACTTTTTTCTTTACTACTAAGTAAAATTACTTCTTATTACTTCCTATCTCTCACCATTTGCTGCAGTAAGGACCTATACAAAGGACATTGCATTTGTCTCTGCAAGGCAAAGCATAAGATTGAAACCAGTTATATATGCAGTTCTACTGTATTTAAAAGTATGAAGAGGAGCAATATTCTCTCTACTCCTCTTATTCTTGTTATCTTCTGCACTATTTGTGAAGAGGGAAGGGATTTTTAGAGCATTTTATACTTATCCTACTCACATTATTAAACTGAGCTTTCCCTAGTTTCTAGTGACTAAAGAATTACTCACATTAAATATACAGTTTCAGGCACCTACATTTCAGGATCTGATCCCAGGCCAGCACCAGGGAAAAGTTCCATTAATTCAGTACGCTATTGCTGCAGTTATAAATCACTCTCTTCAGAAGATGTCTTACTATGAGTTTTATGAGAGAGTTTTGTAACAAGGTGGGCAAGTACTGGATTTTCAGGGCAAATAAATGTTCTTATTCCCATGAATGTCTATCAAACTTGCAAGCAACACAGGAAAATGCTTTAATAGACTAGAAGTATTATAAGTAATGGTATGTTTATTTATTTATTACATTTCTAATCTGAGTAGCTAATGGAAAAGCTATCAGACTATTATATGAATTAGTGTTAAAAATGAAAATGGAAATTTCTCTTAGAAAAACTTCAAAATCTTCAAAATATTCACGCTGATCAATTGCTGTTTGACATGTGAGCGAATATCTTTTAGAAGTCAATACTGTTGATTTCTCCACTAAAAAGGGATTTGGTTTATTCCAAATACTGTATCAGAGATAAAAATTCTGTCAACAAAAAGATTATTGCTAAATCTTCTTATAACCAGGCTAATTTTCTGTTGGTATTTACTGTCAGAAAGTAAGTCCTGCAATATTCCCTCATTCCAGGATTTCTGCGGAGGAAAAACACAGTATATTCTGTTCCTCTGAAAGCAGCCAAGGAATGAGAGAGTCAGCTCAAATCCAGGTGTAAATTTGATGCCACACACAAAGTAATCTTCAACTGTATGAACATTCTGGATTTTACAGTGTTTTTGGAGTCCCTTTGCCTCCACTCCCAATGGAAGTGGTATAGAATAACATCCACATCCTGGCCATACCCCTCCTGGCCACTGCAAAAAATTAACCCTGTCCTGTCTGGAACCAGGACAATGTGATACCCATGGTGAAAGAGGCAAAGATCCTGCAATGCCATGTATGTGAAAACAGACACTATTTTAAAATGGTGCATTGTATTCTTCTGGGTCTCCACCTGTCTAGTTCAGGATGGCATCTGGTTAAAGACAGTCTGTGAAATACAGTAAGTGTAGTGTCTTCTTGATCCCAATGAATTGAGCATTTGAGGACAAAAAAATCCTCCAATTCACATTTGTCCTGAGGAGAACAGAGATGACAAGAGCCCTCCTCTGTGTCATCAGGACTCAGTGGCACATTAAAAATGTTGATGAATTTAAAATCTATAGGATTTATAGATATGTATTAAATAAATATCTTCAGATGAGTTATCTGGCACATGAGGATGTGACTGATTCAGATCATTAAAAAAAAGTATGTATGGATGCAATTGCATTCAGTCACTGTGGCATTTTGTCCATTTTTTTCCACTCATTGTCAAGACCATAAGGGCACCAACAAGCCCCAGTTGCTTTGATAAGCCTCTGACCACCCTTCTTTGCCACCCCTCTTGCAACCTTTTCCTCCAGCTAAGGGGTTCAGCTGCCTGCTGCTGGCACTGGCCTTTCCTTTTTGGGTCTGAAGGTTGGGATGAGTGCTGGTCCTCAACACAGGCCTATGGGGTGCTGCCCTGAACTGGCACTGGTCAATCTGGCTCACCTTGTGTGGGTACTTCTTGTGGGCTCTCTGTGCCTACAGCAAAGTGATCTGGGAGCATGTGACAGTAAAGAGTAAGCAAAGGTGACCATTTTGAAATGCTTTCTCAAGTCAGCTGTTATTTACACACCTGATAGAAGAGAAAATCATGAGCACCATTTCCTCTGGACAAATCTCTGGGAGTGTGTTGACTTTTGACAAAGCCAAGGAGCATCAACTAACGTCAGTCTCAGGTTCACCCACAGAATCAGAATCAGCGAATAGTTTGGGGTACAAGGGACCTTAAAGATCATCTAGTGTCATGTCTTGTACCATGGGCATGGACACCTTCCACTAGACCAGGTTTCTCAAAGCCCATTCAGTCAGATTGCTCATTTGTCTGACCTTGAAAACTTCCAGGGGTGGGACACACAGAGCGTCTCTGGAAAATCTGTTCCAGTGTCTGTCCAGAAAAGAATTTCTTCCTAATATCTAATCTAAACTTACTGTCTTTCAGTTTGTAGCCATCTCCCCTTGTTGTTGTTGTTACAAAGGCCTTGAAGTGACAGCACTTCAAGCCTTTGTAAAAAGTCCCTCTCCACCTCTCCCTTTAGGCACTGCATGGCTGCTAGAAGGTCTCCCTGGAGTCTTCTCTTCTCCATGCTGAACCCTCTCAGCCTGTCCTTACAGGAGAGAAGCTCCAGCCCTCTGATCATCTTCATGACCCTCCTCTGGACTCATTCCAACAGGTCCATGTCCTTATTATGCTGAGGGCCCCAGTGCTGGACCCAATATTGAATGTGGGGTCTCAGTAGAGTGGAACAGAAGGGCAGAATCACCTCATTCAACATAGTGGTCTTTGATGGAGCCCACGATACAGGGCTGCAAGCTCTGTGCTGCAAGAACACATTTGACTTGATGGGGACTCTCCTAGAGAAATTTAGCATTCCTATAAAAACATGTGTGTCCCTTCCCTCCTCTGCAAGTAGCCATATATGTATATATGTATGTAGATATTTGCATTTTCTTGAAAGAAAAGTTTGCTTTATTTTGTTCTGTAGTAGCTTTGTACTTGTCATTTACTGAGTACTCTGCAAGAGAATGCGCTTTAAATGTACTTTAATCTGTGTTGCTACTAGTATGGCCCAAGAGAGCTTTATCTAAATCTGTGACAGCAGATATCAAGCTTGATTTGCAGCCCTGTGATACAGGGCTGAGAGCATCATTTAATCTGAAGTACTTTATGAAACAGCAATTTCAAAACATAAAGCATGATTTAGAAGTTGTATGACAGGCAGACTCCACTAATCATTACCCATCCATGGTATGTGAACAAAGGTGTTCCTTCTTATGGCAGTTGTTATGGGTTTGAGTATTGATGCTTGGGATAATTCAGAATCTATGAAATGGAGCTTTCTGTCTTGTTTTATATATAATTTGCAATAATCAGCTATATTTTTTTAATAGGGTGCTTTTATTGGTATTTTATATTTATGATGAATTATCTTGAACTTATTTATGCTAAGGCCCTCTGAAATGCAAAAAATCTCTCAGGCTAAAGGCATCTGAGAAAGAACACAAACAAAACTTGTATGGTGCAAAGAAGCTTTTAAGTAAATGAAAATAAGTTTCACGAGCTGGATGGTCTTTGTAGTGTGAAAAAAATAAGTGTTTTTAAAAGAATAGACGTTCTGTGGAAGACAGAAAAGTGCAGAAAAGTGCAAGCAACACTACAATTCACTCCAGGAGCTTTAATTGTGGAATCTTCCATAATTTTGTTGTGGGTTTTTCTTGGTCTTTGTTTTTATTCCCCTCCTATGTCCCAGCCCATCACCGCCCTCAAGTGTATTTGGAATGTCTAGGACTGAAGTTTACTACACAGAGTAAACACACAGAGTGTTTTTTTTTAAAGAGGACATTTTTGTCTCTCCTGTTGTCCTGGTCACATTTCCATTGGCTGACTTGCAGTTTTAAAATCTGCACATTTTTTCCATACATGCAGTTTGTCCTCTCTTTTCACAGGTGGCTTTAGTACTCCCTCCACTTTAATTATCTTTGCCATCCTTATTTGACATTGTAGCAAGAGAAGTGCTCTCATTACAGAATCTGAGTGCCTTGCCAGATGGCAACAGGGGAATTTTTCAGTATTTGTGAATTAATTTGATATCACCTGACAGTGAGAACTTTCTTAGGGTTCCAGATAAATGTTCATGACCATACCACCAGCACAGTGACTTCTGCTGATTATTGCATGCAATCATCATTTGCAGTGGGTATTTAATTTTTTTGGTGTTCATATCTTAGCATGAAATTAAAAAAAAAAATACCCTGACGAGAAATATGTACACTTCTTCCAGGTGGCAATTAAGACTTTTTTTTGGATTATTGTAAAAAAAGAGCAAAGTACAACACTCTGTCAATAATTTAAGCCACTGCTGGTTCAGTGCAAAATATGACATTTTTCATATTGCTTAGATTTCTGAAGTGCACTCACTGACAGCTGGCTTCTTAATCATGTCTTAATCATTCAACTTCTGAAATGGTCATAGATTAATATAAAGGTTATTTAAATTTCTGAAAAAGGTTTGGAAAGACTGAAAAAAATCAAAAGCAAAACACATCCAAGTCTTAAATCTAATAATTCTGTCATGAAAATGACTACCAAGAAAGGACTAAATGCAAATGAAGAACAGCAGCAACTTGCTGTGTGGTCAGTGTGTCCTCTCTTCATTACACCCAGAACATGGCTGAAGAGGAGCTAAAAAGAGATCCCCAAGCTGGACATAGGAAGGTAGCCCTGCAGCAGCTCTCACTTTATAAAGATGTAATTTAGTGAGAAGCAACAGTGTCATAAACAAGCAGGAAGGTGTAAGCAAAAAGGAAGTTAGGGTTTTGAATCCATCTCTTGTTACTGCAGGACTGGTCTCTGCAGTAGATCTTCTCATGCCATGCCTAGTCTGCTTTTAAATTCCCTCTGTAACAGTAGTTTCCATAACTTCCCTTGGGAAGAAGAGATGATGTTTAGCACCTTTCTTCCAGAAAGTTGCTGGTGGTATCCAGCCTGCTTCCTTTCTCCTAACTCCACCTTATTAATAGGAATGACCCCCTGTGCAGCACTCTGAACCATGCTGCTCTTCCTTTGTGTCCTGAGGCTGCAAAGGGGTGGTGGCTGCTGGGGCCATTATGGACTTCCACAGGGCTCAGAGGGGCCCCAGACAGACCGGAGCATAGGACAGGAACTGCTCTCTCTGAGAAGCAGCATAAATTCAGAGTGAGTCCTACACCCACAGTGTCCTAGGGGCAGCCTCAGGGCAGTCTCTCTCTCCAGGTAGCTTGAGTCACAGATCTTCCATGTCAGAACTTGGCATCTATTTTTGATCACCTGCAGCTCCACGTGGCATGGCTGTAAAGGAGATGTAACACCTGCAAGAAGCAGCTGCCACCTCCCTTTATCACAGATTGTCCAAACAGTAGGAAACAGCAATTTTGTGGGTTTCCTAATTCTCAAACTCTTGGCAAGGGCTTCACTTTAGTAAACAGGCATGCCCCAGAGTACAGATACCCCTTTATCCTATTTGTTCACATATATTTAGACACAACAGGTACTTACAGAATTTTTTCAGAGACATATTGCACTGTGTTTTGCCCCCTTCCCTCTATTTTGGGACTCCTTACACTGCAACATGGGGCATACTCAAAGTTTTCCAATGTATTTACTTTTTCTTAAAAGTACTGGCCCTGGTTTGCTATGGACAGTAAATATTGTTAACATTCAGTAAATCTGGCCTTTGAAATTACCTTAAACTACAGAGTAACAAAATATAGTCTATTTTCTGAAAACTCAGGTCCATGTGCAGACTCAGGGGTTTATTCTTCACGTCTCTCATATGTTTGTTGACACCTATCTTGGGTATCTGGTGAAATGCACAACTCATTTTTCTAACCTAATAACTCCAGATGACAATCTGACACATACATTTTACATTGTTTCTTCCAAGTGAGCTTCCACAATCTCCTGACAGGGTTTATTGTTCTTTTGTTTTTTGGTTTGGGTTTTTTTTTTTTGAGGGGGGGTGTTCAGTATTTGAATAAGCTTTAGTTTGTCAACAACTTTGTGTCACTGTGGTGCCTCTAGGAGAATAGAAATATCATGTGGTTGCAGTAACTTGAGTTCAACACTGCTGTTGGATTTTGCACTCACAAACATGAGTGAGTAGAAACCGCAAGAGCAATTATACAAAAATATTGTGCCAACCCACTCATCTTAATGTGAACTGGGCACATGCTAAAATGAACATAGGAAAAAAGTTTCTCTTTGCTCCACATTATCCATCCACTTATTTAGTAAGACCTCTATAAATACGGTTTTGTCTTGGCAGAGTTAAATAGATTTGTTTATCAAGACACTGTGTTATATCAATATTAACTGAGTAACTCTTTTCCATGGAAACATAGAATGGCTTGGATTGGAAGGGACCTTGAAGATCATCTAGTTCCAACACCCCTGTTTCTTGGAGAAGGGTGAACACCTGCATGCCCATGGGAAGCAGTGAATTAATTTCTTGTTTTGCTTTGCTTGGAGGCACAGCTTTTTCTTTCCCTATTAAACTAACTTTATCTTAACCTATGAGTTCTCTCACTTTTATTCTTCCAATTCTTTCCCTCATACCACCAGGGAAAGTGAGTGAGCAGCTGCATGGTTGAGCTGTCAGCTAGGGTTAAACCACCACATAGATACTTTAATGATTTAGTATTTTGTACCTGATTCAATTTATGGGAAATTTGCATTCCTGAGTAACTTGCAAATTAAAAGACTTTGTATCCATAGCAAAAGAGAACTTTCACATGTGTGCTCTTTGCAACATTTTTTTCTGCTGAAAACCAGCTCAACATATTCACTAAAAATTTAGTGACTTCTCATTACAAAAATTCCTATCCAGTTCAAAAAATTCATTGCTGATGTTAGTGAATGGGCCAGGACTAAACAGCAGTAGTTCCATAGATTTATAATTTTTATCATTTATGTTTTGAAAAAGATAGCTTAGCTTTGATTACCTTTTGGAAAAAAAAATTAAATTTTTTCAAAAATTCACCACCTGTTAAGCAGAAGGTTGCTTCTAGCAGATTCCCTCAGCAGCCATGGGAAGACTCATCAAGTCATGGCAATCATGGAGCTTACTGCAGTCATGTATAAAGTTTAGACATGGTGTGACCACAATTTATCCAGTTCAAATAATGTATTCCACCAAAATTTTTTTTTCTCCTTTGTATTACTGTGCTATTATAAGAAACAGCAAAATTTCTGAAGAAATAGAATAGGCATCATTAGATTTTAATTGCAATCAATTGGTAAGGTCACTAGCAAAGGCATTTATCAACTGAGAAAGAGAATGTCTTTAAAATATTAAGAAAAACATTAAACCATTTTCTGAATGATTAAGTACAGAAAGTGTCTAATTTCACTAACCTACCATTGTGCTCAAAATCTTTAATTTATGGTGAAGACAGATTAAACACAGGAGTGCAGAAGTGGCCTAATAAATGAGGAATGAGAATCATACAGTAACTTCAAATCTACAACAAATACCCATATCAGGCAAACATTTATTCCTCAGTTTGTGAAGTCACTAGAAGAATAGAGATTATCAAAAATCAAGATAAATTCAATATTTTTGAGGTCTGAACTTTACAGCTTCTAAAATGAACGTTGGAACATATTAAAATCAATTTGCACTTGAATGAAAGCAAAACAAGGATAATAAATATTTTTAAATAATTTGAATTCCAGAAAAAACACATTTGTATCATTCTTACCTGCAGAGGTTTTCACAATTTCTGAAGTATTTCTGAGACCCATAAAGTCAAACTGATAGAGTCTCCAAGATTTCTGGTCAGCAGCTTCCACTGAATTTTTCCTCCATCTGTAAATCATTTCCTCTTTAGGATAGCCATCTAGAAATTAATATATATATACATATGTGTATGAATATTTTGCATTTCATAAAAAAATGTTCTGCAAAATATTACCTGTTCACTGTTTCAGTGCTATTTGGGAACACCTAAATTTCTGATCTGATGCTTTGTCAGTGAGTTAAGTGGCATCATGCGGCCAGAGTTGTATGGCACACAAAAACAGAGACATAATGTACACAAAAATAGTCAGAATACTGGCAAACCTGTGATTTTTTCACAATCATTGCTTTTTAACAATAGAAAAACTATGATTGGTTCTATCACAAACAGATCTCTTCAGATGTGCACTTGACTGTAGTAAATGGAGGTCCAGGCACTGAAGTATGCTGCTTTGGATAAAGCTCTGAAGAAGCTGAGCAAACCAAGAAAATGCAAAAAATGGGGAGTCTCTCAGTGGAAAATATGAACAATTGAAAGGACACATTGTTTTAAAAGCTGCAGTAGTTCTAGTGGGGGAGTGTGCTACTGTACTTCTGAAAGAAACATACCAGTGCAAAAGAAAGAAAAATTTTGATTAGCATGGGAATTTTAAAGTAATTATGCTACGATATTTCTTCTGAAGTCTGGGGTAGTTAATGAGGCATCACCTGATCTCTATTGCTAAAATAGCTTCTGAAAGTCTTTCTGAAAGTCTTTATCAGTTTAGCACTCAGTGGTCATATTAATTCTTATGCCAATTTTTAATTTCCTCTTTGTTAGGGAATAGCATTTTCCAGTCGATGTCCAACAAATCTTCAACCAGTCCAAACCATAAGAATGAACCATCTAGAAAACAAAAGCCCACCCATGCTAGTTAAAATTAGATTGTTCTCTAATGCATAATGCAATCAATTTTTATTCATCTCATTAATATAATAGCTGTAGATTACAAGGCAAATTAAAAGCCTAACAACAACAATAGATGGTTAATATAATTGTCAGATCAGTAATTTATTTTTCCCCATTGAAAACTGATACATTTTTATATTTGCATTGCAAAACAACCTCTCTGGTCATGGCGCTATTTCCTTGATGTCTTCCTCCTCATTTATCCCTCTCACTAACACAGCAAGAGAAGTACCCACAAGTCCCTTAGCTCTTATCTAAAAAAATGACTAAAAAAATCACTATGTGTTAATTTAAAATGTCACATTTGTATATTTGTATATCCCATCAATGTAAATAAAGAAATAACCTGTGATGGACTCAACTGAGTAACAAACACTGTTGTCTGTGAGAACTTTTGCTGCCAAATAGATTCTGCTGCCAATTCCACTGTGCAAGTCTGTGAGATTGACCTAAAGGTTAATTTTTTTTGGCTGGCAGATTATGTCAGAGGATGCAGTGATACAGTGAAAGAAGTCAAGCTTTGCAGAGCCTCCAAGCCATAGCCCTGAATGACTTGAAATCTTTTTGAGTCTGGCTCCTATTTGACTGAACCCTCTGATCACATTTCTTCCTCTTCCAAGTAGCAAAGAGTAAGATGAGGAAATGGCCTCAAGTTGCACTGGGGTGGGGGGTGGTGGTGTTAAACTGAATATTAGGGAACATAAGATGGAGTCCCTTTTCTCAGCTAAATTTCACTACAATCATTGTAAGCAAAAATGTTTCAAATATCTTGCAAGTAAAAAGAAAAATAAAAATTTAGTACACTATTTTTAAGTGATCCAAAATGATGTTTTTACATCTTTTCCCCAAATTTCAGTGAAAAAGTTGTGCCAGTCAGTCTTGAATTCAATTTCTTCTTGATTTTTTCCTTTCTTTTCATCCCATGACCACCCCACAAAAAAAAAAAAAAAAAAATATCCATTACTCTGCCAGTATGCCTGAAAGCTTGCTACATATTAACCAAGGCATAGCTGTTTATCCTGACAAGAACAACATGCAGTCAAGAACAAGTTCGTGAACTCTCGTCCTTCAAATTTTTCCTGTATTTTTGGCTAAGAAAGGTCAGATTCCGTTTCAAAGTATCTCTTTTCAGTATTATTCATCATCATTAAATCATAAGCAACTGACCTCAGGAGACCATTGTGACATTTCAATAGTTCCTTAATCCACAGTTGCTGAGATCTGCTCTTACAATGATTTGGTTGCTTATATCAAAAGAGAGAAGTACTAGAGATTCAATGGGAGTTGTTTCACCCTCTTAAATAACTGCTATTATGTCTGCTCTGGTGCCAGGTGATTGACTTCACTTTTCAATTATTTAAAAGAATAATAATTTTATGGAGGAGTGACACATCTCTTTGGACAGTATATCACTCCAAGAATTCATTTAACTTACAGAACAGACTGTTCATGATGGTTCTTCTTTTGGTAATATTCAACAGTTCTTGTACACAGCCTAATTGTTTCTAGCCCTTTAAATATTTCATTTTAGCAAATATCAGAACTGGAGGCTTCAGTACTTCTTACAAGAAGATGCACTCTCTATTGTTCACCTTCCTTTCATTTTCTCAGCATGACAAACGACAGTAAATTATCTTCAATTTTTAGCCTTGTGGCTTCAAGTCATTCACTCTGAAGAAACTTCTGTCAAGTGTATTTACCCTTCCAAGTTCCTATAGGTTATGTAAAAATATTCACACTGCAGTAGGGCAAGCCTCCGGGAGGTCCTGGAGGCTTTCCAGCAGGTGTCACTAAGATGGCAAGGGTGATGGCATTGGAGAAAAACAACCAAGTGTGTTCTGTGTTACAGCCATCTGAGCTCTGGCAACCTGCAACTCAGGATGTTCTCAGCCAAAGTCTGTGTCAACAACTTCGTTTTCCCTCCCATCATTTTACTTGATTAAATTCTCCTACTTTCTGTCCCAAAGGTTGTTTTGTAGGCAGTGTTACAACTTTTATATGCCATATCAGCAACTTTTAGAGACCACCCTGATCATCTGGTTTTTGTAAGATGGTACTACATGTTTTTGCAAAAATCAAGTCAGAACCAAATTTGATTCTTTAAGAGCTCAAGAGAAAGTATATGTATAATGCCTTGTGTTCGATTTCACCAAACATACATAATGACTTTGCTTTTCTATTTATGCCATTTTGAAGTTGAAACTATTATAACAGAAAAGTAAATTGTCAGGAAAATCTCTGAGATTATCTGGATTTTCCTGTATTTGCCCTTTACTATTGAAATACTTGGACTCATGTTACCACATCTTCTCACATCACCACCATACAGTTTAGAAGTGGAAGGTTAAAAATATCTAAACTTCATGTTCATACTGCGTCACTTTTCAGGGAGACTGATTTGTGCAGAAGGCTCCACCAAAGTGCTGAAAGAATGGTCAAGGCCAAGAACATCATCAGGTTGGATAAGAGGCATATGCAGCCATAAGCTGGCCTTGAGAATTCTTATCAAGTGGCCCTGAAGCATGTCTGCTACAGGAATCAACACTGATGGAAAAATCTCCAACTTTTGCAATATGACCTGTTTGTGCATACTGCCTCTAACCGTGATTTCCCCAAAGCTGTTATTGATCTGGACACCTTAGATCAGTGCCTGATATCTTTGTTTCACTTTCTTTTGTGTGACAATGCAGTTATTTTGGGGAGTGAGTAGAGCTGGAAAGACAGCCGAAAAGACATCATGTCAAAAAGGACATAGACCACTTGAAAAGGTAAACAATTTTCCACAGAAAAGTATCCAAGACATGAAAAGAGAGCCATAGAAAAAAATAAATAACGTCTTTCATCTCTTCAGACATACTTTACCCACTCTGAAATACATTTGTTTCACTGCTGGTTCCCCATACTGTTAATTCACATGTAACACAGGTAGACCCAGCTTATAGCAGAGGGAATAAATTTTTGCAAGGCTCCTTCTTAGCCTTGAAAAAATTTTTGTGCTCAAAATATGCTCAATGAAAGCAGCAGCAAAGCTGGAAATGTGGGGAAAGCATGAAAGAAAGGATTGGTTCTGTTAAGTATCTGTCAGGAGCTGATGCTTGTGACAAGAGTATGTTTTGGAAAGATGTAGATGGATTCTGGGAAGGTTTTGCTTTTCCATGGGTGTTAGATACAGACTCAAAGTCAATGGGAAACATGATCTCAAAGATGAGCTGCTGCCATCAGTCAGTGGTTGGAGTTTACACCATGGGCATGGAGGGAGGGTTGTAGATGCTGGTGAAGTGGTCAGGAGAGGGAGGATGCTCTATTCCAATTAGAGGCAAGGAATAAGCAGCCCTTTATACCATACAGCCAGGAATACTTTTCCTGCTTGAATATTATCTTGTTAACTCTGCTTCAGGCTAATTGGGAGACCTCTGTCAACACAGCCTGGGTCAGAAGAGGATAATGAACTCCACAAATGCACCCTTCTCTGGTACCATGTTGTGAATGACAAATCATGTGCTTCCACAAAATCTGCCTGGGCTTTTTTTTTCTTGTTAGCAGTCTTTAGAATTGCTTTGTTGGCTAGCAAACTGAATTTTAATCCAAACTTCTCAGTGTTTGGAGGAAGAGGTTTCTCAGTGATCTGTTCCTGTATCTGTATGGTGTTTGTTCTCAGAAGGCTTTTAAAGTAGGAGACTCTTGAAAGTTCCCCTATTAAAATTGGTATTATTACCTTAGATTTCCTGATAGTATGAACTTACTAAGCACAACCAGATGGCAGAAAAAGCAAAGTTGTAGTTCAATTAGTTTGAAACAAACAAACAAACAAAAAAGGGTATATAGACAACTCATTATGTTTCACCAGGAGGAACCCTTCAGGGTAGAGTGAAGCAAAAGTAGGGAAAGTGAATGGAGACTTAATAGTTTACTTAACATCTATGGAAAACAAACCTTTAGTTTAGTGCATATTGAATTATCTCTGTCCCCTAATGAAGGGGAAGGGGGAGGGGAAGGGGAAGGGGAAGGGGAAGGGGAAGGGAAGGGAAGGGAAGGGAAGGGAAGGGAAGGGAAGGGAAG
>JAYDZK010000001.1:82839894-82886005 GCA_034509185.1 Euphonia xanthogaster
ATCTCATCTCATCTCATCTCATCTCATCTCATCTCATCTCATCTCATCTCATCTCATCTCATCTCATCTCAATCTCAATCTCCCTTCTTTTACACATGCCCCACAACAACGTCTGAATGATGCTGAGAATTCAAGAACTATGTACTACTGCTGAAAGATTAGACTCATCATTGTACTGCTAGATATGTACATTGAGTTCTCTAATGGATAACAAACAGCTCAAAATGAATATTTTAGCAGCTAAAATATTGTGCTTGGCTGACTGCATGAGCTCAAGTGAGAAGAGAAAAAATAATTTCTTTTTAGTTTATAACTAACCACTGAAGAACCTTCAGCTGCATGCGAGTTTCTCATGACCATTTCAACGTGAATTTTGTGCTAGATGTGAAAGTTTTGAGGTGTTTCCCAGAATTTTTGCTAAGATGTGAAAAGTCTGAGTGACTGCATACTGAAGTAGCATCTCAAGCAGATATAGGTGATGTCAATCACTCACAATTTTCTGTACAGCAGTTGGCTCCTAATTCAGCCTTATGAAAAAGAGGAAGACAGCATTATTTCAATAAAGCAGATGAAAAATATTTTTATAAACCAGAGAAAGTCAAAGCTCCTAGCAAGAGAATTTAAAACCAAACCTATCAGGGCTTGCTTGGGACATTTTAGAAATCAGAGCTATAAAACAGTCGACGTAGAACATGAACCTCAGTTTATTAAAGGAATATCTGTCAAATCTTCAATTCTTTGATCTGCTCACATTCTCTATAGTCAGAACACAATCTTCCTTTTCCATTTATTTCAAGTGCACTTTTATTGAAAATGCTTAGTGACAATGACCTTCTAAAGCAAGTACTTAAATTTTTTGTGACTGGGATGGACTGCAGTGCCACCAAAAGATTCTGGTCAGCTGATTTCAAACACCCCAGCAGGAGCTGAATAGCATTCACTAAGGGCCTTTAAAGTATATTTTTTTTTTCTTACTGATTATGTAGGCCACCTCAAAATTAGGGGCAAAATAGCTGTGCAAGTAAAATTAAGTAAATTCCATCAAAGTTCTCTATCGCAAATAGATGTGTTTTGGATTAAAAATAGCCCATATATGTTCAGTATCAGCTTCGACTATACTGGATATTACAAGATAAAATAATCCTGTTATTACCCATTTAATTACAGTAATTAACTGAATCCTCCATGTAGGACTGCTAAGATTTCCTTTAAGACTATCTTGATGAGAAAGATAACATTGTTTACTTTACGCATTGCTTTGTTAAGCAAAGTACTGAGAAAATGTGGTTTTGGCTCATCTGAAAATATATAATGAACAAGCAGAGATTCAGGTGAAGACTCAGAACTCAAGTAAAGTAAAAAACACAGCCTTATATAGCTCAGGAAATATAAGAAAATACTCCTGTGAAGTTTCTTAGTCCAGGCAGGTGGGGACAAATAGAGAGAACATAATTTAATTACAGGCTTATTCCTCTCATTGAGAAGTAATCTATCTAATCTTTCTATTTGAACACTTGATATGAACGGGGTTTTTAACACTGAGAACTCATTCTGTGTTTCTCACATGGGCCTGAGAGTATTTAAGGATTATTCTAAACATGCTTAATCCTTATCTTCCAAGTGTTACTCAATAATCAGTATGTGCATGTAAAGTATGAGTGCAGTTAAAAGAGGTACATGTATTAGCAGCATTTCTAAAGATGGATAGGAAGAATTTGTAAATAATAATTATTAATAATAATGTATAGATAGAAAAAATTGTATTCACAACTTGAAGGTAGCTCTTAAAATGAAACAACTCTAGCATCCTTGGGAGTATTGGCATCCACCTATTTTTTAGTGTCCAACTTCTTGGGTTAGAAACACTCTACAATCTATCCACGCTGGCCCCCATACAGAAATTTTCTATCCAATTTCAATTACAGAAATCATTGTAGCTAGATATTTAGCTCTCATAGTCCTTATATTTTGTGACTAGCCTGAACTGTACATTTTCAGACCCATGAAAATGAAAATTTAGCTATTGATAATGTTTTTTCTAAATTGCCGTGAAACCCATTACAGGCTTCACAGACGCTGCATCAGCAAAGCCCATGGCTTTTCAAAAGCCATCAGGAATATACTATTCTCAGTCATCACAACATTAATGGAAGCAGGTTATGAATTAGACTTCTCTACAAGTTTATTATGACTTTTATATAAGTCTTCTCAGAACAAATCAGGAATGAATAGCAAAAGGTAAAACAGAACACTCCAAATTGAAAACACAGTTTTCTCGAGTACTGCCATTTCATAGAATAAAATAATTTGCAGCATAAACTCAAAACTAAACAGAAAATTTCGTTAAAACTGAGATAAAGGAGGGTGAGCTTTTAAATGATACATGGAATAGGATTGTTGCTGTTGAAAAGAAAAAGCCTATACAAACTTAATTTTTATGAAGGACTAATGTCTCTGCTTTGCATCACAGTGTAGCTTAACATGTGAACTGACAATGAAAAATCAAAATCAGTTATTTATGGCTAATTTCTTCTAATAAGAGGGGTTTTCAGTTTATTTACAAAGAAATTAGTGTTGTCTGGTTATTAATGTCATTACTATAATTCTGTATGTAGATTAATTGTCATTTGCACACCTTTATAGTCATTTCCACACAAACCAAAAAATAAGATTTATAGCTCTGTGAAGCTTCAAAGAAATTTCTGTTTTTTTTGGTAATATTTTGCTAGTTTTCCAGTTTTGGCTCTGTAGGACTTGTTTGCACCTTATTGGCAAAGCATGCAAGACTTGGCAACCAAAGACAAATGTTAAAATACTTTTTCTGTCTCATGCTTATAAAAAAATGAAAGTCATGGCTAAGATGTAATGTCCCTGATCATAATAATAGCTCATCAAAAATTATCTGATGGAAGGAAATTTCAGATGAACAGAACACATTGTTGATTTTGGCATATTTATAGTCACACTCAAGTTCGTGAAAGCACTGTGCTTTTTTTTTTCCATTTAAACATCAGTAACAGTGTTATGATGTATTGGTAAATACATTCATACTGCATTCACTGAATTTGTCCTTCCAGTTCTCTGGAAACATTTATCAATATCTTTGCTTGTCATTTACTTTCCAAGCATCTGCACTGTTGCTTCTCTGGTTATTGCGCCCCCCCCCCCCAATATTTGTATCTCATTTGCTCCTGGAAACTGCTGATGAAAATTAACTAATAGTGCTTTGTACTACACCAGTCCAAGTATCCTTCATGTCCTTTTCTCACCTTTTGAGATGCATGTATTGGGTACACTGATCTTTCTCTGATGTGTCTCTGTATCTCAGTGCCTTAATCTCTTACCCAGGTATGTTATTTCCAGCACATGAAATTAATTTTGGTTACTTTTACTTCAGCTTAGCTAAAACTTCTGAGCAGTCATGCTCTATTACAGTTCTCTCCAGATTCCCAGAGTGACTGTAAATCTCAGTATCTTACAGTACACAATAGGGTAAATACTGAGTCTCCTGAGAGTTTATTTTGCAATTTCTGGTCCCAGACTCTAATCATGATCTAAATCTCCTCAGATGATCCATTAATTCTCTAAAATTGAAGAGTTCTGGTGGAGGTAGAACCAAAGAAGCCAGGTCACTCATCCTTTTTCCTGACAGAAAAAAGATATCAGCTGTGCTTCCCTCATGCATCTCAATTTTCATTGGGATGCCCTGTTTCTTAGATCTTAGGTTTACAGATAGCTTTGCCTGTAGTTAACCAATAAGTATCAAGTTCTTCAACACCTTTTTTCAGAAACAGATAAAATCTGAAATAAGTCTACACACCTGCCATACGTAGTTCTGTGCTGCTTCATTTTCTGATAAGGCTTTAGGGCATTTGAATTTTGTATCAGCACAGAATACATCTGCCTGCAATAGCTCTGAATCCTCCTGAGCCCATGGCTCCCCCAAGTCATTCCAGAGCATCAGGCTGCTGTCATCACACAAAATATTATGGCTACAAGGGTGGTCCAGGGTGCATGCCTGGAACCCTAGCAGCTCTGTCCCAGAGAAAGGTGCTTTCTGGCCCTTGGGTGATTGACAGTGAAACAGTCTGTTCTGTGGCACTGAAAATGACAGTAATGCCAGGTTCACAAAGCAGTTGCCAGGGTCTGTCAGAATCATTTGTTCCTGAAAAATGTGTGCCCATGTTTCTGAAAGAAAATATTATCTGTATATCCAGCTCATGGAAAACCCTTTTAAAAAAATTTGGTTTGCATGTTTATATTTAGGAAGGAAAAAAAAAGAATACCAAACCACCATTATAAAATGGTGAGACTCTTTGTGCAAGATCCTATATATTTGAAAATTTTTGAAGGGGGGAGGGGGATTTTTGGGTTAGCTCAAATTTCATTTTCTTTCCAAGTACCTCATTGTTGTGTACTGTTCTTGTACCCCAGCACTAGTCTGAATACTGTTCTGAAAAGTGCACAGCTATTCTAGGCCCTATATAAATCATACTGATGACTATAAAAAAAATCCCCAGACAGAAAATCAAAACATCAGCAGCTTTTGCTCCATGTGTCTCTTGGCCAAGTAACAGTAATTAAATCTTTTTTAGCTTGGTTTGCTCAGGAAATGAGGCTTATGTAATTACATTCATTGTCTATGTTTATGTGCATGTTATCTGTCCATGCTGCAATAAACTTTGCACCCATTCCCCAATTTTGTTGTAATTTGACTTAAGAAAGTAAGCCTCAGATATTATATAGTCTTTAAAAAGGAGCTTCCAGACAGGGGAGACATTTTGTTATAATGCCCCTCAAGAAGGAAAAGACTGCAGTCTTATTAAGGATCACAGGCCACTTATCCTCAAGTTATGTGCCCCTGGGATATCAATCCTCTTTTGTCCTGCAACCAGAAATGCTTCTGGACACTGCACTACTGCAGTGGGTTGAGAGGACTTTTCCCACGGAAAAAAAACAGAAGGGGAAGATAACCTGCTCTTAAAAAGGTATGAGGGCTCATCCTAATGACATGTGCATTGTGGAGCTCCAAGTCTCTATTTTAAGTCTCAACAGGTCTCCTGGCATTGTCTGTAATACACCATTTCCTTGGTGTTGCCTTCATCACATGTTTCTCCAGCAGCACTACTTATTTTAGCATCCCTCCCAAAAGATCTTTCCCTTACTACCAGCCAGTGATTTAGCAGATGCCATATTTAATGGGCCTTAGACTGCTGGAATGGCTTTGCCCACAGACACTGACAAGTAGAGGTTTTCATCTTTAGGCTACCAGCAGGCAAAAATCTGTCATCACAGAGGCTTTCTGGACACAGCTTTCTGCTTCTCAGCCAGCACGGATTTTTCAATTGGAATGGCTGGCTTTGGCATGGCATGCTGTGGTTTCATGCCAGTTACATTCCTTTGAACATGACTGGTAATGTGCCCCAGATCACTTTTAACACCAGGTCTTCTCCAATCACATTACCTTAACCCTATTAGGTTAGATAGGCCTATCTTTATTTTATATATTAGTCCTGGATTTTTTTATATCCTATAACATAGGATTTAAAGCATTTCCGAAGTGGTGGATGTTTCAGTTATCTCCTTTTCTTCATGGGTAAAAACCTGAGGACAAGTGATCTTCATTCTGTTTGCTTGCTCACTGAGGACAGGTTGCTAGAGATGCTAAAGGCAGCTGTGGTTTGGCATGCCACCAGGAAGCCCAGCTCCAAAAGACACAGCCTGTGCTCCAGTGGAGACAGCCCTCACAGAACCACAGGGTAAAGCCATTCAAATGCAAGTGTCAGATAGTTGGTCCAAGCCTTTTAAGTCTTTCATGAGCTTTCCAAGGCTCTGGAACAGGCAAAAGTGTCAGAAGAAACCTGCACTCTTCTGCCCCAAACAGAAGACTGCTGCTGATTTTGTCTGTCATAATGGTGCCTCTCCTTGCTTTCCAGGAGCAGGCTTCTAAAGCAAGGAAATAAAGATGAAATGAATCAATGCTCAAGTGAAAGAGGAAAAGAAGGAGAGCCCTACAGCCCAAAGTAAGCTCTTTGGCTTATACTAATGCCTGAGTATGGGCACAGGGGGCTGCAATTTTTGCTTTAAAAGTGAACACCACTAAGAAAGGAACAGAATAAAATTCCAGCTGGAATCTAAATAGATGAAAACCTGTGAGCACCTATTAGAAAACTTCTGGATAAAAAAAAAATTTACATTTTTGGAAAGTAAGAGCTCCTTTTCTTGAATGATAAGCCTGAAGTTGTTCTTCAGTCACTTCTAGTAACAATAAAAATATCCTCTCTCTGACAAAAGGGGAGAGGCTTCACCACCCACTCATTACAGCAGCATATCTAGCTGTACTAAACTCCCTCTCCAAATTGTTCAGTTTCTTGTTTCCTTTGAAAGGATTTAGTGAAGCACAGGGCTGCCTGCACGGGGTCCCCACACCTTTCACAGAAAGGTCTCCTTGCACAGAAATTACAGGACCCGTGACAAATCCAGGTCATGTGACTCAGTTCTGCAAAAAATTCTCCCATAACAGCTAACTTGGCAGTCGAAAAAAACACATGAACAGAATAACAACTGTCCTGGATTTTCAGCTGGCTTGGCAAAAGAAACTTTCCGAGGAAGGAAATAACAGTCACACAGCAGAGCAAACAATGGGGCAGCCCTCCATCACTGGAATAACTCTCGTCTTGTAGTGAAATGAGGGCTGAAGTTCACACTTGTTACCAGGAGCATAGACAGGCAAATTTGAATGGCATATGAAAGCAGTTGCTCAACCTCAGAAAACATGGAGTTTTCTCCAGGAGACTAGGATGTAAAAGTATTTGTCTCCTGAAAGAACCACCTCCACTTTAACTCCTCTTTCTCATTTTTTCTCTGTTCAATAGACATCTATAACTTATAGTGAGTCACCCTCCAGCTCATCACCCCCATGTCTGGGTGCAAAGAATCAGAGAAGTGACATGCTGGGGAAGGGGGTGAGAGAGAGAATTGTCTGTGCAGTCTCTGGTGCAGTGGTGGAGAGAAGGTGGGATGCTCTCTATGCTTCATTTACCTTCTTGAGAGCATAAGTGTGGTGCCCAGCATTTCAAGTGTTGACTGTTGCCTCTATAAAATTTCAGTCTCTTCCTCTCTTCCTGATTGCTCTATATACAGTGCCATTTGCTCTGCAGTGCTTCCTGTTGTGATACTTAACTATTTTGAGCCTCAAAGCCATCTATTATTAAAAGAAAAGTATATATTTCTCATGTTTCCAGAGATGCTAATTAGCATGTCAGAGACACTAAATTAGCTGCAGTACTCCTCACTTCAGAACATGATGGCACATATGAGAGGACACTATGCAAATGTTCTCCCTCTACATGAAAAGACAGTATTTTTTCTTTTTTTTTTACTGGTACTGCAGATGCTTCAGGTGGCTGGAGACTCTTTAATCTGCTTCTCTTTAAAAAATTCTGTCCAATGTCTGGAGAATTACTTTGGGCCTATATTTTTCCTTTTTGATGAGATTAAGATAATGGTAATAGTAACTTAAAAGAGTTTATAATGGCTAGAGAGGATCTGAAGCGATGGCATGTTTCCTTTAAAACTGCACGGAATCCAAGAGAATTTTAAGAGCGAAAATAAACTTTTTCAGACCCAGCACCTTATAGTGAGCTGGCATCTGTGTTATAATGAAGCCAAACAATACCCTTCAAAACTGGATACGTTACAAAACTGATTTATGACATATGGAAAGGTAGAAGTTGATACTACTATTTAGGCTGACTAGCAGGTTTCCTCACCTAGGTACTGTATGTAAGTGTAAAGTGAAGTACATTTTAACTGTAAAATGGACTTCAAAGTCTAACCCTAATGGTGACTGCTTATAGCAGAATTTGTATAAAATATGAGGAAATAAGGGCTGGATTCCTTCCAGTTTGCCAAATACTGCTAGTTTTTCAATTAAAACTCCATTTAAAACAGTAAAAAGTGATCCAGTTCCCCCATCCTTTTGGCTGAGAAGGCAGCCATATGCACTTCTGATTAAAATCTGCTGGTTTTTGACAAACCAGGTATGTTGGTGGGTGCTCCCTGTCCCTGGGGTGGAACACAGAAATGTAGCTAAGCTGGGTTTGCTCCTGTTCTCTCTATTCCTTCTTCCCCACTTGTGCAGGCAACTTGCCCAGGGAGCCTGACATCAATCTCAATTTGAATTACTATGGAAATCACTCAGCCTCCATTTCCAGGAGCTGCAATAGCTTTCCTACATAGATACAGATGCTTGATGCAGGGGAAATCCACATGCCCATCAAAACTATAGCATCATGATCCTGATGATTGCTGAAATACAAAAAAGCGCAGCTGAAGTCAAATGCTGTGGTAGCTGACTTTTATAGCAAGCACAGCAGGAACACAGGCTTCTGAATTCCCTTCCACAGCTTTATGACATGAATGCTCCCAAAAAAAGGGATTTAGTAGACAAGCAGGATGGAAGATATACACCCTACCAAGTCAGTATAGCAACAACAGAGTCCATAAACTACAATGACAATTACTTCTCTAATCATTTTTCTACATATTTATGTTGTTGAGCTATAAATGATTCTTAATTTTTTTCACCTTAATTTGCATTCCTCTGGATATAAATCTGGCTTAATATGTTTTAAATAGGATACCACCTCAGTAAGTCTTCCAAATGTAGTGCTTTGCTAAAACAGATTGACACCTAGATTAATATTCTTAGTTAAAACGGTGCTCCTTTCTGTATTATTTTTCAATCTTGTTTTGAACCACATGAGGTGGCAATGGAGATGCATGATGCTAAATTCAGGAATTCCTTTACATTTGAAGGGATGATCATTGCTTGCAGAACAGCTGGTTACAATGAGATGTCAGATATTGCTTGAAATAAATAACCCGGCATTATGGCTTGGCGTGATTCAGGACATTAAAGTTTCCAGGTAATCTGAGGAGAATTCTTGTTTCCCTCTTGCAATCTGCAATTGGAATAATCACTTTGAAGAAGAAAACACATGTTTATAATGGAGAGAGATATTTTTGGGGCTTATATAATATATATAGCTCAAAGACTAATTTTTGTTGAGTTTTCTCATATCTAGTGATATGTAGTGTCTCACAAGATGTCTCATGTCTGGTTTCTGATGAGACACTCAAGACTGGGAGCCACATGACAGAATGCATTAGGAATGCCTGTAAAGGCAGGGCTGAAGATGATTATCTGTGGGACAGAATGGCTTTTCTCCAAGATGACATAAATCCCATTCAGCTTCAGTGTGTCTCTCCAAGTTTTCACATTCTTACTGTCCTTCCCCAAAGAATAGATCTCATTGAAGTGACTTATTGCTGTACAGCCACAGGCAGTTATGCAACTATTTTTGCCTTTTCTTTTAGGAGACTCAGGTGTGCAGCAGACAAGTATCCTAATTCCTTTATCTCTCACACCTACCTTACAACTCAGTGATATTAATTGAAAACATCTCACTTTACCAAGATCCTATTTGGTATCTGTGATTCCTTGCAATAACTCATAATTGACTGGTAGAACCTTGTCACCTCTTTGCTGCTGACCAGTGTAGTGCACATGGGGTGGAAGACTCTGAGTTATTAAAACAGCTCCTCAGGGTCTAAATTAAAGCTGCAATAACTCTAGAAATTCATTGAAAGCCCTGCCATCCAAGGGGCTGCAGCATTTAGAAAATAAACTGTAATCAAATGAAATTTTAGAACAAACAAGAATAGGAAAACCAGCCTGAAAATGTGACAAATCCATGAAGAAATGCCTAAGCAACCGAAACAAGGTGTTCATCTCCAGCTGTCCTTTTTAAAAAAGTCTGAGAACCGGAAAAAGTGAGAGATAAATTATGGGTGTAGCTGATTTCAGAAACTACATTTGTGTGAAGAGACACTGGAAAGTTTGGGACAGTTTATTTTAGGAAAAAAGGAAAAGAGGTGTTGACAAAGGCTTTCAAAATAATGAAAGGCTTTCAAAATAATGTATGACATCAGGAAGGTGCCATGAATGCTTCTAGATGTGTCTCCACAGACTAAAAAATGGGAAGAGCTTGCTATTAAACTCAGAGGGTAGAAAATTAAAAAAAGGTAGAATTATTTTTCAATGGACAATAAAATTTATGACCCATTGATGGTTATTATCCACACTATCATTAAAAAGCCCTCCCAAAACATTAAACAAACCTACAGTTAAGACACTGGAATTTACACATTAAACGTTTAAAAAATTATATAGTATTTGGGAAAGACAGAAACCCTCATCTCCTTTCAGGACATCTCACACTGTGCATAAGATTGTCAGAAAGAAAAGTCTTAGGAGGAGTAATGGGGTCAACTATGGAGAGAGAAAGAAGAGCCAGCACAGCTGCTTCCAGGAAATCTGCCAACATTGGTGGGTGCAAGGTCTTCTCCACATCGCAAGATTGCCAGTTTTGGCAGTGCATTTCAGCTTGAGGTTGAATAAAATAGCAAAAATCGATAGTCTTGTCCTTCTATCACCTAGTTAGCCTCTCATATGTCTCTGGCTGCTGGATCATTGATTTGGGGAACATAGAGTTGCTAGATCTAGCAGTGCTCACTAGCTCTGGAAATTATACAGACAGTGGGCTACCTTCCAAGGAGCAGGAATGCCCTGGCTCTCAGCATAGAAGCCCAGAGCAAAGGGGCACAGGGAGCCCTTGGGAAACACTGGGCACTGGGACCCAGGGGAATCACAGTGTTTAACCCTGCTGAAGGGATTGCATTGCCACAGCAGTCCTGCCTGGCATTCTGAGCCCAGACATTCTGAGGGGCAGAAGAATGTTGTAAATTTCCTTTGTGTACCAATAGCAGCAACAATCAACAGATGTTTGCTGTCTTTCCGGACTCCTAAGGAGCAGTAATTTAAGGCAACAGCAAGACAAACAGCCAGCATAGATCAGCCTGTGATCTGAGTGAAGTTCTGGTCCAACACACACATGTGCAAGACCCAGAAACCTCACACAGGTAGCTTCCCAGATTATCAAAAATAATTTAATTTTCACTTGCAGACTTTCACAGAAACTTCAGGTATGACCTGTTGCAAGAACATGATGCTGGACTAGATTTAGTGCCCAGTTTGATCTACCAATGTTTGGTTTTTTACCAACAGAGCTCTTATGTAAATAAAATGCTCCATTTCCTCTGTCCTTGCACACTAATCAGGTGTGAGCCAGAACAATTTCCTTCCTTGCAATATTAAACAGAGTTAAAAGGTGAGTCCTTTTTTCCAAATAGCTTGGAGACATGTTCATTCTTTTAGCATTCTTCACTCTTTGCTGATAATGCATTTCTTTTCTGTATCTGGGAAACAAATATAGTCCCTTCTGTCTTCAGTCTTAGATGCTGCTACACCAGTGCTGATCTCTCTGCCCTGGATGCCATTCCAGCAGCTTTGTTGTAAAGCATTTCATTGCCTCAGGACATCATATTTGCAAGGTCAATTGCTGCTGAGATAATGATTACTCTACAGCTGCTTTGTATAAAGAGGGTGACAATCACAGTGCCCTTGAGCATTGACTGTAGGAGGTGGCTACCATCCCATTTTCTGTGCCAGACAAAACTATAGTTAACCAGTGCACTGTTCACTGGTATGGTCCCCGACAACGAAAAACTGAGTATCTGTCCCGTGATTTCATCTTTAGTATTAATATTAAACAAAAAATGTATAAAAAAATCTTTAGAACTAAATCTTTCACAGATACAATGTTGATCCTGGCTTATTCATTTACTTCTTCTTATATAATTCAAATAAAAAATCTCCTTACTGCACATTTTCATATTTGCAGCTGGAAAGCAAAACTGAATTCTTTATCTGCTACAGAAGACTGGAGTCTAATTTCTGCTTTATAAACATAAAACTACACAAAAGAGAGCAATAATGCTTTGAAATTCCTCAAGGTAAGTGCAATTCTTGACTGACCCTGTTTCCTGCTCTAGAGACAGTGTGATGTCCACCACAAACTGCCTTTCAGCCCTGGTCATGGGAAGCCAGCCAGGGACTGAATCCCTCTTTTGCACACAGACTAGCAGGTAAAGCAGCATGGAGGAGAAACAACCAGATGCAGCTCATCCCACAAGGCCAAAAACAGAGTCAGAAAAAGTACTGAGGGCTCTGGTGCCTTGAGCCACATGTGCTACATTGCACTCCTCATCCTAAAGGATTTCTGAATGCACTGCTGCATGCTCGAGATGATCCTTCAAAATGTTCATATTGTAAGGGTAAGCTTATTTTACGGCTCCATACATTATCCCAGTCTCTAGACATTAAAGCTCATAGCCTTGAATCTATTGGTTTCTTTGTTCATTGTAAAATTTGTAAACAATTCTGTCTATGAATGACCTGAAAATCAGCTTAATAGGCAAAGGCGGACAGCACCACCCTCATTCTGCTATCCTTCTTTATGGATAGAACAGCAATTTTTTTGTGCTTAGGATATCTCCAAATGCAATGAATATCTCAGTCACAGAAACTTAGGCTTTTTCTAGCCTTTTCAATTACTAAATATGAGGAATTTACATAATGGTAATACATAGTTGATTAAACTTCACTCGAAAAAAAATTAAAAAACATTATCAATCATCTTTCCTCAAATACACAGGAAAATTAACCTATATGGCTAAACTGAAGAAGTAAAGTAGATTTCTTTACAATTTGGCATTTCTTGCTGAGTGATTTTTTTCTAATTAAGCATTAAAAAAAGGGAAGGTAAATTTTTCCTCATCAGCTTTTTTTCTACCTGTTTATTTGATAATCAACCCAAGTTATTAAGAAACAAAAGAGCCAAACCCAGATGTTATGTTCCACTAGTCCTGGATGTGGGGCCACACTTGAAACAACCAGTGTTCCACAGCTTCCTCCCTGCTGCTGCTTGGAGCACAAGGACTACAGCACCTGAGCAGACCCAGGAAACTCCAAGATCCATCCAGGATATCATCCCAGACATTGCCTTATTTATTCCTAAATTGCCTTATTCATTCCAGAGTGCCTAAATACTTTGATAAAGCACCCAATTTCTAATCCCATCAATGTGAAAGGGCCTTGAGACATGCCTGAGAGGTTGGTAAGCACTGCTAGCACGGGTGCTGTTCACCAGCCAGGGGCTGGTGGTGTACACCATGGTTTCACCTACCAGAGATTAAGGAAAGGCCTCAGTTGCAGCTACTACCTTCTTGTGGGGTTAAATATAGGATTTCCTCTCAGAGCTCCTTTTTCCTGAATGTTTCCTCGGAAGAAAAAGTTAAATCTACACTTGGGTTCAGAAAGAATGAAAACCAGAAAAGAAGTAAGAGCCACTCTGGAAATCACATGAAAGACTTTTGAATGTGTGGGATTCCTATGTAAACAACTGGCATCTGGCCTGCTTCTCCCTCTGTGACACCTTCAGAGCAAAAGGATACTGTAATAATGAAAAAGTATTGATAGCTTTTCCTCAGTAATGAATTAAAAGTTTGCAGAACACAGCAAGGAGCCTGGCATAACGACATTGCATTTTTGGAGAAATGTGGTTATTACAAAAGTATTAAATTATTTTTCAATCAAATATTTCATACACTGAAACACATAAAGCAGCTGGAAAAAAAAATCAAATTCAAATTCTTTCTTTCATCCCTGGTGATAATGGCTTCAGGTTCCAGGAGATAGATAAATTTAAAGACAGGCTTTCATGTAGCCTTGATTTCTGCTACTCTTTCAACTAGGGCTCAGGAATGCCATACAGAAGATGAAATTTAATTTCCCTGAGAGAGCTGGATGACTCTGGGAATTGAAAATGGCACATAGGGCCATTTGCCTTTGTAAGTCACTGGTTCAAATAGAGGTCAATCTGTGACCAAACTTTGCTCCTCTGATGGTGGTTGGCTATATGGTCCGTGACATGGATCAGCCCTTCACAGCTGCTTTCTGCATCCTTGCAGCTGGCACAGTCCCAGCTATTTTATTGGCCAGATACTGCAGGGCTATGGGGACAGTGGTGGCAATCAGGAGGCCAATGACTTCTTTGTCATTGCTGGATTTTTGGTCTTCCATCTGACCAAGGTGGAGTTATTCACTTGGCAACATAACAAAACTGCTCATATTATACTATTTCTATGGCTGGCAGAGAATTTAACTCTCCATGGCTGTCAGCTGAACAGCTTCCAGTAAGACTAAAAATAAATTTAAAACCAGCGCCCTTTCCTCTTCTCCATACACAGTATATTTCCACGCATACTAAAATCCCCAATACAAACCATGGCTAAAGATACTTCCTCTGTATACAAGCTGATCTTTGAAAGACTATCAATCATTTCAGAGAATTATAGATTATTTCCCACTGAACCAATATGAGAGGGAAAAAATAAGTCTGTTCTTTAAGGATTGGAAGGAAGAGATAGTGTTGAAAAGGCTTTTCTCAACTGTGCTGCTATTATTCTGGAAAAAATTGACCTTTGTAAATTCTATAGTTTTAAATTTTTATGCCATGGCACAGCATCACATTTAAGGCATGAGAATTGCAGAATCTGTACTGGAGAATAAAATGTAATATGTCTTTGAATGTGTCTTCTTAAGGAGGCAAAATGAGATTTGACTCTAAAAGGGAGAAACAGGAAAAGGATCACATGTACATTCTCATCTCCCTTCACCTTTATCAGCCCTCACCTTGAGCTGAACCTGTCATCCTGCAGACCCTGCGGCCCCCAGTTCCCATCTTACCAAGTCTGTGCACAACACCTTGGTGTTGAAGGTTCCTACTACCTTAGGCACTTTCCACATTCTATTTATGAGATAACCAAGCTACAGCAGCTCTCTGTGGTATTACAACTTTGCACAGACCAACACGAAGTCAAAATCATATTTCTGTGCCCTTTACAGTTGTCAATAGCAGTGGCTGTATCAATGATTGGGCTTTTGTTTCTTTTGGACCATACCAGCATTTCATTCTGCTTCTGTTATCTAATCAGCATGATACATCAGCTACAACAAGGACATTAAAACTGCAGTTCTGGTAGTTGAAACTGCCTGATACACAGCAATGCAGTAATTCTCAGTATCTCCCACTGTCTACAGATACAAAACTCATACTATGTTTAGAAAAAAAGAATTGAGGGGCATGTGGTGTTTCTAGAAACTTAAATTTAATAGAAATACCAAAACATTTAACAAGAATAGTTGGAAATTATGTCACAGGTTTTAGAGAGATCAAACTTTCTATAGATTTCCTGGAGGAAAAAACTGTAGTAATTAAGAAATACTTGGAAATTTACTACTGTCTATAGAGAAGTGATGCTTGTATGTTAATTAAAAATAATTTCCACAGCAACTTCATTTAGGCTTAGGGTGTTAATTTTAATGCAAAGCAAATATTCAGAATGTCCCTTAAAATAGTCAGGATTTTTCAAAAAAATTGTAATTAATTAAAAGCTTTTTTAAAAGAAAAAACATAATGTAAACATATTGCTTTTCAATGAAATAGCTTCAATTAGTCCATGTCCTAGATTAATTAAAAATAAACATAATAATAAAGATAAAAATTAAGTGGTTGCATGGTGAAGTATATGCATGTGTATAGTTCCCAGGAAAGACAAAATTCAGTATATCCCTAATTTTCAGTAGATGAGGTCCCCAGAGTACCTGTAGGTTAATCAGCAGTCGAAAAGACCTTGTGACACATTTTTCTTGATCACAAAGCAACATTTAGATGGAAGAGATTTTGCAAATATTCAGCTGTGGAATAATTAAAGCTAGAACTTTCCCTTGGAAAAGGTAATACCAACTTCAGCAGGAGGTGGTCCTTCCCAAAACACAGAAGTCAGCGGAATCACTGATAGGAGTTATTACTGAACTGATCACACTCATGACACTTCCTACATATAAACAGCTGCAAGTTCACTTATGAGAATAAATATGAATTACGCAAATAGATATAAATGTTTGAGAAACATTTTAACATAATTTAATGTGTTATGATTAATAAATTATTCTTGATTATCAGAAAACAGTCATCCTAATGACATGAACCAGTACATTTAATCAGCATTTCACAACAAAGGAGAAAACATTTTGGAAATATACTTCCAAAGATTTCCTTCCATGATTTTTCTAACAAAGTCTGTTTGCTTCCCAGAGATTCAAACATGATTAACATATTTCTATTCAAATACAGTTTATATAACAATAAAAAGTTAATGTCAATGCACATGCAAACTGGCAGGGTTGCAGCTGAGACAAAGGATTTCTCACTTATTTGATTTTCAGGCATCCAGTCAGAAAGAAAAAGCATAAGAAAAAGCTTAGTTGGCTATGTACCAAAAAAGGTGTGCAGCTATTTTTCTCCAAGTAAGCGTTCTCTTTTATGCACAATTAGCATAAAGTTTTAATCAATTATTACAAGTAGCATACTGATTAAAATATATGAACAAAAGAATTCTTTTTAAAAGCAAGGGCTATGTTGAAATGTAGGGAACCTCTTTTACATTAATCATCATGTGTCCAGTTATTCAGTGATATACTCAAAAATATGCAGAAAACCTCTACTCTAAAACTTAAAAATGCCAATGTGAGTCTTTAGTTCAACAGCTAATATCTTAGTTCATGGTTCGAGATTCCCTATCAAATGCTTTAATCTAATTTTGTTGACAAACATCCATTTTCACGGTCTGCTGCCCAAACAGCTCCACATACAGATGTTTTTCTTGCTGAACTATCCAAAATTATAATGAATGTCAATAAATTCTGCACTGCTGATACAAATGCTGGGGCAAATTTGCTGCATAAGTGCAGGGTACCTTAAAGGACAGCAGCAGACTCGAAGAATAAAACTGATGCCTGTTGTATAATGTGTAGTGATATTAATGGAGGCTAATTAATGTCTGTGGCTTAACACTGAATTTTATTAGGTAAATATATGCCTTCCTTCACTCTAACAGTACACTTGACCCCTTAATTCTGTGCCATGTAGATGATATCGATATAGATATAGATATAGATATAGATATAGATATAGATTAGATATAGATCTGGACAACAAATTTGGAGTCTGGTGCTCCTGGAACATTAATTATTCACCCACAATGCTCCTGGAGAGCAATAATTGGCCTTGGAAGTATTTCTCTTGATTAGGGCAGATTGAGCAGACTAGCCTTTAGGGTCTTGACTGCTTGAATCTCAGCATTCATTTACCATTGCTCAGTACTGCCCTGCAATGGAAGGAGGAAGCTGTCACAGGATTATGCCTTCCCTTGTTCTTTGTGGGTTTAGGCTGTGAGCAGTACGGATCGATGGCAGCACTGCCTGCTCTGCTACAGCCCATTAGGGACCAGCACCTCCATCCACTGTAAGCAGCAAAGGAAAGATTTTTCACTGCATTTTTAGTGCAGCCTGTGGTTAATTACACTGATGAATTGCTCAAGGCCATCTTGATCCTTTGAAAGTAAACAAATGATTATTCGGTGAATAAATTAATAGATTATTTGAATAAATATAATTAATTAACTGAATTAATAATTTTTTGTTTAACATGTATATTCATCTTCAAAAGTATCTGGGCTCATGCAAATATTCCTCATTTGCTGAAACTTTAAAAGAGTTACATTTTGATTGAAGACAAAATGCATCAGTATTTTTTATTTGTGGACAGGTATTATAATAACAAAGACTTACTTTCTGAAGAATAGAAAGCCACATAACATTAGGAAGTGATATTTAAATAAAGATAATAAACCAACTTTGTCCTCTGTGGGGACATACTACCTAAAAAAACTTTCTGCCACTACCTTTTCTGTGGGTTTTTTTGTTTGTTTTTCTTTGTATGACTACACCTCAGAAAAGATAAGTTTGTCTTTTTTCAGCAATAGGGAACAGGTGGTGCAATATGTTCAAAATTCAGAAAATATATTTTCATTTGGTCTAAAAAAGCATCCAAGAACACTGTAGTTTCCCCAAAGCAGCCAGTGAAATTTTTACATCACCTAAATTTCTTGGCCTTCTTTAGGAATGTGTTAATTTGCTATTTATTAGTGGAATCTGCAAATAAGCATTACTCAGTCCAACGAAACATTAATTATAAATACATCTCCTGCCAGATCTAAGTATTGGATGTTTATGAAATTTATTTGTACATGTAGGGCAAAGACTGTAAAGCATAAAACTAGTCATTAACTTGAATAGTACTTCTCTCATATATTTCATAAGATTTTTCAATTAACTGAAGTTCCTTCTTATGAAAGGAATGATCTCTGTGGAATCTGATTCCTTCACCATCCATTTTTCTTCCCTTTATCTTCAGGGCTTGTATACTTGTTTTGCATTTTAAAATCTCCTTTTTCTTCAAAATATTTAGATGCTTATATAAATGCATGCATATGCATTCTATTTACTTTCAATGATGTTATAGTCTGAATGAATATTGGGACTTGAAAATTAGATTTTGTACATCAGAGCCACTGGCAGGTTGTGTTAGTTCACATAAAGCAAAACTCTTAGATGGAGAATCAGGTTTTTTATCTAAAATAAAATTTTCCAATTGTTCAGAACTTAAGCTAACATTTAACGATGGGAAGAAAGAAAGTATCATTATGTCTATTTCTTTTTTTTACGGGTTTATGTTTTTTCCAAACTTCTGGTCTTCAGCTAGGATCATGAATGCAAAAAGACAGAGAAAAAGGCTGTTCTAACACCACCTGCTCAGCAGCAGAAATCAACACTGCTCATAGCACAAGCACAGCTGCTGTTGTAAGAGTTTCAGCACAGGTTTACAAATTGAGGAGCCTGAGGTTTTGGGGACTCTCACTTTGTAAAAACTTGAAAAAATTATAGTAAAGCTCTCCAGTTGCTCTCTCAGTTAATATAGTCTGCATCTATACAGAGCCAGCCATATGCTCTCAGGGAATATGTAACTTGTACCTAACTTCTCAAATCAGGAATAATTTGGTCCTGAATTTAACCTGGGCACATTAGGTAAGTTTGAGGTTAAGGCCAAGGAATTTCCAAAAGAAATGGAGGTAAGAAATAAGTCCAAGTTTTTAATATTTTTATTTAGATCTTTACGTGTCTCCTGCTAGTTAGAGAGATTTCTTTTGTAATCTTCCAAAGCTGATGTCTGTCTGAATGAACTGTCTGCATGGAGAGTTAAGCTGTGAGAATGTTAGAAAGTTTTAAATAATGGAGGAGTTGGGCATGGAAGAGCAGCAGTAGCCCCAGAGCCTTTCTTCGGGGATCACAGACAGACAAAATGTTCCCAGGGCATGAGCTGGAGGTGATGGTAATGGCCAGTGCTGGAAGTACTTTAGTTCCAAAAAAATTCAAAATCAATCAAATGCAACACAATTTGACCAAAATGTCTCCATGTCTAGAGAGTGTCCAAGTGGCTGGACTCCTGTGGTAAAGGCACAAACTGCGTTGAATATTTTTCTAAAGTGAAATATTTCAAATAACAATGTTGCCTCACATCAGACTTCTTTAGCCATTTCACACCCCAAATATGCACTGGTTCATAGGTGTCCATTCTGGCTCCCAACTGCTGCCACACACAGATGTAAGGTGCAGTGTGATTTGCAGTGCTGGAAGTCCAAGAGTACCAACCCCACTAAATCTACTCATGTTGCAGGACGTTTCATAGGCAGTGAGGCGAGGAAGTTCAGGGAGCTGTAGTGTTCCAATACAGGTATGTCCTTGTGAAGCTCTGTTTGAAAGACTACAACTCCCAGAATATTCCACTTTTTCATTAACTGCTGCAGAGACTTTTGTAAGATGACACCTGCTGCAGGAGAAAAAAAAATTAAATAACTCCAGGAATCAACTGTTAGTGCGTAAGAAGAAATTAGGAAAGTGTACTTCTAAAATGATATTCCAGAATCCGTGTTGGGCTGGTTTTAGGAGGCTTGAGAAACCAAGACACGGAGGACTTCATACAAAGAGAAAAACAGCAATACAAAACCAGTTATTTCTACTTTATTGAATGTCCTTTTCAAAGTTCCAGCTTAGCACTGAAAAGAGTGTTCTGGATCTGAACTGGAGTTGAACTCCAAAAAAACCACCCAGAAGGCAATGTCAGGGGCAGACATAAATACAGGCTGAGTGGGATAGCTCAGCAACTCTCTGGACTTGGGGATTTATGTCTCATCTAGGGAGCCATTCAGCGACAGGAGCACCCCGTGTCCCATGCAAAAGCATATCTAACATCTTTTTATTTCACCGCATTTTTATATATAATTTGGTCTTACCAAATCATTTATGCAGCACAATTAACAGTGCACTTGAACAGGGACTAAAGAATTCCATAAACCTTCACTCCTGACCCCCAAATATTTCTACATGATCATTTTTGCAGCTGCAAATTTTTGCTTATTATTGTGAAAACAATTCATTGAGGATTAGCTTCCAGCATATGCTAAAAGTGTCTGTATCTTTCAATTTCTTACCTAAAAATGAGTGCTCCCAGACAGCAGGAGCACATCTAGACCACTTCAAATAATTACCTGGGCCCTAATAGTCTGAAGACTGAATATAACCCATGCCACAACAGAGGACTTACACTCTAATACTTTCCTAATGGGCAACATCATCCCTTAGAGAAGTCTGGAAACAGCACAATAAATTGTAAGGTTATGAAACGTATTCTTTCAAACTGGGAATTCCTCTAAGTTCATATTTTATTCAGTATTTAACCTAGGGCAGAGGTAGTTTCTCAATATGCATGCCAGGCACACTGAATTTCCTACAACTTTTAGTTTCACCATTTCATTGGATCAGCCCCAGAGTATCTGTGTGCATCCTGGAATTTAGCACCCTCCTGAGGATGAAGTTCCTTTGTTTACTTTATTACAGAGCAATGGCTTCTGCTCTCCAGAATGTTGTAACCTGCAAAAAGGGCAGCAGTGACACAGTGATGCTGATAGTGGCCAACTGTCCTAGCTTCAGCCAAGGATATAAGGGGTGGGGCCTGGAGCAGGGTGTTTGTATCTAGGTCATTACTCTATAGCCCCTCCATTGCTGGGGTACAGAAATAAGGAATTTGCACTTATGAGAAGAGGACATGGCTTCAGGTGGAGAAAAAGGTCACATGCAGAGGGTTCCAAAGTCAGTTTTGTCCTTTCCCGGGGGAGAGGTGGTGAGAGGAGCAGTGTGGTGGTGTTGATCCCAGCTGGAGGGTTTGTCTGCCATTGTTTTTTTCATTGTCTTGGGCTTGAGGAAAAAAGATTGTGAAGGGAGCAGTGGGGTGGTGCTGGCCACAGTCATGTCAGAGACTCCGTGGGGATTTTGCATGTAATCACCCTCTTTTATATGTTCCTGCTGTTACTATTGTTGCTGTTACTGGTTTTGTTTTGTTTTCTTATCCCATTGCTGTTTCTAGAAAATTGTTGTCTCAACCTGTAACCTCTGCCTTTTTTCTCTCTTTTTCACCAGAGAGAGTGGGGGGAGAGAAGTGACTGCACGAGGCGTAACTTCCAGCTGAGCTTAGACCACGACACCAACCCATGAATTGTTTATTTACTCCTGACTTCAGTTGACCGAGAAAAATACCCACTCCACTAGATGACATTATCATAACTATAGACATTCAGAGAATGACCATTTGCATTTTCAATTTGGAAGAACATCTGGAAAGTCAGAGAAGAAATACTGTATGGTTTACCATGCTCCATACTTTATTGTAAATACTGTGGTATTACAGGCTTTGTACTGAGGTCTTTAGCCTATGATTCAACTATGCTGTGAATGCCTGGCTGGTAGTAAGGGACTCCTGCAATTGCAGAGAGGGCTTTCCAAGCAAGCAAAGGAGTGATTGTGCTTCTGCACATCACTTAGAGGTGTGGTGTAACTTCCTCAATTGTACGAGAACCCCTCTTTCAGTACTTTCTTCTACAGAAGAAATTATAATGAATAATTTCATCTTCTTCCTCCTCCCCTCATTAGGTTTGATACCTGTACCTTATGGAAGCAGAGAGGCAGCTATTCCCACTTTGTCTTGAAAAGCCAGAGCTGCAGCTTTACCTTGATCTAGCCTTCACGATCTAACAAAGCTTTATGCTTTTCATTTTTCATAAGTTCCTTTTCCCTGGAACTTAGTTGGAATTGGTCTGGCTGAAAACTGAAGAGAAATCTCAGCTTTAACTCTTTCAAATGTGCTAACCTTTTAAAGCTAAGAATCAGTGAAAACAACAGAGGAACATTTAATATTTTAGGATTAAGGATCCATCTTTTGATCTCACTACAAAGCAGGAGAGAACTTTGTGTGTGTGTGTGTGTTATAATGTGTTGGCGAACGGCATGGATGGTTCAGGCCTTCTGACTGGAAAACCCAAGGAAGAATTATATACAAGAAGCAAGCAGCTAAGATATTAAAGTGGATCCTGAGCTCATTCATATGATGAAAGATTAACTTTTAATAACTTCTGTACACAAAATTTTATCAATACTGGAGGCATTTTAACCTTGTTGTGGCATACCTTCATTGTAAGCTCATCTTTTCAGAAATAAATTCAAATGTAAATCACTTAGGACATCTTTAGTTCCCATATACATTACAGTAAGGATAGAAAATAACTTTGACATGAGTCTATGTGTCTACTTTCAGAATATGATCTTCAGAAAAGAATTAGCAACCTTTACCTTTTAAAAATATGAAAGAAAATATACGATATTGTAAACTCTAGGATTCCAAGATTAAATATTATTCAGATTCATTTGCCTCAATTTAGATATACAAAACTGAAAGAACTTAACATCTCAGCTAATCAACTGAGATTATCCAGACAATATTTCTGTGTGTGCTTTTACAATGGGATTCAGCATATTCTAAGAATTTTCTTACATGCGTCATATGAATCACATTCTGGAGGTGTGTATTTTCCTCTATTTACAAGTGGGGAGATGGATTTCATCTTCAGAGTCCAAAAAATTCAGAGATGGCAAAAAATGCTATGTTTAAATTACATTAGTTATTTTATTTTCATTCTAATTCTATCTGTTCTTTACACTCTCAAAAATGAGGCAGTGTGGGATACAAAGCAATTTAGGTGTATTTTTGTAGCAATTTGGTGTACTCCAGACTCTGATGTATGTAAATAGTCTGGGGAAAATCAGAGCTGATAGCAAAGCAAGGAGCAAACCAAGCTGATGGTATAATCACACCTACTAGTTCAGTATGACATTGCCCTGTAGTCCTGCACCAGTGGGATAAAAAAGGACATAAAGCCCCATCAGATGTCACCCATCAAGTGTATTTTTCTGCAGGGGGTATGCATGACACGTCTGGTCTGTGAACTGCACAGAGCAGAAGTTTGGTATGTTTAATTTGTTTCCTGCTTCTGTTTTTAATTAAAGGGAGAACAGAAGGGACAGAAGGTGTATGTTCTGTGTCACCTTTTGCAGTGAGTTTTCTGTTATCTCTTTGTTCCTGCTGTCCTTACTCCTTGGCTATTTATTTTGTTAACAAACAATCTGCCTACAACTAGGGGTTTTTCTAAAATTAGTACTATGTCAGATTTTAGTAGAAAAGCCAAAGAAAAATGATCCATACGCAGAATAAATCCCTCTTATACTCAGCTCTGCAGTATATCATTTAATGCTCTATTTCAAATCACTTGCCTTCATGCACTATGGCCATTGTAATGGGAGTAACAGTGTTGCTGTATAATGGGTAGAAGAAACTATGCACTATGGCATTTGCAGCGTGGATGGCTTTACTTCATTTGGGTGACATATCCATGCATCCATTCCACCATACTCCAACCATCCATCCACCTGTCTACTGTTTCAGAGAGACACTGTTGCATAGATACAGATACCTGCATCAGCACTGATTTATATCTCTTTCTTTAAGCCAACCAGTCTACCTTTTTGCAAGAAATATGTGTAATTTCTCACACTGCTGATTAGCTGACATTTGCATAGTACCCAATCTGTTATGATTAAATGATTTGCTACAGTGTGCAGAAACTGGAATGCTGTGCTAGAGAATGACAGTCAATACCTTTACTGCCAGAAAGCGGGATGTGAGATTTCCTGACTGCAAAGGAGAAGACAGAGGATGAAGTGTTGGAAAAGGAAGAATGTTGGCAGAGGTTCACACTGGTGAAAAACAACTTGATATTAAGTTAAACTTAAACCATGTACAGTACCAAGAAACAGTGCTTGGTGGAAGGAGATGGCTTCTTGTTCACCAACTGAAATTTTTTTCGGCTCTGTATCAGATCAATAAGAAATCTGGTTTTCAGTCTCATGGCAGACATACTGTATTCAAAGAAGGTAGCTGTGGAGAGGCACCAATAAACCTGCCTGTTGTGAATGCTACGAAATCTCTTAACCCACATATACATCAGATATGGTTTTAAACACTTCAAATTATTGAATACTATCCAGCAGTTGGAGTTTAAAATGGTCAGATATTAAAAATATGCCAATTTATGATATGTTTCTGATGAAGATGATTCCACAGGTCCCATCTGGTTGGGAATTACTAGTATCTAAGAAAGTTCAACTGATCACATTAGTTGCTCTTTGATGAGAATAAATATTCAGCCAAGTTTAGCACTAGAATGAACTGAGCCTACTCTTAAAACATCAGTCACAATCCTGTATACATTTTGGTATAGAAGATTTCAAAGAAAGAAGTAATAAGTAGTAATTTCGTTCTTGTATTGCATTTCTTGTTGAACATGATCATGATCAAGGTCAATGAAATATCAAGCAAAGGGTTTCTGGGTCATGTACAATCATGTTCTGATTTTTTTTAATAAGCCAGAAGGATGGAAGAACACAAAACCACTTACAAAACTTAAAAAACCCATATGCTAAGTTAAACGTGATAATGCTAAATTATCCACTTAAAATGTTGAACTCCAAACTAAACCTAAACCCCAAGTTTTGTGAAGTTTGACTTTAAAAATCTGTTACAGATTTAATATTTGCATTTGATGAAAATGCCTAAATGTATGTGTCAGCAATAAACTGTCTTTTCATATAGGAAATACTGCAAATATATAAAAGATAAGAAGAATAATGTCACTTCCAGTGTTTCTATACATACATTTTTTTAATAGCATGAAAAAAAACTAAGAAATTTAATCTACTAGTATTCTACACAAAATATCCTGTAAGACCTATGACTGCACTATTTCTTCATTAACTGGTTTAGGCTTTTATACCAAGGGGAAAAAATGTCTCAGTTAAAGCTTTCAACACCTAATCACAGGTCAAGTTTTCTTCACAAAATTTATACAGAAATTTGTCTTGAAATGTTGTTCTTCTGGCTACTTTTTTGATCAGTCCATCCAATGAAGTTACAGTATTTTTCAGTTATTGTCTGCCATCTCTTGGTAATTGTTTTAAAGGTAATGAGCCACCTCCATTCATGACATAAATACCAGACACAGTATTTATGCTGTTTCAGGAAAATGACACTACTTTGAAAGGACGCTCAGATATTCACTGAACTGTGGATCTTGGTGGGATAGAGAAAGGTGCACAGTGCACAAATGCTGTCATGGCAGTATTTTTGATAGAAAACATACTCCTTCAGCTGTATTCTGAGAAAGGAATATGAGACAAGTTTGACAAGACAAGTTTTCTCCTTCGCATGAACTGAGTTTCTTCAGTGAAGATGTGAATACAAAGTGAAAACAGAAGGTTGAGCAGCCACTCCAAAGACTGCAGAGGTTTGGCTGTGGCTCTGTACATTGGTTTATAGAAGTATTCCTCTTTGAAGCATCTGAACTTAGTGTATAACAAGTTCCAGACTGCCTTGCTTTGTCTAAGGGTAGATCTCATTCTCTCTTGTAGATAGTTAGCTCTGAGAGACAGCACTCCACTATGCCATCAAGAAACAGTGAGCAGCACTTCTCACTAGTTTCAGCATATGATGCTACTGTGCAAAAAGACCAGATAAGAAAAGGCCTTTATTGCTTAAGAGGTAAAGTCCTCTTGAGAATCTGACTCATATCCATTGGTTTCACTGACAAATAATGCTTTAATAATGCATGGTCTCAACAGCACAGTAAAGCTCAGACAGAAAGAAAAGACAGAGATGGATTTTTTTACCATGTGCAACAGAATAATTTAGCAATTTTGAACTCCGTTTCTCAATGATACTGAAAACCAGATTTTCTGAATGTTCCATTTGTGGAGAAATTAAGAAAGGCATATGAAAAATCTTTTTGATAGAATGCCAAAATGAAATTGAAGGATTTGAAACGGTAAGAAAATATACCCTAATTTCAAAGCTGTGTACTATTACTACCATCGTTATGGTAGTACCTCACAGCCCTTTTCGTTATTTTTTCTGTCTATTTCTTCAACAAACATCCTGTTTTAAATCCTTTATCTATGATAATCCCTTATATTTATTTCTATCTATATCTGTGATTTTAGTGGCCTGAGGAACTCAGTACATTCCCAGTGAGGAAGTTTATCAGTCTGCTCTCCACACTTTTGGAGACATTCATACCTGCACAGTTAATACTACACTGAAGTTGCACTAGGAAGAAGACAAGGGTTTTCTTTCAGCTTTATGTCACATTCCTAACATCTCTTTGACAGCACAGAAGTAATTTCTACAGTAACTACTGTGTTGCTTTATATAATATAATGCAATAGTGAAGAGGCAATGTTTGTGATGAGACCTTATTTTCTCTTTTTCTTATATCCAAAAATGCCCAAACTTCCAAATGGTTGACAAGGAAGAAAAACACACCAAAACATCTTGAAATAACAGGGCCTTATCTGGTTATGGAACTCCCCTGAAGCTTCAGATCAAATGCCATTTGTTTTCTGGTTTGTGACCTATGCATGCAAATTCTTTTCTCCTTCGTCACACATAATGACACATATATATGGTATATATTATATCATATTGAAGTACAAAAAACCCTTTTTCTAAATGAAAAAGAGTTTAATTCTTGTATGGAAAATATTCCATATTGGTGGCTGGGATTCCTTACTTAGAATATTCTGAAATTTTCTCACTTTAACTGCAGTGGAATTCTTTGGTGTTAAGAATGAAGACAATTACCTTGTTATTTAATTTGTTTAAATACTAATAGAGCAACCTGACCACAGGCCATAAAGTGAAGAGAAGAAATTGTGACTTCAAAGTCATATCCACAGAGTCATAGAAATATTAATATTGGAAGGGATCTCAGGAAGTCCTTCAGTTCAAGTTCCCCGTTCAAAGCATTGCTAGCTTCAAAGTTAGACGAGGCCCAGCTGAGTTTGAAAAAATCTCCAAGGACTGAGATTCCACAGCCTCTCCCATAGCACCTGTTCCTGTATTTAGCTACTCTGACAGGAGTTTTTTTCCCTTACACCTAGCTGGATTTTCCTTTGCTGAAACTTACAATCATTGCTTTGGTCCTTTTGCTCTGTGTTTCTGACAAGAGATTGTCCTTCCCCTTAGCCCTCCCTTTTCCAGGCTGAATGAACCCATCTTTCTCAGCTTCTATCCAGCCACCTTAGTGGCCTTCAGATGGACTTTTTCCAGTTTGCTGACATCTGCCTTGTTTTGAAGCATCCAGAGCTGGCCTCACCAGGGGGGAAGAGAAAGGAACTCTTTACCATTTCTTAAGCTCTGAGGAAGACCAACCAAGCCACTGTCTGGGGAAACTGCCAGCTGCACGGATCTCTATAGGGAAGCTCTGGAGTTAAATTGAAGCAAACCCTACCAGACGTGCTGTTGGGTTTAAAGCCTGCAAAGTCATGGATAAACAAAACCACAGGAATGGAGACAGGGCTCTCCCTGACATTTCTTGGTGACTGACAGTGCAAGATTTCTTGCCACCTTATAACTCCAGACTCCAAAGGTACTCAGATATATCTACTGGAGAATCAATGTAAGGGAGCTGAAGACATTTCACCCTACACCTCCCCACATCATCTCTACCCTGAGTATTGCCACACTTGAAACGGAAGTAGAAGGAGGTAGGACTTCTCCTCATCTATTTAAGTATAAAGAGTACTCACTTAAACTGCTATTAGAGAGACAGACATTGAGATAAAAACAATCTCAGCAATATTCACAAGAAGACATAGTCTAAGCCCTTGTAATTTTGGGCTGTCTGAATCCTGCTGCCTTTAATGGTTATTTGCCTGTTCTACTTTAACCATGTTTTAGCTCTTCCTCAGGAATAACCAGAGCTGTGCTCCTTTTGCATCAAGACTCATTTTTCTTAAGTGGTAGGTAAAACCTCCTTTTTATACCTGCTGTATATGCTGACTCTAGATGCACTTTTTCAACAACATCTTCAATTACTCAGCTGTCAATGAGATTCAGCAAGGTTTCAATTTATTTTCTAAGAGCAGCTGGAGCAACTATTTGCTGATTGTTTATCTGACTGCCATCCAACATAGATACCTTACATACAGGGAGTTTTAAAATTACACAGATGACAGTTCCAGAACAAATTGAAGGTGTTACTTCTTCTTAACCAAAACATGGTTAAACTAGGTACATGATGTTGTAGATATTAAAAGGTATCATAGAGTTTAAAAAGCCACAAGAAAAAGTCCAAAAGAAAAATGCATAAAAGCGATTAAACACAAAGATATCATCTTTACCTCAAGGTGTCCTTTGGCTAAAGATATGTAAGGGATAGGAGAATGTACAGAAGAGAAAATACCATAACTTTTCTGGTTTTATTGCACATTATTTTTCCATTTCTTTGAGCATTTGGTCTTGGCTACAGTTAGAAACAGGATACAGAGCTAGAAATTTGGACTGGTGCTATATGGCCCTTCTATGTTCTTATGCCAGCTGCTAAGTACAATACAGCAGCAAAACCAGGAATAACAAAGCTGTATTTCCAGAGCTCAAAATATCTGGAAAGATATTAAATTCACTGTGCATGGCCTATTTTATGACCAATCTCATCCATATCTTCTGTGTGTCATGAACAGAAAATCAGTGAAATTCAAGATTCTGCATAGAACCCTTTATTCTGAATCTGCTTCCATCTTTACAGAATTAATCACCCATCAAGGGCGTATTTGTGCTGCTGGATGACATGGGTACAACCTAAGAGCACTGCAGTAACTCTCACTTTTGAGCAGGGTGTGTCAGCACATAGTGCAATTACTGTGTGCTTATTTTAATCATGAAGGTCTACAAATACAAGATTCTTAAGGAACAACTCTGAGATGGGTATTAGTATTAGTAATAGTATCCACTATTACAGAGCTATAAAAGAAAGACATACTCAATTTAGAAAAATTAATTAATTTCGTTGGTTAGTGGGAGCGTGGGCTGGAAATAGCGAAGCTTACCTAAAAAATCCCCAAGTTATGTGCGTGCAAATGGCAATCCTTCCTTACATGTGTACTAAGAAATCACAAATTCCCTGAGTCTGGGTCAATCTTCACATCAAGTCTATCTTATTTTACAAGAGCAAGAAAGCTTTTGCTGTGCTCCTGGGGATTATGTCTTTGAAATCTGTAGAGGTAGACTTGTTTCAGGTCAATTTTATTTTGCTTTTCCCTCCATTTCTTTCAAAACTTTGCTTTTAAAAAGCTCTCCTAGCTTCAGAAATCCCTATTTAATACCTAGCTGCTGATGGACTAGACACTAATGCATTATTTATTATTTACATTCTTATTACATGCTAGCTTCAACATTCTACCTTTGTGGGCGTAAGTGCTTCATAAGCCATTGGCATTTCTTCTGTAGTTTTCTATTTCATGGAAAGTAAAAGTCTACTTGCTAAAAAAACCCCATAGTTCAGTGATTTGAGTGCCTATATTATGCAGGATCAGGAATCTCAATCGTGGATTCAACTGCAGCCTGCTGAAGTATTTCTGAGCTTTACATGCACTCTGGGGTTTAGCTGCTGTGTGACAAGAGGATGACTTGACGAAACCCAATTTAGGAATTTCTTTTACAAGCTGATCCTTTTTACAACAGACAGTTCAGAAAAAAAAAGAGTTTGTCATAACCAACTAGAATCCTCAAGTCTATTTTGCTCTGACAGTGCTCTCTCTGACAATGCAGCTTGCTGCAAAAAGCCTTGAAATAAAGTAAGATTTCTCCTCTACTACCAAAAAAAAAACAAAAACAACCAAAAAACAAAAAAAAAAAAAAAACAAAACCAAATAACAAAAACCCAACAAAAATAAAAATAAAACAGTACTAGGAGCAACAGCTGTTGATGTTATCTGAATATTTTCACAATTTTTTCCTTGAGGTTGATTTTAGTCTGGCCTACAGTCTAAGTGTCCTTTCAAAGTTGGCATGTATCTCTGGTGGACTGCTGGAACACAGCTCCCAGTTCATCTAACAAGGATCTCATTTGTGAGCCCTGAGCCCACTCCATGGTGTGTCCAAAGCACAGAAAGGGGAGGCAAAAGGGAAAGCTCTGCTGGCCTGAACCAAAAGGCTGATGTAATACAGCCACAGAGGTACCAAAGCAGGAGATGCTGGAGGATGTGTGTTGCCTTGCTCAGGTGTGTGCTTTGCATAGGAGGGGTGTCCACCTTGGAAAACTGGCAAAGGCAGCTTGGCTCTTTCTGCTCCCGGTACATAGATGTGTTCTGTGGGCAGCAGAGTCCTTTCTCTGTTCTGGTTGTCCACTTTGAACATACTTTTAGCAGGAATTTCAAGGAGTGAGACCTATACCTGCATACATCCTTGGGACCTCGAAGTGCCCTAGTTTGCCAATGGCTTCCTGTGACTATCTGTCCCAACAGAACCTATTAAAATGTTTTAGTAAAAAGAGGATTTGTTTTGCTGAATGCCTATTGGCATCACTGAGAGAAATCTCAAACAGGAGCTAGTACAACTGTATTATAGTTCTGTTTCCAATCTTTTCAGCAATTACTTGAATCATGGCATAAAAAAAATACTTTCAAATTCTGTAAATTATTTCAACTTTCAAAAGAACTGGAAACACTTTGGATTAAATCACAGCTCAAATTATGTGGTTAAATTGGAGATAAGGTCAGCAAAATCAAAAATCAATATGAAATTTGTTAAAAATACATGCACGAACTGTGTGGGAAAAGACATGAACACGATTCAAGGCCAATGTTTACTTATTCACACTGCCATCCTTTCTGAGAAATACCAACAAGCTGAAGAGAATCCTTCAGAAAAACAGAGAGAAAACAGGTTCAAGAAGCATGATTAAATTATGGATAAGTTTGATTCTTTAGTTCTGAAAAAACCTCAAAACAGTACTTCTACTAAAAGCTGCACAGATTGTAGAACTTCCTCTTGAAGGTTTTTTTACAGCTGATCAAATAAGCTTCTGTTAAGGTTTACATAAGTGTCCTTGAATCCATTTCAATGCAAAAGGTACTGGATTGCCTCTTGAAATTTTTGCATCTTTACATTTCTATTTTTAATATTATGAAGCACCACTGCCTTTATAAAGAATGGCTACTTGGGGACTTTGAAAGTCTCCACACCATCAGAAGCACTCCTGTTAAGCCATGAAGAGATGATATTCCCAGTACATAAATACCTGGAGCTGTTAAAGTGTCTATAGAAGTAGCCACTAAACACACCAGTTTTTTCTCCTCCTCAGAAGTTCACTCAAAGAAATGGTAAAAGGAAAAAAAAAATCCTTTTAGATGCACATTTTGTTACTGTTACTATTAGGTGATTCCAGGAAGAACAAAAGGTTCGTAATTTACAACACAATTCATAAGCTGCTGAGTCAGAGGAGACTATTTGTTTGGAGAGTGGCTAACAGAGGCTTTCCACTAGCAGACCTTTGTCATTTGGATCAGCTTAATTTCTGAAGTATTCTCTCATAAGTAGCTGGAGAAAAATTTTTACTCCTATTTTTCTCTTGGAATCTTTTTATTCTTACCTAGCATTTGCTGTTTGAGTATTAAAATTGCAATGGAGAAAAATGTCAGGAAACTTATGACTTCGTTAAAGAAAATATTTTTCCCCTCTCTATCTCTGCAGTGAAACCTTTCTTTCCTGAACAAAATATCTTAGGGATAACTCCCACTTCATAAGAGATGTGAAGTAATCACAGCCAAGGCAAGGATGGCTGATTGTTCGGTGCCACTCTAGTCACTAATCTCTGGAGGGACATTCAGGTTATTAAACAGCATGTCCCAGTCTGCCAGCATCCCTGCAGCCAGCTTACCAGGTTTTGTGTTTGACAAAGTAAAAAATGCCTAACAGGGCTCTGGCAATCAGGCAAAGTTGCCATGGTAACTCAACAAATGGTGGCAAAACATAAACAAAGCTCTAATAATACTTTAGGAATTATTTAACTTTTTATTTCCAGTATTCAGTGGTATTGCAGCCTCATTTTTAACTATTTTGTGTCTCATAAACTACTGTTGATATTAGTCAACCTGCAAGGTCTCTTCCTGAGCTTTAGTGTCCTTAAGCAGATTTAACTGATACACTTTCAAAAAAATTATTTATCAGTACAGAAATTTTACTCAGTTTTGAGCCTCATGTGTCCATTTATTGTGATAATTTGATTTTGGAACCAGTTTAACCCTGCCAATTTTAATCACTGGGGCATAAAACTGAAATAATATAGAGCAGGCCATCCTAAACAAGGCAAAATTTATTAATCTGTGGTTTTGGTGGTTCCTGCTAACAGTCTTAATTTGCACCATCTACTTAACTTTAGAGTTTAGTGATGGAAATTACAGAGTACACCTTTACTTTTTGTTGGTCTATTAGGTACCAGAGTAGTTGATGATTTCCTGCGTTTGAATTTGTGGGGCACTTTTATTTCGAAAGGTATCTAGCACCTAATATCTTGGAAGCAAACCTGGGGAACTCACCCACTATGGCCACATATACCCCTTGCAGAGGTACCCGTGCTGCAAATTGTGTGGAATATCCCTACTTAAGAGCTACATTTTCATCTTTCCCAATGAAAATTATAAGCAAAAGTCTACTGACAACCACTGCAATCAAATGACAACTTTCTATAAACACAACTACATGACACAATTACTCTAAATGTTCCCTGTGAAAGTTCTTTGCATACTGTGCGTTCCGGTTTTAGCTCCAAGAGCTCTGTAACACTTTATTAAAAACAGACCTCAGAGACACTTCTTAAACAAGAACAGAGAATATTACTCCAGTAAATCAGTTTTCAAACTGTTTTGCAAAGCAGTTAGGCGTTAATGAAATTGTTTCAAAGGTCACTAGGTTTGGTTCAATTTCCCACTAAGTGGAGATGAGAGCTCAGTGAATAATTAATAGCAAATGATTGACTGAATTTCACCTTTCCGTTGTAGTTACAAGCTCTTTCAGCAAGCCACCATAATCTCAAGGATGATTTGAAATCGTTGCCTTGCCTGTTTTCTAATGTTTCCTTCTCACGCAGCGTTTGGGCTGGCCCACCTCTTGGCACTACACTGATAGACCCCACAGCACTTGGAGCCTGCCACGTTCCTTCATCTCTCCTTGCACTGGAACTACAAGTCAGCAGCATTACACATACTGTACCCAGTATGACACATGGCAGAGTGTCACAGCTCATCAAACACACCTGAAGGATGAAAACTAATCATAGAAAAGGGCTGAGAACTCAGAGGGTATTTCTGAAATTTTATATTAAATAGAGTAGGGCACAGGACGTGATGCATTTGTTCATTGCTTTTTTTAGCAGGAAAAGGTTAAAGAAGAAGCCAGATACTTGAGTGGGCTCGTCTGCAGCTTTAAAGTCTAAAAAAAGAGTGCTGTCACTGCATACCCTGTAATCAATGTTTTTTAAAGCTAAGAGAGCAATTCAGCTGAATGTTAAAACTGCTTACCACAGTGATTAAACAAAGAACATGCAGTATCTTAAGAGCAGCAGCCCATCAAAAGAAACAATTCCAGGCATCAGCAGAGATTCCAAAAGCCTTATGATAGACTGGATAACCATGAACACAATAAAAATGCTTCTTGAGAAGGAAAGGAGCTACAGCCTGTCTCCAGGCACCTGCAATAAGTCATCAGGAACATCTAACTCCATGAGTCTGAGAGATGTCATTGCAACATAAACAGTGTAGATTTTCTTGGTTGCACACTTCAAACTTTATGTATTATTCATCTGGATTTCTTTCTTTAACAACAAAATCAGTGACCAGTTTTGGTGTTATATCACATTTGCCTTTTTTTTGAAAATACTTTCACCACAGGTTACCTCTTATACCAAATACTGGCTGGGTGTTTTGCCAGGAAATTTTAGTGTTTTGCAGATTAAAAAAAGTTTTTGCCCTTTGGACACATTGATATTAATTAATTGTACTCCTCAAACATGGAGTTCAGATACTACATCGGCTGTCACTGGGATGATCATCATATTAAAGTTAATGGCAACTAGATTCTCCTCTCACCACTGAATGACATTTGCTTTCCTGTTTCAATTCTGATGATACCAAGACATTTGGTTTACAACAGGCAATAAAGGGAATACAGTCAGCTCCCGATGGCAGATTAGCATCTCCCTGTTTGAAAGACCATTGGAATAACCATAAGGAAAGGAAATGTAAAACAGGAAATGTAAAAAAAATGAAAGAAGTGTAATTTGTGAAAAAGGGCAGCAAGCTCCTTCTTTTTCCTAACAAAAGGTTTCTTCTTTGCAGTAGACTGCAACTCTTCCGTATTTTGGAAGAGTGTCTTCTGCTGGGGGAGTAATTCCCTAGAGTTAGCTATTTTTGTATCATTGTTTTGATGTTTAATAACTCTTGATGTTTTTTTCTCAATTTCTAGATGCATGGCTAAGCACTCTTTGAACCATTCATATTTTTAGTCTCCAGAACACCTGGGACAGAGTTTAAAAATCAAATTTTGTAATGGAAAGTCAACCTATCTGTTGAAAATCTGTCTCCCAATTGTTTCACTTGATGTTTCTGAGTTCCTACATTAAAAGAAACACAGAGTAATCACTTCTTTTCTCTGGGCCACTGATCATTTAATAGCTATACATTATCCATCAAAAACTGTCATGACAACTTTCCATAACTTTCTGTGATTTCTTTTTTTAATAAGCCTCAATAATTTTGTAGCATCCACAAATTGTCATTATCCATCTCCCTTTCCAGGTAATTTATGGATCCGTTAAACAGGAGACCTCCCTCTGAGAGCCCACTGCTAACCTCTCCTCTTGCAAGACCTTACAATTATGTTTTCCTTTGTTTCCTACTTCTGAGTCTCAACAACAGCCACATTTCTGGCTATGTTTCCTTGCACTCCATACTTCAGTTTATTTTCAGAATGATTTCCAGTAAACCCCTCTAGAATATTTTAACTGAAAACATTCATTTTGTTTTCTGCTATTTTGCCTTGTGACTGACTGAAAGAGAAAATGAGAGTGGGAACTTGGAGTGGAGTAGTTTTATGTTTTATTTGCCTAAATCTTTTTTGCTAATTGTAGATGTATAAGTGCTATGCTGACAATGTTCAATGAGGTAAGGAAAAGAGCCTATGTGAATAAGGAATGGATTTGGCCTGTTAAAGAGTTGGTTACCTAACTAACAGGACAAGGATTGAACAATACTGAGATAAATAAAAGTAGGAATATCTCTGATTAAAAATGGTGTCTGATTCGTGTCTGTTTTTGTGTTTAAAAAACAACTTTGACAGCTGTGAGCTAGTTTTAGCCACAGGTACGTTTGTGCCCTTGTTTGCATTTGGAGTGTATTAAAGAAAAAAAAAATCAGAGCAGCAGCTAGGAGGAAGATGATTAATCACAGAGGGAGCTAAGCCTAACCCCCCTGTAGAACCAGCTTTCCCTTAATGCACAACCTTGTTCATGCTGAGCAGTATCTTGCTCTGCGAATCATCTCTCCAAGATTAATGCTGCCATTAGTTTCAAAAATGAAACCCCACTGAAGACAGGGAGGTTTGCAAGGCACTTAATCAAAAGGCAATGGGATTCTATGTTTCACCGTCAATGTACAATCAATCCTAGACTATGAATGGCAATAATTTTTTATAAAATAGAAAATAAAGCTCACTACCAGTTTTGAATCATTTTGATGCTCCTATTGCCACTTCTTTCCCTGATTTAGATTCAGTTTCAATACTGGGATCAGAAGTTAATTGGTGCAGAGCTGATTCAGAGATGGATCAGATTGCCTTAACTCTGGGCATTAAAGGTGCAGGGCAGCTGATGAGGGGCACTAACAGTTTCAGCCATGTGATTTTAACTTGCCACTAACACTTTTGCCATGGCCCTCAGCATTCATCTAAGTTGTGCTAATGAACTTAGAAAAAACAGTTAATTATTCCCAGCTACCTTCACTGCAAAGTTCCTCTTTTCGGTACACCCAGATTTCCCCCCGGTCTTAGTTTTAATTCTCTATATGTCTCAGCTCATCCCTTCATTTACTTTGGGTGAGCAGATCTTTATTCACATATTCTGCAACTTCCTCATCAAGGTCCTAAAGTATGCACAACTGGAGTCAGCAGGGCTACTTAGCTTCTTAATACAAGCACATACTTAAGCACCTTGATGAACTCTCTGAATTTGTGGATAAACACTCTATATAAGGTCAGATCTCTGATTAAGCTGAGAACAGATTAAGCAGTTCACATCTGTGTTATAAAGACATACAAATGCAGGAGAAAACATTGGAGAACCCAGATGTTTTCTTTGAAACTACTAATGAGGAATACAGCATTACTGAGACACGGAATAGGCGAGGACTTTATGGGGATAGTGTTATATTTTCCAACGTTCTGTGATCGCTTTTCCCACTGATTTATGAACTCACAAATCAGTTTCAATCAAATGTAAAAAAGGCAAGAAAAAACCTGAAACATATGAAATTTTCACAAGTTTCATGAGCCAGTAGAAACTACAGGTCCATGGCTGGCTGAGTCCGGCACACTCAGACAAAGTACGACTGTGTCTCCCACTGTGAGTGTTCCTAGGTCTTGGGGCACAACCTGAAGCTCTTGCAGGTGTTGCAGACAAATGAAAAATTGTGTTGACAATGGGGTTTTATTAGGTCCTTGACCCATTGGAACAGTTTGTTACCACAGATGTCAGCAGGCTGCACTAAAACAGCATGGGCATGTACAGGACTTGGCTTGCTAGTAACATTTGCTACAGTGAGTGATGGAACACTATTTAAATCCCTTGCTTTTTCATTAATATTTTCCCTAATTCATCACAGGGCTTTAGAGACAGCAATATGATTTCTCTGAGCAGAAGCTGCTTCAGGGTTTTAGACAGAAATTTTTCTATTCCAGCTGAAAGAAACCTGGCATTCAGTCCCTTTTGGCAGTTAGTCATGCTAGAAGAGCTACTTAAAGATGCCTTGTTTAAGGACTCTGGTTGTTTGACTTAGAGAGGGTGCCAGATTCCCACCAACCTGTTTTATCACTCTTCTCAGCAGGACAGGGGAAGAGAAAAATAAAATGCAAAAAGCTGATGGGTTGAGATAAAGACAGTTTAATAAAGCAAAATCAAAGGCCAGATGCAGAAGAAAAGGTAAACAAAATATTAACTTTCTACTTCCCATTAGTAGATGACATCCAGCCACTTCCCAGGAAGCAGGATTTCAGAAGAAAAATGTCATAATACTGAATGGCCCCCATCTTCCTCCTCCTTTCTATTAGCTTTTTCTGCTGAGAAGACATAACGTGGCATGGAATATCCCTTTGGTCAGTTTTGGTCAGCTCTCCTGGCTAAGTTCTCTCCAAAGATCTTGCCCACCCCCAGCCTCCTGGAAAGGAGGAAAGGTGGGGAGAGACCACTGATGCTCTGCAAGCACTACTCAGCAGTAGCCAAAACACAGGTGTGTTACCCACACCCTTCTATCTGACAGTACAAGGCACAACACTGCAAGATTTGCTTCAAAGAAAAGTAACTCTCCCTCAGCCATATCCAAGGAAAAGCATCCTGTAACTCTCCTGGGTTGCTGTGATTCTTTGTGGAGGAAGATGGAGCAATAACATTATATGTCTAGTCTGTGTTGATCACCTATCAGTGCTTTCTAATGCTTTATCTAGTCTAGTAGTAAGTGCTCTCTGTTTCCAACACAGTCACTTGCAGCTATTCTGTATGACAGATATGCATTACAGCTGCAAATATTTTCTCTGAAAGCAAGTGCAACAGCTCATAGCTTAGGGAAAACAAAACAAAACAAACAGCAAATCCAACCAAAAAATGCCTGTGTATTGTAGCTTTTTAGCAAATTCTACTGTTCTTTCTTCAGTGGTTATTCAACAAGGATATCATACTTGGAAATAACCTCCTGTGATATGATCCTGTGGAACATCAATACAATACATTAAAAAATATTTGTTCATTATCACACATCAGATCAACATCCTTGAGGGATTTTATAGAGACAAACAGCATTCAAACAATTGACTATCATTAAATTATACCTAAAAGATTAATGTATTAGGAAGGAGACAAACTACACACATTTACTATCTTCATAACCAGCCAGAGGATGCCTGTTGAGCCAGAATATCTACTTTATGATATATGTTATTTTATTTCAAAAACAGGATTATTCTGCTTTTCCTAAAAAATGCCAGCTATCATGTATGTGCCGTGGGCAGATGGCAACCCCTAAGAAGACATATGTATGCACATATGCTTGAATATTTGTATTCACAAATTACTTTAATATTAAAACCACTCTAATCCAGAAATTCTATTCCTGCATTCTGTGAACATCAGAATGTGTGATTGCTGAGGACTTCTAACCAAGGAAAACCCTACTGAGAAAGCTTTACAGATATTAATTATGCTTGCACATGACTAGGGGGGAGGGAGAATATGAATAATTCCTTTTACAGCCCATTTATAACACTCAATATTTGTCAAGCAGCTCCACTTGTGACTCTGAATTTGAGACAAATCAGGCTGTCAGGGTTCTATTGAAAATCTGTACTAGACAGTAGTGAGACAGTTCCCAGCACAAATTCCAGCAACAAGAAGGACAGAACACAAGACTCCACCAGTATCCATAGGTCTATCTACATAAAAGTTATCAGAGGAAATACAGAGAATGTATTAGCAAAAAGCATGGAATGAAGTTCTTAAAACTCTCTTCCTTAGTAGTTTCTTGTTCGGCTGTTGCTTTTTTTTTTCCCCCTATTCACACTCTAATGTAAAATGAAAAAATGGGAAAAGTGGAAAAGGGTGGGACTAAAGGATCTCTTCCTTTATGAGGCAGAACTTTCAGCTTTTAGCTGAAATACAAACAGGTCCATCAAACTATAAGGTAACATCCCAGTGTACATACTTGACATACTGATAAAGAGAGCAACAGCTACTGATTCTGGAAGCAGCAGTTTTCTATATGTGTTACTGTGCTATAAAGTACTTAAGGTCCACAAAAAACAAAATGTAAACTTGCTAAAACAATGAGAATTCTATTTGCAATTTATTTTGAGATCAGAGTGGCTCAGGTATTTTGTTACATTTCCTTCAGTACATACCTCAACAAATAGGCAACATGTATTCATTCACCAGGCTGACACAATAATTAAATGATCACTGGGGTATTTGACTGGCTTAACAAAATCTAAACTACATCTCCAATAATGAAATATGACAGAAAAAATGTCAGTCAGATATATTCAGGTAACATTCCTTAGGTAACAGATATGAAAATAAAGACTTGATTTAGTGTGCTGGATTTTAGAGTAAGAACATGAAAACACACTAGAGTTTGGTTTTTTTTCCATGTAAATTTTCTCTAATAGATGTTGCTTTCAATTGCAGGATGAAACAAATGATTCAGTTTTGATCCCTGATGAAATGTGAAAGGAAAAACCTCTTTCCTGTACTTCCATTAAAACTAACATGAAATCCTTAATATAGTAGGAAGGTTAGTATATTAGTTTTCCTCAGCAATCTTTCCACCAAGTCAGCAAGAACCATCACCAGCTAATAAATGATCCAAGGATAGTAACAGTAATCTCCAACTGAAAAATAAATACGAAGATAGGAGTCCTTTGGGAGGTGACAGAAAATAATTGAAAACAGAACTTCTCTATTTAAAATAAATTAAACTGTAATTTTTAGCTGAGTCTGTGTGGCTGAATCTGGGAGAGTGAGAAATCCAAGCAACAAAAACCTATCAGCCTTACTTACTAACAGTATATATAAGAGAAATTATAGCTACATAAGAGAAATTATAACTGCACTCACTTATTCTGTCTTTCAATTGAAATATATAGTTGTTAATCTAGGAGACAGATCCAATAAAGATGCTGGTGGGGGATTCTCTAATCAGGCTGGAGGTGATTTCCTGCAGTTGCTGCCTTTCCAAAAGGACTTACACTCTGCCAGTGGGAAGGCACAGCACTGGAAGGAGAAAGAGAGTGTCAGTGTCTTCTGAGAGTGAGGAACAATGGTTCTCTCACAAGGGACTGTGGCACAAGGGCCTAATCCCTGAAGGCTTCTTGCTGCCTTGTCTTTGAGCATCTCATGGGCTAACAGCTGAGTTCCTCAGCCCCATGACATTATTTATGTGCTCAATCATGGGATGCTTTCAGGTTTCCAGGCCTATATTTGTGCTCCTGCTGAGTGAAATCTTCCTACTAGGACAAGATCTGATTGCTCACCAGCTCTCCTAATTTTTCAAGAGAGAGAAAAACCATGGCTATAGAGAGGGCTACATCATGCTGTTGAGCAAATCCTCTGGATTACTAAGGAACCAAAATCCTGGAGACACTGTAGCTTTCCCCACTGAGGAAGACTTGGTGCAAGTGCCTAGAGATAAAAGTATACAAATAACATAAAAGGAAATTTTTGACGAGGTCATACATCATATCGGTGTCAACAAAAGTGCTTCCTCAACCTCCTGAAAGTTGATTGACCTGAGCCTTTGATGTCTATGCATCTTCAGGGGAGCAGTAGGGAACTAAGGCTTCAGGTGGAAGTTTGAAGTTAATTTGAGAAGCAGCACAGAAGCACATAACCCAAAAATACATTTGTCAGTATTCAATATCTCTATGCTAGCACTGACTGGATGGTCATGTTCTCTGCCTGCCCTCTCCCTCCCTCACCACCAAGAGCCAGCACATGCCTGTGCTTTTAATCCTCCCTGTGTACTTAAAAGGAAAATAGGCTTGGTTACATCTCCAACCTTATGTTCAAACCAATCACTATTGGTGGTGGTTCTTAAAGTCCATTTGACTATAAAGGCTGAGAGATAATGTTTGTTCTCTCCAAACTGCAAGTAAAAGGGAATGAAATGTGATTTTAGTGCTTTGACTATTTCTCTGCAAATAAAGTCACTCGCTGAAACTGCGTGTTTGTGTTTATTCTCATCACACATCAGGTTTGCACATGCATAGTAACAGCAATGCTCTTGTTCCAATTTGATTCAGGTCACTACTGTGACTCTTAACGAATATTTTGTGCATCGTGTTCCTGCAAATTGCTTTCAAAGAGAAGTTTTGCATTTCTTTGGCCAACAAATCAAGAAGAAAAGCTGAGATGTACAATATAATGAGAGCTGTTCATTTATTTCCCTAAGAATTCAACATAAGAAATCCTTTAGATATTTTCAAAAATCAATAAACTACTATAAACAATATAATGAATCACAATATTGATATTATACTTGCAGGTCTGTAAGTGAAAACTACAAGTTGTTCTAGAAATAAGTGACAGACCAATTTTATTAGTTACAATTATTATGCTGAATCATTGGAATTTTTTTCCTTTTTTTTAGTTTGTTCAAAGATAAGTCAGGAGTAATGAACCATAGCCTTTTCAGCATTCTTCATACCTACTGGTTTCAAAGCATGCTATTTACCTGGGAACATTTGAGTAAAACCATATTACTCCATAAACAGCAGGTAGCCGTGAGACAATTGAGCTTTAATGCATGGCAGCAGGCTTGCACACCAGGATCTCCCCTTGAGTAGGGATAGCTCTCAAGGTTAGTCCTTCAGGTAGGAGAAAACCTTATTCAGTAAGTGAATTTGGAATAAGGACAAACTTTGCTATTTTAGCTAAGTGATATAAAACATTGATTGCACATACAAAATCCTTTAGACATAAACTATTGACCAAGTCTGGAACTTAAGTCTGAATCCAGCAGCACCAAAATCCCCTTCTAAGGAATTTAGAATGCATTTCTAAAAGGTGCTTTAATAAAGTGCTTTCCAAACCTCATGATTCAACAGGGAGGTATCTCTGTCCATTTTGACCCTATCCTCTATGCAGTAAATACTCCAGTGTACCTTGCCAGCAAGGCCTATTAAACCACTGTCACCCTTTCCACTGTTATGTCACTGGCTTGTATCAATGGGATAGGTTGTTGCTAATCTCCTGAGAGTGAAGTGTATGATTCCATCGGTGACAATCACACAACACAGTCACTCTATGCAGTCTATATAATGTTGGTGGTCTGCAGCATGGGCACATATTTCCTACACTGATTTGAAAAAAAACCTTCAGAAAATATTAGTCGTATTTACAGGAGCAATGGTACAATATAGGAAATTAGAAAGATCAGAAAGAAATGCAAAATGCAGTGCACTACTGAAATTTGTAGGTACTTTTCCCATGTACAACACCTTGCTCTCAGGTACTTAATCCAGACTCCCTACTCCTGGGAGAGTTATGTGCCTACTAATGCTGCCTAGCACTGAAATTGGCACAGCAAAATAAAGTTATAATCCACAAACAAGAGAGCTACAAAGATTTAAAGCAGCACAAGCACTCTGTAACTGCAGCTGAAACTTTAGCTCAGCCCTTCAAGCATGCCTCCTTGCTTCACATGGGAGGAAGAGTTCAATATCCAGAGAACAGGGCAAGTCAATGTGTAATGGCAAATTCTCCCTTTGAGACTGATAGTGAAAAGATGGTTTTCCATCCAAACCAACATAGTTTATTCATTGCTAATGTTATCTTAGTTAGACACAATGATTAATTACACACAATGATTAGATGCAGTAATTAAACCATTAATTAAATATTGTTGTTTACCCACTTTTCATTAGTGAGTTTCATTCCTTCAAAATATCATTATAATTGAAATGATTTGTTTCACTTTAGTCATAAACAATGAAATTCACCAAAGAGCTAAGAATGGAGGTATCAGTTCCATTCCTAATTTCCCAAAGCTTCTTCTTACCCTTCTGTAGTGCAAGAAATGCCTGAATTCATAAGGTGCTTCTTTGTTTGACTTTAATCCCCATTAGGAGGCTGACTGTGCCCAAATGTTGGCTTGGAGTAAGAACATCTAGATTAGAGCCCAAAACCTCTGCAAGAAAATACCTTCCTTCTCCTTATTTTGGTGGATTTATTCCGATCACACCAAAACAATACGAGCTCCAACTACCACATTCACACGGCATCTAAGTGAAGAGTAGAGGGAAGTGATATTCAACAATATTTATATTACAAGACAAAAAAGATATATAAGGTTATAAGATAAAAAACTCGGGAGAAAATTCCTCCCTTAGTCTCCAGGGATCCAAATTCCCAAGATTCATTAACTGTGGGATTTCCCTGTGTTGCAGAGTTGGATAGATCACAACTGCAATGCCCTCTGGTAAGGACAGGTCAAATATAACACAGGATTCACTAGATCGATCAAGAGCTGCTATCAGGGCCTGTGGTAAGGATTGTCTTCATCTTTGTTCCTACATCTTCTTTAGTATTTTTCCACTGTCAGCATTCTATTGTGTAGGAAGATTTAAAGCCCTTGAAGCTGAAGGAGGAATCAAACCCAGTGCTCTCATCTCTAGGGCAAAAGCTGTTACATTCTAGGGATGAAAATATTTTTGGCCTGTACCACTTGCACAAACCCTGTGTTAAGTTTTTCAGACCTAATTCAAGAGAGACTCCAGGGCAACGGTATCAGTTTTCTGAAGTCCTGAGTAAGATGCCTAAGGACTCAAAAGAAAAGCACTCTTTAAACATCCCTATCTTTATTTTGTCTAGCAGTTTCCAGCTCTGAGTATCAGCCTGTGGGGATCCTGTCAATCTGTGCCAAACTACCTCTTTAGGGAATCAGACTGCCTGGACGTGCCCTGGATAAGTTGCCTTACTTTAAATTTAAAAGCACATCATTGGATATAACACAGATTTGAGATAACCTGTTAATTAATATGGAGGTACCTATGTAACAGAGCATGGTGTCAATAAGAACTGGGAACATTCCTCTCTCCTAAAAATATTCTCGAAGAAAAGGGGAATTAATGAAACTGTCCCTGAATTTTTATCTCCCTGAAATTCTCCAAGCAAAGCACCTAAACCTTTCTCAGAGGCTCCTGTTCATAAGCAGAGATTTCCCAGCATCTCCCTAAAAGGTAAAATGTGAAGCTATTCCCTAAGCCATGACATGTGAACTTTAAAGTCACAATTCAATCTTCATCCAACAAACAAGGGTACTCCTGGATGAAAGTTTGTGGGTTACCTCTGTGCAGGAAGAAATACTTGGCCAGTTTCTTACTGCTTGTTTTATATTTGTCAGACCACCAAAACTCAAGGGATAAATGAAGCTTTAAATTACTAAACAGATTCACAAACTTAGCAAAACAGGGAATTCTCTTGATTCTGGAATGATTCCACGTAATACCATTATCTTTTGCTAGCAGGATGCTAGCAAAACTGTGAAATGAGAGCTGGGGTGTAATTACAATAGTCATGACAGGAGAAGAAGCAACAACTGAAGAAGCAACAACAGCTATGACAAAGAGTGTGAAAACTCCAGAGAAAAATGCAAAGAGGAAGCAAATCAAAACCCTACCACCAGCTCAAAGCATCTCCCTTCCTCCGTCCTCCTCCCCCTGCAAAAGAAATCCCCCACAACTCATCATGAGATGTCTGGGGTCATACAAATAACCCAAAATAAAGATACATCATTGTGCAGTATGTCTACTGCACTGTGGCATATGTATAATCATGATCACAGCATTCTCTGGACCAACATGTTAAAAAATATAATTATATCTAAATGAAGTTAATGGGCTGGAAAATGGCTCAACAGCTTAAAATATCTAATGACTTTGAGAGCAGCTTAATTATAACTACATTAATTCTAGGCTCATGCATGTACTCATTTATTGTAACAGTCATGAAAAAATACTAGAGATACTAGAGTCCCAGTATAGAATTTTTACTATAAGAGCTTTTTAAAGTAATTTTCCTATTTCTTTCTAATCTACTTCCCTTTAAAAAAAAAAGCCATATCCTCCAGCACCACAAAGGATCAGAAGTTTCAGCTGGTTTAATCACATAGCAGACACTGCAATATGGCAAGATGCCCACCTTTGCAAAGCTCAGGAATTAAAATAGTTTTAGGAAAAGCAATGTGCCAATGTGCTGGTTCTCCAACAGAAGAGAAAAAATGCAAGGGCAGTAAAGGCTGTATCTTTCAAACACTTATCAGTGCTTGCAGCCAAAACAGGAGGTAGTGTTCTACACAAATCTATCATCCTGGCTTCATTTTTATTCAGTATTTTTACTAGGAGCAAAGAAATAAGCCTAAGTTACACTTTCACATGAAATAAAATTCAAAGAAAATGGAACAAACTGGGGAAATGGTTTGAGGAAAACAGAACATAATTCAACTGGAAGCAACACAGATGCTGAAATTGTGATATTTAGCTCTGAGCTGGATGGAAAAACTGCATTTTTACTTGAAATTAAAAACTTATAAAATAATTGGAGAAAGGAATAACAAGAACAGTCAGGGTGTGAGCTGGAACTGGCTGTTTAGAGAAGCACATGGAGGGCATAAGAAAGCTGGGTAATTTCAACTTGGTAAAAAACAGGTATAGGGATACTAAATTCACCTCTTGTATGGGCAAAACTCCCACAGAATGACTTTAAATCGTACTAGAAGAATTCAGTCAGATATCATGAAAGGTGAAAAGAAAACCTAATGGTGAGGTTTGAGTAATGACCAAGTCACGAGTACAGCCCTCTATTGTAAATCAAAGACGACTCCGACGAAGGGGAGAGAGAATGATGCATCTGACTCCATCATCAGAAGGCTAATGAATTACTTTATTATACTACACTGTGTACATTTCATCTAAACTGAATCTGCCATGCACTCACTCTTGCGCACAATTCACAGCACTGCACTCATCTCTGATTCTCTCCTGACTGTCCCATGACAGTCCCACACACACACACTCTCTTGGCCCTGATAGGCCAAGGGAACAAAACATCCTCACTTTGGGTAAACAATCTCCACATTGCATTCTACTTTAGC
>JAYDZK010000001.1:82904406-82950125 GCA_034509185.1 Euphonia xanthogaster
AGATATAGGGAATCTAATTTCAATACAAAGAATAAAAATAATAGTTGACGTAACCTTTTGATATACATTATTCATGCTAGCCAAGAAGCAATAAAAAAGCAATTTCTAGTTTTCAAATCCTCCTTTGAATACTGTGTTCTTTCATGGGAACTATTTGATTTGCAAATGAATGTAAATCTAGATAGCAAGATTACATTTACTCTTGCCACTTTCATAAAAAATCCCACTTCTTGCATTGCCCATTTTGTGTTTCACTATTAGTACTTGTCAAATATTTCATTCATATGCTGACATTTTAAAATAACTTTGCTTTATTTTAGTTTGCTAATAAATGCCTTCTTTAACAAATTCAGAGATTTATGACTTCTTTCCCATGCTGATATTTTTTTTTTTCCAAATTATTTCATCTCTGTGTTCCCATTGACACATGGAATCTTTTACTGACAATCTATAGAAAGTTATCCAGGATGTCCAGGTCCTTTTTGTTTGCAAAGCCGCTTTCTAGGCAGTCAACCCCCAGCAAGTAGCCCCTTGTTAAAAGTGTTTATTCCAACCCAGGTACAGAATTTTGCTTTTCATTGTATTAAAATTCTTTTAAGGTTCCTGTTATCCCATTTCCACCACGGTATAAAATCCATTTGTTTTTAGTTTCCTGGTAGAGATACAGCCTCAGTGCTTCGCAGGAACATGTGCTTTGTACTGATTCTGGCACCTATTTATAAGATATTCTACACTGACAGTACATAAATATTTTGACTCAAAGCCAGACCCCCAGGTTTATTTCAGAGATTTAAATATTAAACTATGAACTTAAAAATGTATTTTCTTAACATTAGGAATCATTTGATATTCCACATCACATGCACAAAGGCAAAACTGGGAGTAATCTAGTCTTGGGCAACATACAAGAAAAATAGTAATTGGGTAAGATGTTTTTCTCCCAGTGATAAAGAAAATTACCTTTCCTAACAATTAGAAAACTCAATACATTAGAGGAATAGAAATACCAAAGCCAGTGACTGAAGGAATACCATGCTTTTCTGTTACTACCTGGAAACTCCAATCATATGCTGTGTAAAACCTCTCCTGGTGGAGCTGCTATTTCACTTAAAAATCCAGCTCCTGGAATCAAGAATATGGATGTTGCCAGGTTGCCTTTTTAAAATCAAATTTGCAAGTTTCACAGTTGCAGGAAGAGAACTGAAAATAACACAGTGATTACAGAAATTCTATGGAATATCCCTTCTCATCTGAGAGGTACCTGGCACAATTACATTTGGTGTTGGCAGCTCACATTAAACAAACCAGTCAATGCTTAAGCCATCCAGAGGAAAGGTGCTGGGGCTTTGCTGACAATCCTATATGGATACCTTGATCAGCTAGTTTGGCATTCAAAGAATTTTAGCAGATGCCCCATGCCATACATCTAAGAAGATATCCACAGCACTAAACTTATTAAGATTCTCCTCTATGCCATCACAGCATGTAAATTTTATGCGCCTACAAACCCTGATTTTGGGGTTGCTTTTAACACAACATGACACCTCCTCCAACTTAATAACCTGAGGTCTTTCTGGCATTGAACTGGTATTGTACAGACCTTGTACATTTCTTACAGTACTGAAGTGTAACAGATGTCCAAACTAACACACTGACATAAACACAGAAAAGACATTAGAGATTGATTTACTTTTACATTTACCCTGGCCATAACTAAACCTGGTGCAAGGCTAAACATATATGTTTTAGTGGGTTTGTTTTACTTTCAGTTTATTAGATCACATAATTCACAATAGTGAATGAAAGAACAGGCAATATTTTCAAGAGTAGGGAAAAAAACCCCTAAAAGTGACATCAAACTCTGATCTAGGTCAAAATCTACTCTATGTCTACTCCCATCTCCACAGTTTATCATTTATATGAGGAAAGTAATTTCAACTGTTAAATTTCTAGCTTTGTATTTAAAAAATGCTATCCCAAACTCACTTTAAATGGATTTTTCAGTAAAAATTAAAGTCAAGTAATTGTGGGAAAAAACCCCTCTTGGTCAAGACAGTTCAGCAATATTAATTTCCTATGTTACTATTCTAGAAATCTGATTGTGATAAACATGTATCACACTAATAGTCATATAAAGTAGTTCTTTCAATTTTAATAATCTTTCTAGTTGCAAAATTTCTGTAAGTTTGATACTGAATATCTTAAAAACCTCCAGGGCTGTACAGAAAAGTAATATCCTATAGACAGAATGGCTTAATAAAAAGGCCTTGAAATTACTGACACTTCAATGAAGTACAAAAGTATTTTAGGTTACTTAACAAAGGTCTCTTCAGTTTCCCAAGACCTTATATAGTTGGAAAAGTAATCTCAACCTGACTTAAGAGGTGAGAAGAAATAGAATAAATAAATAAAAATAAATTAAGTATGTTTTCAAAGAACAGGCATAAGTCTCCTTGAGAGATTTAACTGTCATTATGAATTTTCTATTAAGTTCTGACTATTACAAGTATTAGCTTTTCCTACTGTTTCAAAAGTGGTTTGTGCCTAAACTTCAGTTTAACAGTTAATGCTGTTAAACTGAAATTTATATTAAAATGATGATGCAAAATTGCAGTTGCAATATGTCATTCAGGTACTTGTGTGATGATTACTTTCCAGAATGCCAAAAGGTTTCATTCTGACCATCACTGAGAAGAGTGTACATCTCTCTGAGCAATATTTCAGTCTCACATTCAGTTATTACAGTTGTCCAGAAATTCTACAGAGGTAAAACCCCCAGAGAGGAATTTCTGCCATGCCCTGCCTCTCTTTATTGAAGGAACACCATGAAAATACATTTTACAATATTTCAGCTCTTCTCCTCCAATTTCTGATTAAAGTGAAAAAAAAAAACCAAAAAACAAACCAGAAGTATATGATAAGAAAACCACTGGAAAGAAAAAATACTGAGAGTTTTTTTAGGGAAAGCTGGTCAGATTTCAGCAAAGCACAAACATTTCAGATCAGAAAAGAATTCAGAAAAAAAATTCACAGAAACTTTTTAAATTTTGTGATAGGTATGTATATGGAACTGTTTAATGTCTTTTTATGCTTGAATTTGAAACAGTAAAGTAACTACATATTTTCTTTCTCTGTTTATTTTTTGGTCTTGGTCTAGCTTCTATACCAGCTCTCTATGTTCTCAGTACTTCCTAAATGCAAGTTTCCTGTGGATACCCTGAAATTCAATCATGGTTCTTGATTTTTGTCTCTGGGTCTTCTACCTTGTATCACTGGTTTTTTGGATCTGTCTTTTCAAACATAGAAATTATTGTCTATTTTTCTCCTCTGTCAACATCTGCATCACAAAAAGATTTTCTACTACTTAAATATTTTTATTATTTTTTCCCAGGCTTCTTCTCTTAGCATTTTGGTTCTGCCTCCTTAATTGTATATAATTGTCTAGCTGAATGTCACTTGACACTTATCACTCATATATGCATATATGCAGAGGACACCCTGATCTTCCAAGCAAGATATATTCTCTAGGTGCCATACTTATGGTTTTACAGGTGAACCTCAGCCTCTCAAATCCTTTCTGCTCTTTGACAAAGAATGAAGAAGCTTGAAAGAACACTTGGTCTTGCCAGATGGAGAAGGGCCACAGCCAGACAATATGGGACTGCAAAGAAAAATTGTGTCAGTGGAGTATGAAAATATTCATGGGTTGAGGAATACCCTAGGATGAAGTGAAAAAAGTATGGAGGGAGAGAAAAAGAGAAAATGAGAAAAAAATTAATGGGGCTGAGGGAGGGGAGGAAAAAGTAGAAGAAAAAAGGTAGAAAGGAAAAAAAGGAAAAGATTATAGAAGGCAAGATAGACATAGGATGTTTCTGGAGAAAGCTCCAAAAATAGGAGAGGATTCTGAAGGGACAGAGTAAAGGTGTAACAGATCTTGTGTCTGACCTGTGACAAAAACCAGAAGTACTGTCTCATTTTAGCAGAGCAGAATGAGCTGCCACAGTGTCAGAGCCCTCGTGTACTGCTGTGGTGAACACCAGCAGCCAACAGGTGGAAGAATTAGCTGTCACAGGAGCATGTGATACAGGGACCCTGCATGCCAAGGACCTGAAAATCAGTTCCTGCACAGTGGGCAGACCTCTAGGGGAATCAAAAGATAAATTCTGTATCCTGGTTGGCTTTTGAACATATTGCCTGTTTGTTTCAGTTTTTGGAAGAATCCCAAAATATTGATTGACTCAAGTTTACCTAATTTGCATATAATATACCAGTGATTACTGGTGGCAACCACCACTGTACAATAAAAAAATACAGAAAAAATGTTACCATTTCTAACAGGATAGATATTCAGCCATTAAAAATAAATATCTCTATAAATAGGAAGTGGGAACAATTTTCAACTCTTTCCCAACTCTTCCCTGCTTTCTGGGAGTTCCTTTAGAAAGCCAACATTGAATTGATTGTCTTAAAATGTTTTAAGTGAAAGATGGTTTTCCCAAGTAGATATTTATACTTCTGAATGTGAATGAATTGTTACATAAAGAATAATGTATATTTTAATATAAAAATGGTTTTGAATGAGAAAAGATGTTATGATGGAATCCGTCAGGTTGGAAGGGATTTCAGGATGTCTCTAGTTCAACCTCTTGATAAAATTAAGGTTGAAATTAATTCACACCAGCTGTCTCAGGGCTTTCTCCAGTTGTATCTCAAAAACCTTCACGGACAAAGATTTCACAATGTTTCTAGAAAACTTTCTCCAATACTTCATTGTCCTTGGTGATTTTTGTTTCCATCTATCAAGTCAGAACCTCCCCCAATTCAGGTAATGACCATTGCCACATTAATTCATGACACACTTCAGTAGGGTACCTGCACATTAAAGACTACAAACATGCACTGGCCATTAATGTGCTTTGCTTTGGCAAAAGCAGTTACATAAGATACTGGAGGGAAAACACCTTTGGTGGCTGTGACAAATCATAGTGAACATGACTGTAGATATGAGACTGTTATTCTAGAATCACAACAACACCTCAGTTTTCCTGCTGAAACTCCCTTACAAATAGGGACCAGTCCCAGCAGGCTGATTTTGAAATCTGGTAGTACCACAGACCAAGAGTTTTGAATGTCAGTTCTGCTAAGCCTTTACATAAGAAATGTTGCTATATTTTGCACATAAATCAATAGAAACAGGCAGTACAAATCTCCCAGACAACTTTGAGATTTGCAAGTTGCTGGGAACAGCCTTTTATCTTTCTTTCTGGAGTCTCATGTTGATTATAAAAGAAAAGCTTTAAAGATTTCAGGTATGGACTTTGGAGGAAGGTGTTCGGGACAAAAAGAAAGAAAGGAAATACAATGTTATAAACCACTTGGATATCTCAGTTTTCTTTTAATCATAAGAGATATTTATCCAAGAGTTTGTGGTTGTCTTCTCTGACTGCCAGAGGAAAGCAGTGCTGTCTTGCTGAAATACTGATTTTCAGAAAACTGCTGTGAACAAACACATCATTCAGACCTCAAAGCTCCCTTGTGCTGAAAGTCATCACTTGCAGACAAACTTTTCCATGCTCATTTGGTCTAGCAGCTTCATTTGAAGTCAATCAATACAGGAATAAAATACCTGTAAGGTAGAAACATGCATTTCCTGCTGCTTTTCTTCCTTTTAACTTAGAAAGACCAACTTTACAAAACATCAACAATAGTGAGTACCCTAAATGCTTCCAATTTTTTTTCCTAAAGTGATATTTTTGTTTCCTTTCATAATACATAGATACTACTGTAATTGCAAAACAGCTACTATTCCTTTAGGTATACATTTTGAATTAAAATATGCATATTGATTGCATCTTCTGCAGTGAAGAAATCAGACCGACAGAAAAATATAAAAAACTGCTGTGTGACCAGGCCACTTACAAACAAAATGAAAAAAAAATATATATTGAGAATCTTTCCATTGTCCTTTTAAGGTGAGATTTGAAACTAAGCATCACATATTTAGGATTCAGGTGCTTCAGGCTGTGATATGGTGGATATTTCCTTCTGTTGATGACCAAAACATGGCAAAGTTAAAATGTATGTTCCTCAAAAAATTCACAGGAATAATCTCCTCTAAAATGAAAAAAAAAACACCTTGAAATTTCTTCATGGGCTCTGACATTCAACCTACTTCAGTTCAAATGCCATGAGACATGCAGATTATTCCACTCAACCCTGAAGACAATATTTTTAAAGCACAGTTATAGGAAATGTACACTCAAATGTCAAATCAGTTAACGTAGATAAGGGGAAAGCTTATAAGCATAGGAGCACTGGACTACCTCAAGGCCCTAACTAAATATTGACAGATATTCCACTGAGAAAAGTTAAAGGCCAGACTGTTTGTCCATTTTAGAGGATTCACAGTAGAATTTGTTCTTTTCTTCTCTTCATCCTGTTTAATTCTACATGGCTTCAAGCATATTGCTTGTCACTTTATTAGCTGAGAACATGCAAGTAATGAAAAGATTAAAAAATTTTAAACATATTTTTTCTCATCTTTTCTCATTCTACTAGCTGTATCTGTAAGTATGTGCAGAAGGATGGATGTTTGTGAAAGAGAAGACAGATTCTTTTTTGTAGGTTTGTTCTTGTTATACTCATGCTGATTGTTTTCTTATCAATGACAAAAGTAGAGCGGAAGATGGTGTCCACTTAAAAATTTCATATTAGCCTTCCACACACATTATTTGATTCTCCTCTAGTCAAATAACAGTTTCAATTAGGAATTTAGATAGCTTTAATATACCCTGGGTATGGTATAGAATACTTTGATCTAGGGACCAAGTCTAGGAACTCATTAATTGTTTTGTTGCAAAAGGGGCCCACGGCAAGCATGGAACAGCTCTGATGTGTTTTTCTAGTAAACTGTGTCACTGAGGATGAAAAAAGAAAGATATTGATGAAGGACCTAAATACTGTGAACTGCAATTCATTACACTTCCTGATAATCAGATTTGTTCTAATAAAAGTCTTGTTTTTTCACTGATGGTTGTTCTCTAGAGCAGAAACACTGAAGTCAAATGAGGGTCCCAGAGTTAAAAAAAAGGCATTAACAGGGACCTTCCATGTCCTGATGCATTCAGGGCTGGCCAAGCAGAAGAGACAGGTACAACTGGCCTTGCTTCCCAATGCTTATCAAGAGACATCAATGCAAGTGGAGCAAAAGCAACAGAATACACAAAAGAAATAATCTGATTAAGGTGACACAGCACCTGATGGAGCTGGGAGAACTTCTGAGCTCCTAGATTCTCCTACCCCACTCTCCTACCACATAAAGTCACACAGCAAAGCAAGTCCTTTGGCTTTCCTGTGAAAGAAGCTCAGGTAGAAAGAGCTAGAAAGGAAACTCAGTGTCCCCTGCACAAGCTGCTGATTTGGCAAATCACCTCAGAACAGTCTGAACTTTTTCTTCAATTTACATGCCTCTCTATATTTACTTTCTTAAAACTGATGGAAAGATTTTATGGAAAAATAAGCTCTTCCTGAGTTTTAATAGATTAGCAGCAAAATTGCCAGAAGTCACATTATAAAAACTTAGGGAAAAACAAATTACTTTTAATATGCATGGCTAACCCAAATATTAAATCATAACATAACTTCCATTCCACAAAAATAATCTATTTAGATACACAAAATTGCAGGGTTTCTTAAAGTACCAACTAAAAATCTTCATCCTATGGGAGAACAGAAAAATACTTATTTAATAATTGATTAAAATTTCATGTCTTGATGTGTGTTCCCACTTTCCCCCCTTAAAACTTATCACTTGTTTGTTTGTCTGTCTGAGGGGCTGTGTGATAGGAAAAGGCATAATCCCATCATATATTGTTTTGACAGAAAAATATGTTACCCAACTATGAAAAAGGATTAAAATGTTATTATCTGTCATACAGCATCTCCTTTACACAAAGTTAATCCCTTTTAAGGAGGCCAACCTACACTTCATAGCAAGGGATACAGCCAGCCAAACATTGGCAATGTTCCTCTTAGAGGAACAAATGAGCAGGGCATTTCCCTGGTGGTGCCCTAGCTCTGTGAGGAAAACAACATTCCAAGCTGCATGACTGCCTCACTCTCCTTTCCTAGCTCCATCAGCACTTAGGATATGCTTTTGTTTTTCCATGAATTTTTCAGTACTAGAAGCAAGAAAATGATGGGGCTTTTTATTTTGTTTCCAGGCTGCCTTGTTTTTTCCAGGTGGTGTTAAAAGTAAATAAAATTGACAAGACAAGGCTAATGAGTCAAGGACTTGATGTTTTCATCTTATATTTTGAGTCTGTTACAAGTAAACCTTTAATGGCTTCTATTAACTCCATTATCATCTCTCTGCCAAGCCTGGCAAAAGCACCAAGCATCGGCTGGGCTCTAGCCAAGATGAGTTTAATTTGAGAGTCAATACCCACTGGTTTTGCTACACTTCTGTGGAGTACTGCAGGTGTTCTGGCTGACCTTGGCAGCTCTGGTCTATCTTCATTCTCCTTTTCTCTTCTTCTCAATTACTTGGTATTTGTTCTGCATCTGACACTGGTTTGTTACCTTTTGATTCTCAAAATCCCCAAAGGTTTCTTTATATTTTGAAGAAATTCTGCAGCAATTCTTCATTTCTTATAAGAAGACCAGTAAGTTCAAACATACAGTTCTCATGGTTTGGAGATGGATTACTGTAATTTTTAATGTGGTGACTGAGGTAACTATGAAAGACAATAAAACAATCTAATTTTTTTTTTCTGATCCGCTCTTTAAAACCATTAAAGCAATTAGACAATGACATGCTCTTTGTTTCTTTAAAAATATGAAATGTATTTTACTAGAGATCTAAAATAGCTAGAACCTTCTGGATTCAATCAAACTTGTCTTCTGCCTTTGGAAATGTGCAAATTAGAGTAGGAGAAAGGATACGCTGCAACTTTTATGTTGCTCAGCAGGGGCTACCTTGACTTGTAATTTCATATTTTATGTAATATTTTATGAGGTACATTTCAATTACATTAAGGGAGGCTACAAGGAAGAAAAGCAGTTAATTATACCAGCATTTGCAGCACTACAAAGAAATGAATACAAATAAGCTATGTTGTAACATCCGTGCACACACAGTGAAGCATGAATTGTGGAAGGTGTCTTTGGAAATTTCTTCAAGAATATGAAAGACCCTTGCTTGATTTCTTACACCTGGGGATCAAGAATTCTTGCAAATCTATGGAAAGCTCCCTTAGACATCAGATCTGTCAGATCTGTCCCTGAGGGCAGTATCCCAGGGATTTCTACTGGTTCACAAGGTTCCCCTTATTGCCTTGGTCTCTAAATCTTACCCATAAGCTGTTGACCAAGTCAAGGCCATTCTTCAGAGACATTCTGTCCATTTCTTGGTGTGGTTGAGGACCCTTGCCTCACCTTCCTGTCCTGTCCCTGCTGGAGAGCCTGTAGCCACTAGAAGTCATCAGTGGCTGCAGGTTGGTACAACATGGCTACATTTTCCAGTCATATAATTGTTACAGTCTGTCAAAATCAGTCGTTCCTTATGTTAAAAAACATGTTGCAAAAGACTGTGACTGTCTCCTCCGGGTGCTGTAAATATGACAAACACGAGCTCTGTATGTAAGATTTTACAAGTGTAGGGCTGCCCGGACTTCACAGCTTATGGACCAGCCCCTCCCTAATGATCAGATTAATGTGAAAACCAATTATCAAAGACTTAAATAAGCAAGCAACAATAACAGAAACACAAAGCTCATAATAGGTGTTCTATTACATTTGAGGGTTAAAACTATTTTCTTTCTGCCAGTGGTGCATTTGTCAGGCTGTCAAGTGTCTGGTTAAAAGAAAGATAAAAAGAACACTCACACTGGCACATGATGAGATGCTTAAAGTGGTTTTAGCTTCAAATACACACTGAATATCTTAAGATCTGTGATGAAATCATGGGAACTAACAATGACTATCACATGGCAGAGACTCCAGGGCCTGTTGCTGATACATTCATCTTTCAGATATGCAATCAGCCACGTCTTGCTTCAGCACTTTCTCTTATTTTCTACTGACACCATAAGCACAACTTAGCTACATATATTCTTGACAAAAAATAACTGTCTCTCAGGCAGGATTTTTCTTTTCTAAAATTTTCTTGAGGCAGATTTTTTTTTTTAATTTTACTAATAGAAAATATAGAAAAAGAAGACTGGTTGCTTTGAAAGGCTAGACTGCACCTGGGAGTTTTAAGACTTCGAACCTCCTTGTATAAACATAAGTAAGAGCTGGGGGATCCTATCCATGAAATACAAGCACCTATATTAAATTTCATTTCCAGGAATAACAGCACTTTTTTTGCTCTGAAGCAGGTTGCCTAGAGAGTTTGTTTCATAACATGGGCATCCCATCTTCCTCAGACAATTGTGCAGAGGAAATGGAGATACCAAGGATCCTTGGAAGACTGCTGCAAAACTGGGGCAGATGCCAGATTCCTGGAATAGCCTACCATCAATCCAGAGAGTCTCTGGAAGACTGTGCTGGCCCCAAGATATCATGAGTTAAGCATTTTAGGCTTCACTAATTAGCACTTACTGTAATTTTACTCTAGGGTCTCATTTTCACTGGAAGTAATGGCAGCTGCTCCCTCTCCAGAGGAGCCTTCAATCTTGTGGAGAAAAATTTCACTATAAAAGGAGAGAGACATTTGGTCTGCTACCAGTACAAAATCTTAGCTCTTTGTGAGGAACTGGAGCATGGAAATGAATTAACATGAATTAACCATGGCCCTCAGCTCTGCCTGGTCACTAAGGAGGCAGTGGTCAACCCCTGACCCTGGGGGAGTTTCACAGCTTTTTTTACCAAGAAAATATAATTTATGTACTAGTGGTTATCAGATGCAGTATCAATAGTACACTTTCACTACAACATGTTGCATACATTTGGATCCAGCACTGAACCATATAGCTATAAATGTTTAAAAAGGGGCCGCTAATATAACTTGAACAATGAGACAGAATGCTAACAGAAAAAGTAGTGCCAAAATAATACTTACAATTTGGCACAAATCTACCATAAATTTGATGTAGAAAGTATAATATAATTCATCCATTTTCATGGATGAATTTGAACAGTTTCATAAAAATACATCATATTTGAGAAATTAGATAAAAGTTAGCAAAACTTGCAATAAAAATTAACTTGTAATAATTATTATGAGTCTTGGCTTGGCTATAAAATAGAGCCATAAAAATCTAAAGATACTTAATGCAGTGTCTCTTATGTACTGAGAAATTTATTGAGTCACACAGAAAAAAGTAGTAGTGAATTAGTCAGTAGCGAGTAGTCAAGGAATTGGACAAATATTCCAATATTGATTCCCCAGGAAACAGTACAATACTCCCTAGGAATCTAGCTTATGTTAGGTAAAAATAGAAACATCCTCAGGGAATTTTAAGGAAACCTAAGGAGAGTTAAAACTGAGCAGTGCAGTAGCAGAATACATTCAGAAAAGCTATTGGAATGATGAAATTAAATTGCATAAGATTATCACATATTTTAAACTCACTGTATCCTGGTGTCATTGTAGGTATAAGTACCTCAGGAAAAAAATGCTTAGAAATATTAATGCTCACAGGTTAACAAAGACAAAGAAGATCCCTACTGAGTCATGCACATCTGATAAATCTTTGGGATGATCAAATTTTCCTTGAAGATTGTCTTGCACACAAGCCAAGCTATTTGAAAAAAAAATGTGTAATTTAAACATTTTAAAAGAGGGGAAATGAAATAAGACAATATGGGAATGCCTGTGTATGAGAAGAATTAGCAGATGAATAGGAAGAGGGATATGTCACAGATATGCTTCACATGTTCATTAATTGGCATATATGACAAAAGTCATATGCTAAATACAGAGCTTGGGACGAAAATTCAAAGGACAAATTTTCCACATATATATTTATTTTTTCTCCTTTATAAGACCTCTCTATATTGACTATTCTCTTAAAAAGTCTTCAGAAGAGAAGGATGGAGTCATACGAATATTTCTACCTTCCTAGAAGAGGAAAAAGTGACAATAGCTAAAATATACTCATCACAAGAACTGGTTCAAGAATTCCATTGATGCCCCATGATCTGGCTCAACCCGTTACAGAAAGCACAGATGGAAATTCAGATCTGGATTAAAGCTTTTTCTGCACATTACAATGCCTTCCCAGCATCTTTAATGAAACTCCTCTTGAGATATGGACATTAAGCTGTGCTCCTTCTGGCCTGTTCTTCATCAGAAGTAAATTTCTGCCCTCAGACTGTATTAATGACTCTGCTGATGACAAAAGAGATGAAACAAAGCACAGCTCATTCCACAAAACCAGCAATTACTTTTCTAGGCTAGGAGAAACATATTAAAATGGGTGATGACAGCTAGTTGTGCTAGAAATTAATGATACAAGGCTCAAAGTACTGATTGCATATCCATAAGAGGTTACATGTTCAAAGGGGGAACATTTGATTGAACTGAGTTTATATTTAGAAAAATGGGATCTGTTCCTTTCAAGCACTGTGTTAGATTTGGATAAATTTCTTTTAAAAGCATTGCACATTTCCTTCCATTTTTTTTTTCCTGCAATACTTGCTATGCTTTTGTATGTCACTTTAAAAAACCCCAAAACAACGCCAACATTTAAAAGGCAAAAATTATTTCTTTTAAGTCCTGACCGAAGAAACTGGACCATCAATAGCTGGAAATCTTGCTTTCTCCTATTTTAAACTAACTAAAGGTAACTGAATTCTTTGTGAACCTTTGTATAAGTATTTTGGTGTTTGCAGTAAGAATGGCATTCTGGGCATGACCACCTTTTCCTGTCTTGCAGCAATCCTCCAATAATGGTCAACTCAGGACACCAGACCTTCTCACTAGGGAGCAGATCAGTAATTGCCTGCAAAGGGTGCCGTAATTCCTGTTGTCTAAGTCAAAGGTGCTTTGAAAAATGAACAACTGTATCTGCAGTTTGATCAGAACAGCAGCAAGAAAAATAAACCAGTGAAAACCCATTAATCAATTTGGTCACCTTTTTTTTATTTTCTGGCATCTTGCACTGCAGCTCAGTATTACTGCATCTGCTAAAGCCCCAGGCATGGCCTTACAGATTGTTTCAGACCTCAAGTATGCAGCTAGCACACATTCCCACCACAAACCTCCTTGGACATTAATTAAAGAGTTAGTTGACCAGATGCTCAAAACAAGGTGTAAGGGGTTTGTCAGCTTCATTTTGTCATGGCTTTCATATGCTGTCACCTGAAGGAGTGTCAAGTTAATCTTGAGCACATGTGTGGGGAGAGGAGGTTTCTGCTGGCCTGGAAAAAATGAAAACCTCAATTAAGTGTTACACAGCTTTGGGTGCAAACATTTTCACATTATTTTACAGTGTGCTTAGTCTTCACAAATTAAGAAAATCCAGAACATTCAACAGTCTCACCAGTGACTGAAAAAGGAAAACGAAAACCATGTAAGCTAGCCAGAAAACAGTCACATGATAACTCTAATGCTGAAGAGTTCTTTCAAGTAGCTTAGCTATACAGCCCCTTTTTCCTGCTATTTAATCTGCAATGCTCTTATCCCTCAGAATAAAAAAAAAAGTAGTGGCTGTAACAACAGAGTGATCTTGTTATGCTTGATGGCTCCCAATGTACTGTTGTTCTAGTGCTTTGTTCAAACACTTGGGAGTCATTATAATATTTGAGCACCCACCGTTCCCTACAGAAGTTTCACAATTAATGTGCCTAACCTTTCATTCCCAGTCTGCCTTTTGTTGCTTGTGTCTTATTTATTTATTTCTTCTTGGGTTGGTATCATCCTTCAGACAGAACACCTCCTCTTCCTTCCTAAAGTTTATGTGAACCCTAGCTACCTCAATAAACTAAATTTTATGGCAGCATCCTGTGAGTATTTCCAAAATGCTCAAATCAATGCTGAATAGAGATAGGCAAGCCAGTTTAATGTGCTATTGGAGTGCCAAAAGAAGCACAGCAGCCTCCCTTGGCTCAGGAGGATAAATTAACCCAAATGAAGAATGTCAGTGACAGAATATTTTTATGTAGTTGCATATAGTACTTTAAAACCATATGAAGAAAGAGTGATCCTATAAAGCAAAATCTATCCAAGATTGCTCCAGAGCAATGACGTCACAGAGTCCTTTCTTCACATTTACAGAGAAATGCACATTCATACCATGCCTTGCTGTAGCTTGTAAGGGAGAAATGCTGCTTGGCACAGCTGGTTCATCAAACCAATCTGGTGCGTGGAACAGACACAAACTGTCACGTGGCACAGCAGCCCTGCATTTTGTTACTGCAATCAACTTCTCACATAAGCAGTGTGCTGAGTGCACATCTGCACAAGAACAGCAACTCCAGACACACACTGACCACAAGGCCTGATACGCCAGATGAGTCACCTCATCATGTCACCCCACATACAAAACCTGCACAAGTTGAAGAGCTTCAGATTATGTCAATACTGTTTAAGTCCTGTAAAAGAAACTAGAGAGCTCTAGACACTTTTTCTTGAACAAGATTCTCCACAGGAAGGGGTAGGTGTTAACTACTGTTAGCACACTGAGATGGGTCCTTTTTATAAGCCATTGTTTTCTCCTTATACATCCTGGCAACCAGATGAAGTAGAGCTCAGTATTCCCACTGGGGGAACATCAACTGTCCCCAGAGTAACAACAGGGTTAGGGTGCAAATTAGCTGGCACTAGAACTAAATATTCTAGAAAAAATTTAAGGTGAGTTTCATATTTCTGAAATATCAAGGGAAATTTATATAGAAAGTCAGAAATTTCAAATATTAAACTTCATCTGTGTGTAGAGGTGCGTGGAATATTTCCTGAAACTTGTGCTTCTTTGTGCCTGCTTACAGTGGAAACTACAAAGATTTCTCTGTGTGCTGAGGAACAAATGGAAGGGAAGAAGGGGGAAGCAGAGCTGAGTTGTGAATTCTACAAAGGTTATTATTTTATTCAAAGACAATACATCTTGGAATCCCTAATCAGCTTGTCCCTCCAGAAACTTGTCATAGAAGGCAGTAATAAATCATTCATGCATTCACTCAGTCATTCACTTCCTGAGTCCCACTGAGTGCTGTCTAGCTAGAGACTGCTGTGAATGTACACAAGACTGAAAATACAAGTGAGTTATGTGACAAACTAATCATACAGGAGATGTCCTGTATGATGGCAATAGCAGCATTAAAACTGGTCAAGGAAAAAAATGTAATTCAGTACGAATCTAAAGAAATAAGCACTTGTGGTCAACATGACCAAAAAGGTTGACAAAACTGTAAAATATTATTTTAACATTCCTCTACAGGATCCTCCATCTGGAAAGAAACTACAAAGAACACACACAGAAACTGCAACACATTCACATTCTGCTTTATCCAATGTAATCTCCATCACCATAGACAGTAGTACATGTCTGATGGAAACACATGTACATTCCAAGGTCAACAAAATTAGGAGGAACATTTGCAATACAAAATGTATTTGGAACTTTGCCATGGAGCAGAGCCTGCTGAAGTAGCCACTGATATAATCTCTCTTTCAATAAAAACCATTGAGCATAACTTACTTCCATTTAGCAACTGTCTAGCTATTAGAGAATGCAAGGTTTGAAGTGACTTCCTGTTTATTAGAGTTCACATTCTTTGGATATTGCCATCACAGGACCACTCGAATTTATGTGGTTTAATTAGTATCTTTGGACTTCAACCAAAATTTTAGTAGGTTTCCTTAAATCTCTGAAATTTGATTTTTAATTTCACAAACCTTTCCCAGCTCTTCAACAAAACAACAGCAGATTGCCACAAGAGCAGTTTTATGTAGTAACTAAAGATAGCTGAAGTGCATAGAGTTCAGTGACAAGTGCTCATGAGCAGGAAAGCTCCTTCAGGAGCTATCTGCCTCTTGTTCAGTTCAACATGTATCTATTAAACACACCTGAATTAAGCACACAACTGTGTATTTCTGCCCAGATTCACTTATAAAAAAAAAAAAAAAACAAAACAAAAATTGGCAACATAGTGGTAGAATTTTAGAGGAAAGGGAGATATTTATATGGCAGATGTTTAAAAAAAAATTCCTAGGTAACAAGAAAAATACATTCTGGGTCAGAAATTCAAATCTGTTTTGTGATTGTGAATCACTGTTTGTATAATATTTATAAACAGAAATATATACCATCACAATAGCATATTTATTATTAAAATATTCAAAAGTGTTATTCTTCTATCACTTCAAAAGGGATTAGGGAGATAATCTTGTTCCTAGATAGACAAAATTATACATTTTCCTTTCACTCTCTGAAGAATATGTATCCTGAGTCTTATAGATTGTCAATATTAAAATTTTTCATAGAGATCCTTTTATAAATCTTTTTAAAACCTTTGCATTGTGTGGTTTTGGATTACAAAACTGTGCTGGTAGGTATTCCTATGAGCAGACAGCTCTCAAAGTTTTTGAAATAAATCAATATGAAGATAACTTCTCAGAGTAATATTGGACCCCAGAATTAACTCACCTGACTTTTGTTTCCCATACATTTTCCCATGTATTTGTTTTGTTTGTTAGGAAGGTTTTAAATATGCCAGCAACACTACATACAACACAACATTGGGACTGCTGGCAAAGCTGAGCAATAAAAGGAAAATGAGATTTACAGTAGCTGCACCATTTACTTTTACTATGAAACAAGAGAGGCATTACCAGGCTACGTGCTGTAAACTCAGACGATCAGAGATTGCTGGGCATGTCCCCATGCTGTGCACCTCCACCAGAAAACTGTCGTTTCAATTCTCATTTGCAATGTCAAGTGATTGTATAAATTAACATTGCACAGACTGGTACAAATATCTGCTGATTTTGTGACTATAGTATCAGCTAAAAAGTCTGACTCTAATAAAAATAACAGAGTAAACCTGGAGGAGAATTCATCTCGTAAGTCCATTGATCAGAAGTGCAAGAGAGGATAACAAAAATTCCCTAAATATTTGAGCAAACCTAAACTTCTTATACTGGCTATGGAACAACTGACCAACCAGACAGAAATCAGAATTAAACTCATGCCCCTGCATACGCAGGAATAAGGCATCAAAGAAGCACTTACAGCTGGAGAATATCAGAGGACATGAGTGTTCATCCATGGGGAAGTTGTGCAGCTGCAGCTGGCACTCAGCATTGATGGTAAGCCTGTGAAGAAACCAAGGGTCTGTTACTGTGTGCCAGTACAGGCGACAGGCAGAGGAGGAGGCAGGGTACCCTTAAGCATCGTGCGAGAATGCTTTGATATCCATAAGTAAGGCCTGAAAGGAAAGAACCATATTTGCAGAGTGTTCATTGGCTATTTAGGCCTGATACAAAACCACAGTAATGATCTTAAATAATTTCAGACACGTCATCAAGACTTTCTGGATCCCAGGAAATCTGTGCATATGTATTTCTCTAGACAATTCATCATCGAAGGTTCTGGGATGAAAACAACTATTCTTTACAAAAATAACAGGAAATATGGCTCATGTTGAACTCAATTCCACAAAATTTGAACTTCAGAGGGAAACTTATAAAAATATTCTCCATGTGTACTTATAGTGTGAACTTATAGATTTTTCAATTTCTTCAGGCTGCTTCCCCCAAACCTAATAAATCTGTGTTTGCCATTCTTATTGTACAGATGCAACAAACAGATCAGCAGAAACATCTTCATCCCTACTTGAAAGCTGGTTTTACATGACATCCCTAAAACAAAGTATGCTGCAAACACAGCCAATTTTAAAATTACTACTAAAAATCAATAATCTTCAGTCTAATAGCCTACAAAGTGAATGTACTTACTCAGGGAAATTGAATTAAGTGCTAGTTTATTGTACAGTCTTTAAAAAAAGTGCTACATTGTTTCATGACAGAATTAATGCATGTGGGCTATGTGGGTTTTTCCTTTTGGAAACTAAATAAAAATATTAAAAACTATGGCGAAAGGTTTGTGTTTGAGATACGGGATGGCACAGAGAAAAACTCTGTCTCAGAAAAGGTCACCTGTGAGGGATTTAATTATTGAATTAAATTGCCCTTATTATTAAATTATTGCACTGCCACTAGAAGAGGATTTGCAGTGTTGCACCAGGAGGGCACTCACACCCAGGGAAGAAGATGGAGAGGTATGGAGCATGACTGCACCTTGCACACTTCCTCCTGTACACATAACACCCATCAACACCTGACAGCACCAGCACCAGCACTAGCTACCTCTTCCATGTCATACCAGTCCTGACACTTAGGTCAGATAAAATTGGTTTGAATTACACTGTGTTAACAATGATCATTCCAACAGCTTTTCCTGTTTAAAAAGGAGGTTGACCTGAGTGACCAAAAAGGATCAAAACATCTTTCACAAACTAGAAATGCTCATTCCAATGACTAACTTACTTTTAGCTGGTTTAGACAAATTTTGTAATCCATTTGACAAATAAGTTTCTTCAGTAAGAGGTATGTAAGTCTAACTACTATTATGTAGATACTTAGCCTGAAATACTGACACAGAAAACAGAAATTTTGATGACAGATTTGAATTTGAATAGACTTTTCTTTCATATGAAACAGAACTTAATAGAAAAAAACCCAACCAAATACATAATCAAAATCTCCTGAGGGGAAAAAAAAGACAATAACCCAACCAAGAGAATATCAAACTCTTTAGCAAGCCAAAGAAGGAAAGGGCACTAAAAATATCAACAGCTTTTCCAGATGTTATTTCCTTTCTTATTGTTTTCCAAAGACTTTGTATTGGAGCCCAACAGCAGTTGCAAGTGAACAGCCCTCTCAGGTGCACCAAGAGGGCTGAACACAATCACGGAAGAAAATGTAGCGTGAAAGGCACATCTCTAATACAGTTTCCCTTGTGGAACATGGCTTATGGCAAAACTCCCTTCTGAAAAGCTCATCTCTTCCACAAGTAAACACATATTTTGATTTCCACAGGCTTTTTAAAATGCAAATATATACAGTATTTCTAATACCATATAGTTGATTTTATCACAAAGATTAGAAAACTGTAAAAGCCTTTCCTCCGGCAATTCACCCTTGTGATGAGATGTGACAGACTATCTTTCAGCATGACTTATTTGAAGAATCAAGAATTGGCATTAGCATGAATCTAAAAATGCTTTATCCAGCCCTGCATCTAACTCCGATCAAAAAGGCTTTTGACAGGTTTTATGAGACTACATATTCCTGATTTTATTACAAGCACTAAAAAGCCCAGCTTGTACAATTTAGACAGACTTTTTTCCTATTTCTCAAGGTTGCTTTCATAGAAAGACAAGACTTTGTTTTTTAAACTTGGCAGCACTTATGCCTGAATAATTAAATATTTGCAAAGTGTGGCCACATATGCATCAGGAAGAAAACAGCAGAGGAGAGCCAAGATATTGCTGAAAATTACTGTTACTACACCAAAGGTGGGAGGACCTTTTAGCCCTGCACCTTGCCAAGCGCTCACCTGAGGGTGTACAAGATCTTGCCATCGTTCCATATGCGGAGGAGCTGGTTGGGGGTGGTGATCCAGTGGGCCTCTGCTGTCTTTGAGTTACGAAATATCGTGTCTGGGATCCAGATCAAGCCAACCATGTTGCTGTTCAGAGTCAGTATCTTCATAGTGCTGTTGAAACGAAGACGGCTGTCTGTCCACGTCTGGGCAAAAAATATATCAATTTGATATTCCTGCAAAGAAAGCATGAGACATCAATTGAAAGCAGTTCCACATTTCACACTATTTGGTGCTTGATTAGGTCTGTTCTGGTGTAGATCAACAGGGTATGCTCTGGCCAATGGAGCTATGTTTTCTTTTTCTACTGCCTTAGGAATATTTTTTTTACATTTTTCCCCCCTTTTATTTTTATATCTAGCTGCTTAATGAAACATGCTAAACATCTCACTTCCATTAGTGCCGTGCCATAACAATTTCAGCATTAGCACATTCTTTTTCATTGTCTCTGAAAAGTCACAGAAGGTATAATTTACCGAGACTTTGTCATAGGACCAATAGGAGACGTGAAAGATGAACAGGACCAACACACATGAGCTAGAGAATGGTAAATTCCCCTGATTATAGTGATGCCTTTTAGGGAAGAGGTTGTGTAGATGCAATAAAATAATTTTCCCATTTGCTACCAGTTATTCAGCCACTCTTTCTCAGGCCACGCTGCAGTAGAATGAGAAGGCAGGTATGTGCTCCTTTACAAACTGTGATTCTAAGAGCTGAATACTCATCCCTGAATATGCTAATACCTCAATTTACATGAAATATGTCCTTCCATTTACTCCAGGTTTTACTATTCTGTTTCTGTAGGTAAGCCATCACAGTACATATAAATGCAGAAATTAAAGTACACATGGACAGACAAAATTATACAGGTGAACATATAAACACAATGGTTTATGCATTTAAGACCCCTTGGAAGAAACTGTATTTTAATTTTGTATTTGAATTGTGAATTCAAGCCAACAGAGGCTGCAAAAGGTCATGCTACATTTGCTTGTGTTCTTCTTCCTCTTTTCAGAGACTGAAAAATGAATAATAGACCGCTCTATTTTGGAGCCTCAGGGAAACAGCCATCTGAGTCTGTCATGCAATGCCCTCCCAATACCACAGGGCTGGCTGTGACAGGGATGATGGCTGCTGATGTGGCACAAAGTATGTGCTCTACAACAGAAGCTAATTCAGGGCTTGGGAATAATCCAAAGGAAAACATTTCTTTAGGAGCCCTAGTAGATGCACTCCTGGTATATCTGAACAAAGGGTAATTAGGGCTATATGTAAAGTCTGAATTAGCTTTTATTTCACTTCTTTCTGTCTATTGTTTCAATACAGTAGTATTGGGTTTTTTTCTTCATAGACAGTTAGTAGAGCTTGCAGTCTGAATTGAGGACAGTGGTTTTGCTAAGAGCCACCTGTTTCTCCTGTGCTGTTACATTTTTGGCAGGCCATCCCATCAAAGCTGATGTTATAACACCATGAAACCCAATTCACTGGCACTGTAATCCAAGTCCAAAACATACTCTGGGGCTCACATCTCTAGATGAAAAATGATCAAAAGGTGCATAAGCAGTGCTAGTAGGTATCCAAACACCAGGTAGTAGATCACCTCAGGAATTAAAGGCTAGCCACCAAAGGCAATAAGGACCATTTTCCTTCATAGCTTATCTCACTACTATTTCTCATTGTATTACTAGCTTTATTTTTGCAGGGAAGATGACAGATTTGAATTTGAAGATGTCATATGGGTGACATCTCTACAGATCTGAAGCATGTAATGTAACGTACACAGTGCACCTCTGTTATTCAGAAAGAACATCCTTAATGCACCAGGTTTTAGATGTCAGAGCACTGATGTTCTTTCTTTAAGTCAACTGCATTTTAGCCTTTCAAAGTCTAGTGACAAGTATTTGGCACATTCAGCTTCTGTAGAAAAGAGTATGCCAGACATGTCTATGGGTTTCTCCAACTTCTGAGTGAGTAGAGTTGCTTTTCCTAGCCCACATGTGAGAATCTGTATTTATAGAACCAAAGACTGTCCGTCTGTATACAGCTGGCAAATGACAGTGCTGTCTTTTCACAGGGTAAGTTTTTGCATGATATTCACATTTGAGCTTATTTTATATGAATGCTTAATTTGGACTAAATTTAGGAGTAACCATAATTCTTTTCTAGTATATCATGCATATTTAATGATTTGTAGGATTTAAGGTATTCAGGATTTCTACCCTGCCAAAAGAAAGGAAAGACCCTAAGCTCCTTAATACATTACCATGAGAAGGTACTGCAGCTACATCTGAGCAAAGTGGGCCCCAGGAGCAGTGTAAATGTAACATTGTGGTTTCTATTCCAGTAAACTACTCTGGCTAAGTGGATTACATCAGCCTAGACACAGGGTCATGCTAACACCACTGCCCAACTCCCGTTATACATCTTTGTTATTTATTGCTGCAACAAGAACGTACCACCAATGATCATTATTCAAAATACCTGTAGAATGGGCCACTCCATTTGCCTTAATAAAAAATTTTCAACTCAAATTAAATGGTTCCCAGATCTTCTAGAGTTAATTAGTTCTGAAAAAACTTGCATTTTTCTTTTGGCAAATGGAGATGATAAAAAACAAAGCAGCATTTTTAAAAGAAAAGTCAATAAAGTTGGTTGAAGTTAGTTGCGTTGACTTTTTAAAGACTTTAACCCTATTAAAAAAAAATTAAAGTATTTATAGTCCTCAGTCAGAATATACAAATTTAAAAACCAAAATTTTTCCAGGAAAAATAAACACACATTTCCATTAAATATCATAATTGAGATTCTCACCATTAATCCCTTTTAGAAGTGAATGTTATATCAGTACATCACTTACATTAATCTTTGGAATTTCTTCAGTCTTTAACCAAGTGAATAAGTCACTTTTGAAGCTGGAACTCAGTTCTCCCCTTCTAATGGTTCTAAGTCTATGCATATTTCCGAAAATTACCTCTATCTTCACTGACAACAGATACTCCATTCCCAGTGAAGTCAACAGCTCCCACTGTTGACTGTTTTGCACAGAGCTGGTACACTGATCTCCAGCACACAGCATCCAACAAGAAACTGCCAGAAAAAAGGTCTCTATGTTGGTTTTACAGACAGGTCAATATCATATGATAAAAGAAAGTAATACTCTTCATTTTCTAGTTAATACCTGCCATTTTAGATCTTTACAAAATGTGGCAATTGCACATAGAGAGTTCAGGAAGGACATCAGGTTTCAGTGATGTGATGCCTCACATGAAACAACATCCTAGGACTGTAACAATATTCTCCATGTTCTGTTCTACCACTGCACCAGTAATTTTGTTAATAATCTTCCAATTCTTCCTTCTCATTTTTTTTTCCTGGTAGCAACTATTGGCTACTACAATGAACACAGGAAGAAGTGAAAAACAGCAACATTTCAAACAAGATTTCTTCCCAGCAGCAAAAAAGGTAAAACACGTTCTACATGAAATACTGAGGTAATGTACAGAAAAGTGTTCTGTCACTAAGTTTGCTTGTCTTAATGGCACCTGGTTTGCCATGCTATCTAAACAGACCCAAGATTTTCCTACTTTTACCACATATTCACCCAGTGCCTGGATGCATTCACTCCAGAGCAGCCAAACTTTGAAAAAGGCATTCATTTCCCAGCAAAACTTAATCAGTTTATTTGCATTTTGTTTGAGTGTATGAAAATATAAATCCTCATTTCAGGCAGCTACAGTGTATCTTTGTGTGAAATGTATTTTTTTTTTTTTATTACTCCCCAATATTGCATAGCTACCTATGACCAAAGCATTTCTCATCGGTACTTTTTTTGCAAATTAACCTTAAATGAATGCATTATCTTATACACTTCATCATGTAAAGAGACAGACTGTTCTACTCGCAAGACTTCTGTTTGCAAGAAACACTCAGTCTCATCTTAAAATTATAAGTGACATTGTGTCATTGAAAACCTCTGTATCACCTCCTATGAGGTTACCTTTGAATAGGGGATTGTAAATTGACACCTGACAATGCTCACATACTTCTAAAAGTAACTCCTAAAACCAAGAAAGCATATTATGGTCCTTTTACCTGCAGAGTATGCAAGTAATTGTCTCATGTAGAACATTTCTTCCCATTCAAATTTTATAAGTTCTCTCAATCTGAAACATTGGCTGAGAGAAATGACTGAATGAGATGAGGAAAATTAGATGGTATTTTCCTGTTCTATGGTTATATAGGGAACAAGAAACTAAGGACAATTTTACCTTCTCAATTTTCACTGATTTGTGGACAGGAGCTATAACCCAGATTTAGCAACAGTATTACCTGTAAATAGCTGCAGACAGTCAAAGCTCCAACTACTTGATTTCAGCTTTTTTTTCTTTTCACATTTTCAAATATTCCTAATGTGGTTTCATTAGTACTTTGAAAATAATCAGGAGTCAGCACTGAACTATTTGCCCTTCAACTGTGTAGGAAAGATTAATGACTGTGAACACTTTGAAAATGCCATTGTCTAAGTCATCTGTAGTCACAGAGAAAAATGTATTCTTTTCAACCAAGTCTTCAATTGTTTTCTCAGTCAAAAGAGTACCTAACCTGTTGTTGGCAATACATGGAGCTTTTCTCCTATCACATGTCTCATTTTAATTCTGAAAAATATGATGTAATAGGCTGTCACAGTCAGGTAATGGAGGCAAATGACTACAGAAAAATAGTGTGGTATTCCTTTGTTGCTTCTGCTGCAGCCTTCTCATTTTTTCTGCATTTTCAAAATTCTTCACAACAACAGCAATAACAATGTCATGAATCCTGTCCTTGGAAAAAATGCAAGAATTTCTTGCATGATACTTTTCCAGTTTTTACTATTGCCTACTAGACTCTTCTTGGTTTCTTTTTTCATTTTAGAATCTGTATCTTGATTGGTGATAGAGAGAGACTGTAAATCATTAAAGCTGCTACTGGCATTTGTTGGAGACTGGTACTGAATCAGCTGAAAATAGCTACATAATTAGGGTCCAGCTCATATTACATTAATTCTGTGCCCTCCCACACCCTTTTTTATAACATGCCAGCACACCACAACACACCACAAACATTGTCTGTAGAAGCTTGGAACTAGTCTAATAAACTGTGTAAGGGATAAAATCTCCTCTAGCTACAAAAAGGTTGGACTTCACCGAAGTGGGAAATCCCATTGGTTAGTCTAAAACTGTTCTGGAAATAACTATTAAACTTTGCTGTTATATTTCAGCCTAAACCACTCAGTAAGAAGTATGCTTTAAAAATGAATAAAGGTTGAGCCCATTACGTGCAAACTTTCATAGAAATGTTAAGTATTATGGTTTAAAAGGGAATATGGGAAGGGACTGTTCAGAGAAACAGGAGAGACATGGGAGCAAATCTCTAAAAACTGAGAGTTTCCCCTTTATTGCACTCAGCCATAGACCACAGGTGAACACACCCAGGAACGTTCTTTCTTTATGCCCCTGTCATGCTTGGCTTAGAATTACAAAGAGAAAGGTTTGAGATATTATGTTTTAGTAGAAAATGGCCCAAACATTAAAGCAATGCTCATGATGTCTGTTTATTTATTCTGCAATCTGAGGCACTTGACAACATTAAAAGTGAGTAATCTCTTCAGAGTTTGAAGGTGATTTTCAGTAAAAGCACATTTTTTCCAGCCCAGCTCACCACTAAAAGGAAAGTTCAGTGATTGAGTCACCTGCCTATTTAGTTGTGTGACAAATGAGTGAAAGAGGAAATGCTCCCTGAAATATGGAATGAGTGGTTCCCTCTTCCTCAACCAGTATATTCACATGTCTGAAATCAAAACACTGAGAGTAATTCTCTTGAGCACAGCCACCATCAGCTTCCCTGATTTATTGCACCTTTCCCTGGGCTAGAATGAGGAGAGAATTGTCCTCTGTGCATCTTACAAACAGACTTTTGATAATTTGAAGAGGTACCTTGATCATACCTATTTTTGGTATTGATGGAAATAAGTAGTTCCACAGCAGCTGCCACATGATGTGTGCTGATTATTAATCAGATTGCACGCTGTATAGATTGTGAAAAATCAGGAACTGTGGTGATCTCAGGAGACCTCTAGAAGGCTTAAAATGTTAAGCTTTAATGTAAACCTAAATACTACTGCTTGACAGCTTCTGCTTGGGTTTGCACCCTGTGTGCAACTTGCAGTCCAATTTCAAGAACTGGTTAAAACCTCTCAGATATCTGGTGGAAAGGAACTGAAAGTAATGGAATGATCTACCAATGGAAACACACATTCTCATTTTGTGGAAATATTGCAGAAAGAAATAAATTATATTTGCTGTAGAAAACACAGTAAAATAGTGTATTTCATATGCAGTGTACCTTCAAAACTCTTGTGGTATCAAGACCAACACAAGCCTTCTGTGAGAACAGTAATTCTCACACGTCCTGAAAGTTTGCCTTGCTTTCAGAAGAGCTTGGGATGAGTGGAGCAGCACTGTTAGAGCTGCCTGTAACTTCTCCTCAAGTATCTCTGCCAGGCTAGAGCTTTGTGTTTCCAGAAGCTGCCCAGGAATAAATGAGGATGTATTTACTTCACACTACATACAACACTGGGTTTGTTGCCTAAGAGACAGCATAGCAGGGATCACCTTCCCATTCTCCACCAGTTTGCTTTTTTCCACTCTCTGTGCTCCTGCTCCCTTTCCAGATCCTAATAGCCTCTATTGAGAGTGGAAGAGTGGGCAACACATTCCCACTTTTGGATTTTTTTCTCTTCTTAATCTGAATTTATGTTTCCCATCAGTGTTAAGGCTGTACCTCCAAAAGACAGTCAAAAGAAAGAGATTAAAGATTAGTTTTACAGTAGTAGTAATATATATAAGTTTGAAAACTTTCCATACTGTTTTATGTATAGAAAGGCTTTCAATAACCTGCTATTTTTTTTTGAGAATTTGCTTTGGTGCTTTCATACTGTTAGAAGCATCATGGTTCCATGGGCAAAATACAGTGAACGAACAAATTCAAAATTGAAATTGTCACCACAGATAGAAGGGCTATTCTAGTTAGCAACATCAAAATATTTCAGCAAGCAGCACCAATCATCTCCATAGCTGAATGCTCTGAGTAAAAGAAAAAAAAAAAGCTATTCCTACTGACTCAGTAGGAATATTGGAGCAAGGAGGATGGAAGCTCACCTTCTTCACTGTAGTACTGCCTCTTGCCTGCTTCAGGATGTTATTTCACTGATTTCCTGCTATTATAAAGAGGGAAAGACATCTAACTTCACACAAGAAACATAGCATGCAAGTATCATGTAGCACTTCCTTTCCCTGAGAAAACATTTGTCTGTCTCCCTCTGCCTATTTTTTGCTCTTTGGAGGCTAGCTTTAGCCCTTCTGTATTCCAGATAAATTCTTCCATTCACTTACAGGAAGAGCTGGAGATTTTTGTCTTGGCCCGAACCCTGACATCTCTTTGAGACTTCTCTTCACTCCACACTGATGGATTATCTACTCTGCTTCAATCAATCATTTCACAGTCAGAAACACAGCATGAAATTAGAAATAATGCATTTCAGAAAATGAGCTGTAGCTCTGTTCTCTCCCCTTTTGGTGGAAGACTTTTTAAATATTGCCACTTCCAATTTCTTTTTGGAGCCTTTTGTTGGCTTCTGCTGTTATTAAAGTATTCCCAAAGACACCCTGATTGCTATGATCATACCACAATTGCATTTCCACAGCCTCTTCTCTTGGTGTGCCAAAGTTCATGTCCTGTTGCAGACTGTGCCCGATGAGAAGCTTTGCCTTCGATGAGACATAATTGTATATGCTTTAAATTGGTCTGCTTTAGAAAAAAGGTATCCAAAGCATGCAAAGAAGTACAGGGGATGCACATGGCAGCATGGAGACTTTTCATCTCTGTTAACTGGTGAGCACTGTTACTCGAGTAAATCTCCCTAAGAAGTTTGCTGCTGGAACGAACAATGTTTTTTGGGCTTGACAGAGAAAGTACAGTGCTCACTCTGACCTGTAATTTAAGGCTTTACTACTAAGACAGTAGTCAGGATGGAGAGAGAGAGAGAGAGATTCCAAATGCATAATTGAAGAAACCAAGGTTGCTAACTTAAGAATTTAGTAACATAAATGCACAAGGACAGGTTTAACTCCTGTGGAAATAGTAAAGAAATAAAAATTAATAATCCCTGATCAGAAAAAACAAAGACTGTGAATATATGTTAATGGCTGTACTTAATATAATAAAGTATATTATCAAGGTCTCCTAAGAATACTTGACATCTGAAAAATTTATACAATTATAAAGATACTCAATAGTATTTATATATTACAATAGAAGATTTACTGAGTTTATAAACATAGTTTTTGAGGCATTATCTTATTCAAAACAGAAGCTAAAGTATACTTTTTACAAAAATAAATGCATTCTCACAGACTGCATACAATAAAATTTTATGCTTATAGTCTCTGTATTAAACAGGTTTTTTAACTGGAAAGAGTGCCTTTTAACCAAAGAAGTGCAAGAATATTTTGAAACATCTTTTATGCTATCAGCAACCTAGGAAAGGAGAGGTTACCATGATGTTTTTACACTTCCTGTCACTCTTAGCACAAGAACAGTTGTAAGGGAATGGGAGACAGGGCAGTCATGAAAAAACAGACACTCAGAGTAGAGGGTCAGGTACAGTGATGGTCTCACACAGAATTCTGAGTGAGAGAAAAGATGGTTAAGAAACACTTTTTAAGGAGGCAGATGGGAAGATCAGGTAGGTAGAAGTCCTGTTCTAGCTGCTCCCTTCCAGAGGCACTTTTAGGGTAACTCCTGAGGCCATGTTATATCTTAAGAACCCACATGCCACTGTACTACAGGACCCAAATGTCCCAAAAAGTTGCACTCTTACAACACCATGGTTGGGAAACAAAAAAATTACAACCTCTTTTTCTCAGAAGGTGAGATATTGAGGGCATTCATGTCTTCTCCAAGATGCAGGAAAGCTACAGCTCACCGGGGATATTTCACCATTTCAAACCATCCTGCCACGCATCACTGAATACTTTCAAGGGTCAAAATAAATAAATACACACAGTCCTGCATTTTCCCAAAACAAACACTAACTCACTGATTGCATTCCCACAGCTGAATAAAGACAGACTACACACATAGCTCGAGTACCACACACCCAGTCATTCACCTCATTTTACTGCCAACTGAATTCCTTGCCCTGTTGCTCCCAAGGCAAACGTGCCACAGAGGCAGCTAAAACTAGAAAATGTAGACATACACCAGTTAGTGCCACTCAGTCTTGGGGACAAGTATTGGTCCCTGGATATCTTTGATTTAGCAGAATAGACATACTCAGGTCACAAACTCTGAATTTATTACAACAAAAATATGATCCAAAAGGAGAGTTTAAAATTCTGGATGACAGAAATCAGGGAAATAAATTAAGCCGCAGCGAGCAGGGGAGTTCTATCCTATATCCACAGATTGTGAATAGGTGTTACTCTAATTAAGCAAAAAGATGCACAAAAAAGCCAACTGTGCACAAAGTAGTGGAAAAAAGCTCATCTGTAAAAGCCCTAATTTGCATACGAGGGAAATGCAAATGTTTAACTGCTCTAAAAATAAGATGAGTGTTTTGCCACGTAGGCACAAGAGGATGGTCTGTAATGAGTCTGTGTACAAACCTTTCTTGTTCTTGGCCTCCACAAGAGCCAGGGCAGCCCTGCTGTCTGTGAACTGCTGGCTCAGGCGAAACCAGAGCCTTCTCTGCTTCTGCACTACTGGGAGCACACTTTGAAGGGAGGCTGAGGCTTCACGTTCAAAATATGGAGCCCATAAGACTGGGCTGGCTGCCCTAGTAGGCTGAGCCTAGCCTTCCCACATTTCCGAGCCCAAGAGCACTCCAGATCACAGCTCGCCTCTTCAAAGGAAAACACAGCAGGTAAATGTGTTCATGCTTCACCTAGGCTTCACAACAGAAGCAAAGAGGCTTTTTCATAGGATAAGTATTGCCTCAGTTTCTTCATCCCTTGAATTTTTTTTGGTTGGACTTTTTTGGTTTTGTTTTTTTCTCTTTTTTTTGTCCGGTTTTCTGGCCAACTCCAAGGCCCTGAGCACCACTGATCCAAGCCATACCTCCTCCCATACCTTCTTGTATTGTGTGGTTTGACACCCAGAATTAGTTTTACCACACCATAAAACCCATCTTTTCAATCCAAATTTCATCGAATTCCAGTTCCTCCTTGATTTCAGTCCATTCTTTTTTGATGTGAGACTTATTCAAACACCTATTGACCTCAGTAATTCTTAACTGTCCCTAGTCAGGGCACAAGGGACACAAAACAAAACAGCAGATGGCTGATTGCCATTTATTGGGCCCTGCAATGACTGAAATTTCAGGAGTTCAGGCTTTTCCTATCAGTTTTACATGAGCACATTCCTCTCATATTCACAAACTCCATCACTCACCAGTTGGGGAAATTCTAAAGGAAACTACCAGAAAATTTCAGTACCTGATATGATTAAGGGAAAAAAGAAGAAAAATTTAAAGAACCCAAACAAGAAATTTTAAGATCTGTCTTGCAAAGCTCATTGGGGAAAAGGAAATATGGTCCTGTAAATATGTGTAAAACAAACTCACTCCTTAAATCAGCATGTCTTCTAGTACTTCATGATTAATTCCTGATATTGGCACAGAGTTTTTATTAGAACGAATAAGAAAGAATTCTGCTACAACTTGTGAACCATGAAAAGAGATGGTTTGTTTGGCAAAAAATACTTTATATCCCATGCAGATTCACTTTCTAACTAGAAATGAAACAGTCAATATAAATAGTAGATGGTAACACGAGCACTCTTGATACTCTGTGCCCAAACCCCCCAGCACCAGACAGGTAATTTTACCTAAGGGCAGCTGCATGTCCAACCCAGGGGAAGAAGGCATTTCGTCTGTTGCCATGGCAACACTGCCACTCCCCCCCTCCCCCTTTTGCTCCCCCACCCTCTGCCGGTCCCCTCCCTGTTGCCACGGTAACCACTTGACATCAGTCCCGCTCCTCCCAGCCCCGCATCCCCCTGCGCCTGCAGGCCCAACTGGACACCCACCCCTCCTTCTGCCACCAGCTTAGGGGACACACTGACATCGGCACGAGGCAGCTGGGAACTGAACCAGGGAGACACAGGGAAAGCACCACCCCAGAGTCACAAGAGGTTGTGGCGATTCTGCTTGTTTTGTTTGGATGGATTTACACAGGGATGTCCTATAGGAGAAAGTCATGGGGTCAATATGATGTGTGTATGCCATTTTCTGTGCACCATGGACCCAGGCTGACTCTTTGATCAGAAGTGTATGTCACTGGTAATTAATTCTAGAGCAGTCCTTTTCCTGGTATTTTTTCCTTTCATTATTTAATGACAGAAACAATAATATTGACCCAGTCACATTTCTCTGACTCATGTCTTTTGGCTTATTCAGTCGGCATTTTTTTTTCCTTTCTGAACACTGTTCTTTAATTGGGAGAGGTTTTATTACTACTTCTCTTTTGTTTTTCTTTTTACCAATTTCAGTTTAAGCAAGATGGAAAGAAATGTTTTGCTTAGAATCTTGCAGTATTTCTTTCTGAATCCTGCTAAAACTTCTCCAGTCTTGAACACTTTCTACTGCAAAGATATAGACCAAGTAAGCTTTCCAGCATAAGTTTTCTGAACCTTTCTTAACCACTTCAAACTGTCCCAGATTAGTAAAGCTTCTTTCACCAGAAGAATAGGATAAGTCTTTCATGGTCTATCCTATTGTTGAATTGTAGCAGACAACTGCAAGTACAGCAAGAAGACATGTGAAACTAACAGTAATTTCCATTTTCACCTGATATCAATACAGATTCACACTTAACTTCTTCACTTGAACATCTTTAAACTTGTAGCAAAAGAGAAAAACTAAGATCTAATTCAACAACAATTATGCCAGTACAGGAAGAAAGAGACGTCTTTTCCATGGCAATTTTCTATTTTACTGTTTTTCTCCAAAATAGATTTCATAATGCACAGCTGTGAAGTGTTTAATGTAAAAATTTATAATATACATTTCAACTGCCTATGAAAGGGAAAAGGTATCGTAGTTTTCATACCAAAACACTAGTCCACTGTGAACAACATGAAAGAAGTGGACATGCTTTTTTGGTAATGAAATCCTCTGTAAATCCTTACTTTTTCATTTCCTAGCATAAGAGTAAAAAGGAAAATGCAAGACTCAAAGTACAAACTATTGGAAGCAGATTTTCCTCATTCTAAAAATGTGGAATGAAAGACATGACAAAGATGGTTGAAATTTTTCTGGAGGAAATAACTGAGTGAAAAATTAACTAAGAAATGTGAGAATTCTTGAAAGCAGCTATTGAACAACTGAATTTTTAATTATGCATTTTTTAAAAAGTGAACATCAGGCCCAGTTGATAAATACATATATGTGTCAGCTGCCATTACAGTGAACAAAGCTTGAGGAGCAAGCCTAACACAGTTTGTATTTTTTCAAAAATTCATAAAGATAAACACTCATCAGAGCTGAAAACTGGCCACCTGCTGCAACTTTGCTCATTTGGTTCAGCAACCTTCATAATTAAGTGGCATTACCAGCCTGGGAGAAATAAGTGATCAAATATTAAACCAAAGCATTTTCTCAGCTGATCCTTTATTTGAGTTTCTTTTCATCTTGTTCTTATTACAATACACAGATGTAGGAGTGCATAACAGGAACCATAGGAACTGTTCTACCTGACATTAATGTTCTTTGATAATAACCTGACACTAATTACTCTGCAAGTAAAAAACTTCTAATCCTACAAAATTAAAAAATAAAAGCATCCAAGGGACAACTTTGGACAGTTGCCGCTGGTCAATGCATCCAAAATTAAAGAAAAATGAATGTGATTATGTTTTAAAGAATGAAGACTACATGTATAATTGATGCTTCTTTCCAAGCATGAAAATCTTTATCTAGATGAGGGTCAACAAAGGCATGCAGACATTCCTCAAAACATTTATTTACCCAAATCATATGAACCGTAAGTTCAGGAGAAAAACTCAGCAAATCTCTGACCAAAAATGTTGAGGTGCTTTAGAAAACTTAAATGCCTAAAGATATGTTATGGAGCAAACTCAGCAGATTTTGCTGCTGGATGGCAGTACATCGCACACCTTCGGTTGAAGATATATAACTGTGTCACCAGAAAGATTAGTTTCACAGATCCAGAAGATCAAGATAAAAATATTCTTTGACTGCAAAGTACAGCTCCTTGCAAAGTTAGCCAAACAGTGGAACAAGAGCATGAGTTTATGCACCTCACATTAGACAATTACTGGGTGAAAATGAAAAATACCATGCTAACGCTTTGTCCTTCTATCTTAGTTCTCCAATCCTGTCTAAGTCAAGCTCTGACTTCCATTCTCCCAGAGATAATTAGGGCTATCCAAAAGTCAGTGCTCCAAAGCATGTCCTTTTCCATCAAATGTAATTTCTGTTAATTTAGTTACCCCAGAAATCAGAATTGTGTTCTTTACAAATACTGAAATCTGAAAAAAAAAACCCAGAATTTTCCTGGTGTTTGTGTGTCAGTTAAGTGCATGAATTATGTTCCCAGAGAAGTCTGATTTATGCCCAAGCCTGGGGTGAATGCTACAGCTCTTCAGATCTCTCATTTAAATTTGGCAGGCATTGCAGTAGATCAGGAAATGTATCAGGAAAAGAGCACATTTGCATTACACCTTGAAAATTTCCATACTATTTTAGCAGTCAATTGTTTCTCATAACAAAAAATGAAAAAAAAAAAGCCATTCAAGCCAGTTGAATAACTACATTTGATACTGTTTAATCAATTTTTTATTGGGAAAAACCAAAGAAATTAGAAATAAAGGCACAAAGCTGATGTATCATTAAAATATATTTGTGTGGATGAGAATTCTGAAGTAGATAAAAGATAACATAATCAAATGGCAAAAGCCCAAACTGATTCAGATGAGTAGCAAGCAAACAGAAGTCAATGACCAAAGTGTAACACCTGCTGCCACAGCCAGCATCTATGTAAGTGTATTAATAATCCAAAGCATTATCTCCATTCCTATCAGACACACAAATATTTAATCTATTAATCACAACTCCTGACAAAAATATTTTCATGTATGCACCCAAGTGACATGCACTCCACACACTGTTGTATAAATAAGGTTTATAATGAACATTAGGAACTTCATGGACAACTCAGCATAAGATTGCTCTAAATTATACACCCAGAAGGATAATGCTAAAAGCTTCAAATTTATGAGTTAAATAAGGTTCTCTTTAGATAAATTTATTAGAAAATGCAGTTCTATTATGTGACTAAGAGTTTCTCTATAAAACTAATTTTGGTATATTGTAGGTGAAGTTCCTAATGTCAACAGAAATTATGGGATCTGACTTGTCTCATTATAGAAAACTATTTTCAGTACATATACCAAAAGCAGTATCAATATCAAGTAAATGACTCAGACCAACTTTGTAATTATTGTTTTCATTCCAGTCAAAAAAGTACAGCCATTTCTAAGTATGAAGTTATGACGACAACATAATCTTATTACACGTTATAAAAAAAAAAGTTTTGCAAAATTCCTGAAAGAAATTATTGCATCAAGAACACAAAAGTCACAAAAAGGGCAGCTTTGCCTTAGAAATCATACCTTTATGTATGTTGAAAATTTGCCCAAACTGTGACCAAAAGAAAACAATCAAACAGTAAACACATAACACAGTCTATATATTCTTGGTAAACAATTTCTAGATTTTTGCAGCTAAATTTCTCAAAGAATCTGTCAAAATAGACATTTTTCTCTGCTGACAGCATGCAGGACTTTCTTTGTAATCATTGCTCTGCATTACTGAGGCCCTAATGACAGAGCAAAAAGGAAATATCCTATCTCTTCCTACCTCCACATTCTTTTATTTCCCTGTACAGCGGGGGGAGGACAGTGCTTTCAAATTACACCTTAGGAGAACCCAGCAAAACTTCACTGCAATCTTCCCAAGGAGGTGAATGTGAAAATGAGAAAAATAACTTGACCAGAAATTTCTATTAACTTCCGAGTTAAACAATTTCGCTGAGATCATTGCATCACAACATGTATGTCAGAGGATAGTCACTCTTTGCTATTTGCAGTGGAATATGGCATGATGAAATCACTGTGACTGTACATGCAAGTGTTGCAAAATACATATGTTGTTGAAGGTAAATACTGACTTTTATAGCAAGAAAGCAACAAATCTGATAAATTAAACTGAGCAAATTACTGATGAATGAGTTCATGGTTTTGACAAATGTTAGGAAAAGAAGAACAAAGATAGGGTATGAAGAAGTGTCTGAGAAAAATTGTACCAGTTTTGGATTTAGACAAGAATTTCTATCAGAAAATGTACAAGTAAATTCTCAAAGTGGTGTTATTCTTTCTTTATGCTTTTGCAGTTTTTAATTCTACCCGATTTCAAACATTGTGCAGATCACTATAACCTAAACAGGAGATAGAAAAATTGCAAAATTTATCTCATGACTGCAGTCCAGGCTTGTCTCTCACTAGAGATCTTCCTTTTCATTTTATCAGTTGAAGATAAAACAGTTAGTATGACATTTTACACTATCACATCATCTGAATTCATGTATTTGACGGTGGCACCTCTATGCTAAAATCAAGCTCTGGCTCAAGCAAAAGCTAAAGTGCTGTTTCAGAGCTCTGTCTGGAAAAGAACAGGTGCACACCTTCAAATCCCACTGAAATCTGCGGAAGTGCAGTGCCCTTAAATGCCTCCAAAGTTTGCAAAAACTCATACCTTTAATTGGTAATGAAATGATGCAGAGATTGGCCAGGAAAAGAAGATGATGATGGCAGAAGGGCAGGACCCACCAGCGCCAAGGGACTGCCAGGTGTGACTGCAGAGCCCCTTTGGGTAATCCTTGATGAGTCAGGGTGACTGGGAAAAGTGTCCAACAACTGGAGAAAAGCAAATGTCATTCCTACACCAAGATGATCAGGAAGAAGAAAGAAGGGGATTACAACCTCACCACTCTCCCTGCAAAGGTGATGTAGCACCTAGTCCTGGAAACTACTTCTAGGCACAGGAATGACATGTTTTTTGGATTTTCTGTCATTTTATAATTACCAACTAAGATTTGTGGATTTATGAATTTTCAGGAACAGTGTATCTTCCACTACAGAGCTGCTGTTTCATTTCTTATTGTCTTAGATTCTTAAAAGTTAAAGAGCATACCAGGTGTTGTATTTCTCTATGTCTGTGGAAAGCAAAGGAAGGGTAACATTTCACCTGATTAAAGAGTGACCACATCCTGAAAAACATTGCCAGCGTCGTGCTAATTGTTTCCCTTTCTCTCACAGAAAATGGGTTTGTCCACCTCAAAATATTTAATTTCATTAGGATCAGATGTAATAAGTATAATAAATAATATATATTTGAAACATCTTTTGTTGTTGTTGTTGTTATGCTTTGGTGTTTTTTTTGGTTGTTTTTTTTTTTTCAGTACAGCTTTGCAAAAAAAACCAAAAAACATGAAACAAACAAAAACATCTCAGGAATAACATCATCCTGCATATGCTCAGCGCAGCTCTTTGCTTTGGGACAGGCAGGTGATACAGGCATGTCAACTTAGTGAAATGTTTCATGTGTCAAAATTATTTTCCTCTGTCTCTTGCCAAAAAGGATTTAAAATGTCAGTTCTACTGAGATGGCAGTTTGGTATGAAATGAGAAAGGTAGCCTAAGTGTTTTGGTTTCCTACATGTACCATACGTATTTTTGATGTAGCAAGTACAATAATTTCAAAGAATTACATAATGATTTCTGACATGAGGATCTTCATATCAATCAGTACACTTAGAAAAAATAAATCACTGTGGTAGGCATTAAAAACCTATTCAAAGTACAAAATACGTATCTCAGAATGAAACATGATTTTTTTTTCACTGCCACATTCTTTAGGCAGTGCCTACACCTACATTTGCAAAAGCAGTGTTACCTCTGAAATGGTTAATGTTTGATACATTTTCCTGCTGTCCCTTGTTAGGTTTACTCCAAGAATTCACTTCAGTGTCACAAATTAGAACTGCTCTGTTGCAGAAGTGCCAGCTGGGACAAAAATTTTGTTATCAGACTGATTAATCAATTATACAAAAGGTCTGCTTATCCTGCAAAAGGCAGTCTCCAGAAGACCCCTCCAAATTATCAGTTATGGGACCTCTGCAGAGGTCCCTTTAAAAGAAGGGCAGAGGTTTTTAAATGGACCTCTCTAGAAAGATTTGGGAAAACATTATAACTCACTTCAAACCATATTTGGCACAATGGATGAGAGTCACCCAGTGGAAATTACTTCTCCTTTTCAATTAGAAGCTTTGAAATACTGCTCTGCACATGACTACTTTTTCAACAGCACTGCTATACTTATAAAGTCTGTGGCTGAAGAGCATCTCACTGCAGTGCCTGAGCATCTGTTGCCAACTGTGCATGGCAGATGAAAGTTGAGAACAGAAATAATTACAAGACAATGACAGCATTATATCATTACTTTTTTCTGTATAAGAGATGAACAAAAATACCATTCAGAAACACCACTGTACAAATATTTTTGTGACCAAAACCCCAATATCTGACCTTTTTCTCACATAAAATAGTATCTTTGCTTATAGCATCACACACTCTTCTCCTATGTTCAAGAACAAAGGTCTCCTTGTTCTTGTTTCCCCCACTGTACCATGAAAATGTAAATTATTCTGATTTAAATATGACACAGATTAATAGTGTCAGAGCAACATCAGTTAAACTGTGTACCAGCTGCCCAGTTACACTCTTAGGTTGTCTTTTCTCCAAAATTCTACCAGAAGACTATTTTTCAGTTAAAAAATCTAGATAGCAAAAAATCCCCATCCCAACACAAAAAAACCTCCAACCCTCTGAATTCTCCTTAACAAGAAAGGACTGCTTGAGTAAACTCTTAATCCCCATCTTCTGCCCAGAGTGTTCAAATTCTCACAGAATATTTATATATAGCTCTATTCATGAAGATGGACAGATTTTGCTGACATGATAGGATAGAAAATTTACTGAAACTACTCATACCATAAAGCTAATTGATATTTTGTTTTGGCTGGAAATAGCATGAAAGTTGCAGGAAGAGATGTTGAACTACATACTATGACATTAAAACTATAATAGAGTTATGATTACTGCAGTTGCAATTTGAATGCTGCCATTTAGCTACACAAGTGCTTAACCAAGTCCCTGTTTATATTCTCTTAATATATTTCTAAAATAAGACACTGCTGTTTGATGCAAGCATTATTTTCCCTATGAGCTTCCTGGAAAATGTTTAATTGTAAATCTTTGATCAGTGTTTCCAGGCTTTGCTGCTTGCCTGTAGGTCCTATAGCAATAGCTCAACAGCATTTAAGAGTCTTGCTTTTCAGAGTTTTGAGGCATCAACACACCCCATGAAAAGCAATTGCTGATAACTCACAGAAAATTTAAACATACTTTTGAAGACTAGAATATGCAGCTGGCTGCATAAATATGATGGCATTTGCCAAAATTTGTGCACTTAAGTTTATATTTTGTCTTTGTTTAACACTGAAATAGCATATGGAATAATTCAACATTCTACAGGAAGCAGGTGTTTCATGGTGTTTCTTTGGAACCTTTACTCCATTTGGAGCACAGATATGAAGAGAAGTCTAGAAAGTATCCAGGAATTTTACTGTTTGGGTTATGGTTCTCAGCTGGACTAACAAATAGCACAGAACTCTACACATTCTAAAGGTGGCAAGTGTATTGCAGTAAATGACCCAGACAGCAAAACACTGAACTCTGCTAGGGAGAGCCTCACCAAGGAAAAGAAAAGCAAAGCACAAACCAGCAGCTCCCCTGCTCACCAAGGAATAACAGCACTGTGGGAAAAGTGGGGGAATCAGTGAAGCCCTTTGACAGCCCTGAGACTTGATTAAGTCCTGCTAGGTGTGGTAAAAGTCCATGATTCTCACTCATGACTGGGAACAGCTCAGTTCACAGCAGGAGTACTTCCTGCAGGAGAAAGCCCATGCAAGCTTCTTAGCTGCAGTACAACAGCAGGGAGAAAAGGGTTTGAAGGAGATTGTACTTGTGTTACAGGAACTCAGTTACAAAAGAGCAGAGAGATCCTCATGGAAAATCTGTGACTGCAAACCTGCAAACCACAATATCCAACTCTAAGTCCTTCTAAACAGAAATCATCAGCCAGAGAGGTCAGTTGTATATTAATGTATAATACTACCATTTGCCAGGCATACAGTGGTTACTAAGGAAAAAACATCTTCCATTAAATATTTCACTGGAGTGAAATATAATACCAAGTTTGTATTTGAAAAAGCTGCAGCAATAGGCATCAATAGCAACAGGTCTGAGTTACTCAGGCTTTATCCCCCACTTTGAACACTGACATCTCCTCAGAGCAGCATCCTGCTCCCTCTCAAATCCCTATGCTACATTTCTTTCTCATTTTTGGTGTCTGATTAGATTAAGGATTTATCTGATTCTGAATTATGACAGAAAGAGTATATTTTAAGTACAAGTCATGACTTCATGGAGCTTGTTATCAGAGCAGGACTCATCTCCATGGAACAGTTTCATTAAGACTTATATCTTGGAACTGTTTATCTCTGTGAAGGAAGCAGGTTGGATTAGGAAACTAGATCAGGAGTATCCTCAGTGGTCTAATTCAGAACTATATTTCACATGAGTATATGTCAGTGCCTCTGCTGTCAAATGTCATTGTACAGTTAGCCAGATTTGGCCAAAAATTATATTATCCATTAATTTAAAACCTCTAAGGTATTAAATACTGTATTCATCATGAATCAGTAAGAAAAAAAAATCAAAATAGCAGAATTTTTCACGAAGCAAAATATCCCAAAATATTTTTTTGACTTTCAAGATATAGTCCGTCCATAAAAATCTTATTTTGATACATTAAAAATCCGTCAGGTACATTGAAAACCTTGGTGATATTTTGCCTAAACTCCATTTTTAAAAAAAGTTGTATTCCATCATAAGGCCTTGATTTAGTTGAATCAGCATCTTCCAGTAGAACATTTCTATGAGAAAATTTTAGCCCTGGCCTTAGGAAGGAACTTATCAACATATTATTATTAACTTATTTGTTTGAGAAATGAAACCTTGCAAGTTTACTTGCAGTAAAAGTAGAAACTGGGTGAGAGTGACATCTTCTATTAAACAGAAATATCACCCATTTATCCATCCAACCTACTCCAATCACTGTCAAACTGCACACAGGCTGTACAGGTGGCACCAGGACTTTTCAGCAGAGGACACCTCCCTGCCATCCAGCCACAGCCTGGCAGAGAAAGCAACAATTGGAAAGCTTGGTATGTTAGTGTCGAATAGCCAGCTTTGTACTTCTACAGCAAAATGTGAATCGTTACATTTTGTAAACTGGGCCACACTGGGGAAATTATATTCCTTCATTCTAACCACTCTAAGAGCAGAGGGGCATTTTGGGGCGCTAAATTGACCAGCTTCTACGTATGCACCGGACTGTACCCTGCAGTTGAACACTATGATAGTGCTATGCGCTTTGTTTTAATTTCGTCCTGAGAAACACAGTTTAATTTACATAGGAAGATATCCAAACACATAACACTGGTCTTTAGGCTATAAAAGCATAATAACATGCTACAGAAGGTAAGCATTAGTAACCAATTAGTAATCAGCAGTTTTTTTAAATTTCTGCTAGATTAAACAATATGTTAAGTAAATAAACTATTGAAAAGATCTGGGCATGGTCCCCTTTAGTCACCCTCTCTCATCTTATTTCCTCAGACTGAGTGCTCCTCCTGCTAGGTCTGAGATTTTTTTAACTGCAGAGCATGCTAAAACAACTTTTAATGAGGCAGAACACTATTTTCTGCTATACTGGCAACTAAAAAAGGGGATCCAGTCAGCTCATATTGTTTAAGAAAGAGGCAGCTGTTGCTTCTGCAAGGTAATGTGCCTGCAAAAAGGAGGAGTGCAGATCTCATCCACTCTAGGCCACCACACGTTTCCTGTCTCAAGACATGATGCAGGATTATGCTAGGCCAGAACAGAGCAGCCAGTGGGAAAGCTCAGCAGCAGCACCAGATCCAGCCCAGATGGCTGAAGTGGATGCTTCTGCAGCTTCCTGGCTTCATCTTCTTCAAAGAAGGTTCTCCAAGGACAATTCAGGAAAGTATGTACTCACATCTTGTCACGAGAGCAATGAATCTCTCTGTATCTATACCTGTGCACTGCTCTTTCTCCTTGATTAGAGAAGCACACACTGTTTATTCATCCTATGGAACCTCTCACAGAGAGCATCTGGAGTTCAAAGACAAATTGACAGTGAGTTCACTTTATGTGTCTATCTAATTTTAACCATCATTTACTTATATTGGCTTCTGCAAGGCTCTCACGTTATTAAAAATTCAAATAAAGTCATATCATTGGTGCTTTAAAGAATATCATGGAGACATATCAGTTACATAAAGCAGTAATATTCAACTGCATTTATTGCCTATAACCAGAAAAGCCATCAAGAATAAAAAAACTAACTATATTTAAAAATAATAAAAGCTACACTTTTGCCTATACTCTCTGAACAAACTTGAATGGGTTGTGGCTTATGACCAATTTAGAATAATTTACTGTTCAGATAGTCTGCACTGGAACAATAAAAATCCCATTTGTTTAGATTTATTTTAACAGCAATATGATCACAGACTAATCACATATGCATATTTTTCCCTACTGCGTAATATATGTTTTCATTTAGGCAAAATTATAAGAATTTTAAAATCACTGGCCTTAGTAGAATAGAAAGGTAAAACAAATTATTTTAATGAGTAAAAAAAGCCTTTGGGCCATTGATAATTCAGAACTCCAACAGAGAAAAGCAAATAATATTATAACATGGACTACAATATTCAAGGAAGAAAACAGTCTGGTTTACTTTTACCCTACTGACTTATCTCTTATTTGAAGATACACTGATATAATACTAAGCACCAGAGCAGATTTAAAGTTCAACACTTCTAAAAAGCTTATGTAAGCTGACAAAGCTCGATAGAAATTACCTGAGTAGACTACCTGAAATAGTCTTACCTGTCTTCATACTAAAAGTTATTTTGTGAATTAGTAAGTATTTATCCAATATTTAGGTCTGAATGCAAGTGGGTACACATCACACTAATTTGTAGGATCAAGAGGATTGATTTTATGTGTATTTTTTTCAATATCAGAATTTCCTCGGTTGCTTTCCATACACTGAAGTGGTTCCCTCAGCAAATTCCATGAGTCAAATGACAGAGCAGTACATACAGTCCTTGTGAACAGCACCAGGCTGGCACTGACTGACAGCAGGAAGGGCGGGCAACCTGGGGACTGCAGACACAGGGAACAACACAGGGAAGCCTCATTCTGCAGGGAAGCCTCCTGCAGCAGCTTCACTGGAAGTAAAACAACACTTCCAAAACAGCACAAGCAAGGCATTTATCAGAGTAATAGATTTTTTTTTAAAGCTTTCCACTACTGAGGAATTATATTCCTCAATACAGTCTCACAAGACCATCTGCAGCACTGTCAGAGAGGAGGGAGGAACATCTTTAGTAAGGCCCAGGCACAGCTGCCAGTAGCTGCTCCTTGAGAGGGTCCATGGCCTTCAGGAGCAGCTCTGAACATGGGAGGAAGCAACACTCCTGGCCCCTCAGCAGGGCTGCACAAGCACTTGCAGGCTCCAGCCACAGAGGACAACCTGAATGACAGACCTGTCAGGAATAGCTTAAAGACCCCTTAGCCCTGAACAGCTGGGGGCATGTCAGAAATTTTGAGCAGAGGCATATTTTACCTTAGATGCACAACTCAAGCATTTCTCTCCGATTTTCCAGGAACACAACAACTTGATAATCATTTCTCCCCCTCATCTCTCATGGGTGAGCTCTATTAGTCATAATTATTTCTTTAGTTGCAAAACAAGTAACAGAAAGCATGAAGAGTAAGGAGTCCTGATGTGCAAGAGGACATTAAAATAGCTACACATAATAGATACACATAAAATGCAATGTATCGTTCACTTTAATTAAACTCATGCAAAAGAAGCTGCCTTTCTCTACCAATTTGTTGCAGCACAGAGTGCAGAATCAGCTGACTAGCTAAATATGCATCTTCTTGAATGGCTGCATCATGACAGACAGGTTCACCTGGTAAGTTCAGTCCTGGGATGATGCTCATTTTTTTTTTTAGTGCTACTGTTCATCAGTAACTGATGGATAATTACTGTGACTGGCTGAGGAACCTGCTTGCATGAATTTAGGAATTCTGTTAATTATGTAAATCACTCAATATTTAATGCCTCAGTGTGTAATGAATCAGCCATGAACTACCTAAGTCCTTTGTCATTTACTGCCCACTCTGTCTGAAAGATGAGGCCATATATAATGGAAGAGAGAAGTTAACTGAAATATTTAGGGTTTGGATGAACTCTCCAGTCAGACTGACAAAAAAAAAAAAAAAAAAAAAGGCACTTTGGTCATTATCTGGAGATAGGAGTGAAAAATTCCCAAAGAGGAAAGCAAAGTATACAGAGCAGGGGCTGACAGAAACAAAAGGATTTTCAGGGCAAGAGAGTAAGAAAAGGGACATGCTTTAACTGGTGGTTTGGCTGTGGGAACAGCTGAGAAAGAGAAAATGACTTCAGAGAGGAGGAAGAAATGGGTGATGTGCAGCAGGAGATGCCATTTGAAGAACAGAATGTCAGGAGGGTGGAAGAGGACGGAGGGCTGTGGGTTTGTATCTGACTATGAAGGCAGATTTGTGAGCTCAGAAGGGAGCTGAGCCACAACCAGAGCCACGTCCAGTTCATAAGTGTCTGAGATGAGAAGAGCTGCCACAGACCAGAGAAAAAAAAGAGTTCTGTAACATCTAGACCAAGAAAAAACTAAGGAATGGGTAGATGCAGCACCTTTGTGTTTGTGGGCTCAAACACAAAAGCACAGTAAACATCATGGACCTCAGAAGGGATATGAGGCTGGGAAGGGTGGCATTTGCCATCGCTCTCCTCAGCAGCGAGGGCAAACGAGTTCAGTTACTAAATTAGAAGAATTTAATGCAATGCAATTTAAAGTCCTGTTTTTTAAGATCATTAACTGTTTTCTAGAGGACAGAAAACTCTGATTAAGCTCCATTTCTACACTGTAATATCAAGCTATTTTTGAGTGCATAAAGATGATTTTGAGATACTGTCACTATAGAAACTAGCACTAAAGGAAGTTGTCCTCTATTTTCCCACTAGGGAAAGGAAAGAAAATGCTCTTTATTAGCTGGTAGAAATGGATGTAGTTACGTTTAAATATTTTCCTCCTGGTCCTCTTTAACTAGTTTTGTATTTGACAATAATACCTTCAGCTTCCATCACCTTTATTTCAGTCTTCAATAAAAGGGATTTTCCCTTTTTCCCCTGCAGGTTGTTGTCCTGGTATGCTTGTGTGTGACTGTGCTTGTGTGTGATCCAAGTAACAGACACCACAAATAAAAGCAACACAAAATCCTTTTAGATTGAAGCTGATGTTGTCCAAACACCTTGTTAAATAACATGCACTTTTGGACATGGGAATTCCCAGGATAATCTTCCTTCCACAAAGCTCAAGTTTGTCCTCATGCATAATATACAAATGCAATCAAGATGAGTAATAGCTTAGGAGAAGAATAAAACCGAGGAAATCACATCTTAAAATATGATATTACTATGCATAGTATAGTAAAAGCCAGATGTTCCAAGCCACTTGGCCTCCCACTATTTTGTGCCCCAAAATGATGTATGCATCATAAATATATTTCTGGCTTCTAAAAAAAATTTTTTTCAGTATACAAGGACTTTGGAACAATCCCGCAGTTTGAGTATCCCATACTACCTATTATGTGTACACATAGACATCATTTCTCCTTGCAGGAAAGCTGGTGTGTTTTGTGAAGAAGGCATTTATGAACCATTTACACACAGATCTGAGCACCCTGTTGGCCGCTCCTGACACTGCAGCTCTCTCGGATGTAACTCGGTGAATGGTCAGGAGGATGGTGTGACAGCAGGCGGGGGTGCCAGGTGACTGACTGCGCTACAGGCTCTGGTGTGCCACCGCGGGAGACAGACCCCTTGGAAGGTGACTGTCACAGCCCAAAGGCAGCACAGCACCATTTCTTCAACTCTGCCTGCTCAAGCAAGTGCTATTGACTCATTCTGCAGCAAAGGCCAGCAGAGTGTAACTCACAGGTGCTCTGCACTCAGCACCCCAGAGCCACAGACCACACAATCCCAGCCCTTCTGAGGGAGTCAAAGTTCGAACCTAGGCATTAGCTTTGGCATGGGAACAACTGAGGGGCAAATGCCCACGTTGAACCCACACTGCATGTAGCTGTTGTTCTGTGAGCAGACCCCCTCCCAGCCCATTGCATAACAGAGCATACAGATCCCGCGTGGATATGTGGGCAGCTCTGTGCTGCAAGGATTTTACTCCAAAAGCATTTGTCTAGGAGACATTCACTGAAAAGGCATATTTGCCTTCTTTGGGAAATGTCTGTGAATGAATGAAGACTGATTGGAAGCAAATAGAATTTCAATAACTCAGACTTCCAAAGATCAGCCTCCACATTTTTTGTACCAACAGTTCGTCTTTCCAGAGCAAGGAGTTCAACAAATGTAGAGCCCCTCTGGCACTATACAAACATTAAAAAAAACCAACAATGTCTAAGGCAGTAAGAAGGAGGTTATGAACAGGAGGGAATGGTCTTGCCTCTTTCCAACAGACAGTCCTGGGTAATATTATCAGGAGAATTGAGAGCTGATCCGTTTAATGCTGCAAGCTGACATACTCAGTTTGACTTCAGTTTCTAAAATTCTTAGGTCAATAAAAGTCCCTCAATCTTCTTTAAGTATTCCTGAGAGCATCTACAACATTTACAACTTAATTATGTGGTTTGGGGTTTTTGGTGTTTGATTTTTTTGGG
>JAYDZK010000001.1:82956375-82967071 GCA_034509185.1 Euphonia xanthogaster
CGCTCTTCCGATCTTTCAGTTAATTCCTAGAAACTAGATATAACCTATAGAAAAATTACATTAATGTTGTTTGACCATCTAACTTCAGAACTGGTGAATGTGTGAACACAAATCAGATCTACAAAGCAACAAAACCAAATACCACCATCAATCACGCTTCTGGGAAATATTCTCAGTGTCATTAGTCTCCCTTCTGTAGGACACGTGAAAGCGCATAGGCCACCTTCAAAATCCAAGATGGGAAGTTTTCCAAGCAGCAAGGTCCCAAGCACCCAAGTAATCTTCCAAGGACTTATTTGTGAGGGTAATGCTAATAAAGAACAGCCTGCTATTAGCTTTCAAAGTTTACATGTGTTCATCAATAGAAATAAGTTAGGCAAAAAGCCATCTTTGCCTTTTGGAAACCTGCTTTGAGTCACTTAATCTATGAAAAAGGGTTTTCTTATCATCTAAAGCTAGTGACAGGCAGGGCACAACTTCAGCAGAGCTTAGAAAAATACTGGGAAGCAAAACTAGGAATCTAGATCACTTATAAGGATAGAAAAGGTGAAGAGAAGACTCTGGGTGGAATAGTTCAATGACAGAAATGTGGCTGCATTTTATGATTACAAGCCAGTTTGGCTGGAATTTTGAGACCTGGCTGCTTAGGATGAGCAAACAGCAACAGAATGTCAAAAATTTTCAGGGAACTAAAAACATTAGGAAGACTGGATGAAGGGAGCCCAAGTCTCGTCCTGCTCCAAGGGAGTGCCCAAAGGCTACGCTGTTGGCTGTTCTAGGACTGGCCTCAGGCACTCATGCTCTTCAAACTGAAGTGGAGCAGCCCAACACTGACTTAACTATGAATGTCTAATCAAAATATTTCTTACCTATCACCCCAGTAATGGACTGATCACTGTGTAAAGATCATTCTTGGTTCTTTTAAACCTTTTTCCTTTGTATTTCTTCCTTCATCATTTTATGTGGGTCCCCCTCAGCTTGAGCTCCCTCTTCATCATGTAAGGTGCTCCTCTGCACAGCTCAGAGTTTGGGATTATGGCAGGTGGCAAGGTGTGAGGGCTTTCATTGGCATTCAGCACAGGAGCTCTGCTACTGGACTGCAGCTGACAAAGATTTTGGTGTAACACAGGGCGATTTGATGCTTTCAGTTTTATACTAATGAGGCAAAAAAGTCCTATAAAAAAACCCCAAACAACAGAATCCTCAAAAATGAACAAAAAAAAAAAAAAAAAAAACCAAAACAAAACACAAAATCCTCCCTCACCTTTGCTGCCCCTCCAGTGAGATATGGTAAGAAAAGAAACCTAGATTAACTAGAAAAGCAAACATTTAGCAAATAGATATGATTTCATTAAATATACCAAAGAACATGAAAATTAAAACATCTAGTCGGCTTCCAGACTACTCTCTTATCTGAGCAAGAGTTTAAAAGTTACACAGTTCTGTATTCAGCAAATTACAGGAGGAACAATCTACAATATACACCTGTAGTGTGTGGGAAGACATTTTAGCTTGTGCAATCTAATCAGTCCCTCCTGTCAGCAGATTGAGCTGTCATTTAGTAGGTCAGAGAAACACTGAAATGCTCTTCTGTAGTCAGAGGAGACATCTCTGAAACAGATTCTAAAATTTCTCAAGTCATTTTTTTCTGCTCTGTCAGCAGGCAACTCTGATTTACAGACATGTCCGACCTGAATCAACTATTTCTACTGAGAAGAAAATTACTAGAGAAAAAGATGAAAACATATAACAAGTGATTTGGGTATTTGCTAGTACAGGTGAAGAATAAAACAAGTTCAACTGCAAACACTGGAATTAAGCATGAGGCTAGATAACTGTTCAATAAGCTCTGTTTCTAAATGCCGGCTTTATTTCATTTCCTCAGACGCAAACTAAAAAGCAGAAGTCATGGCTTTCCATCAACACACACAAAGCTGGAAGTGTGTTGCCTCTGCCATTTGTCCTACCAAACAGACATTTCTTTCTTCAGCATAGCATCAGTAACCTTTACTCTATTATTACCATTGGGACTGACAGAAATATTGACGCTGCACTGCAAAAAGAATGAGCAGCAAAATGAAGCCCACTGCAGCATACAGGACTTACTTGGGATTATTGCTATTTTTGAGGAAAAAAATAGAAATTTGGATATTTGCTGCTCACGAAGACTTTACATTCTGATGTCTTTTTCCCACAATTTCCAAATAGCCATACCAAACTTTTCATCAGGGATTTGGATTACTGTAAATTTACTGTAACCAGTACTATGGTACCACTGACACAGCCGTGAATACAGCATCAGATGCCACAGTAGAAGGCAATCACAGCAATTTACATACAACTCTGTGTTCACTTCTACTGGCACATCAGACATTTTAAGCAGAGGTAGCCATCCTGCAAACACACAGGAATGTGGCGCAGAGGAGGGATCAGTCCAGCAGCTATTGTTATTCATCTTGGAAAGCACAAGATCCCATTTGTTCCATACTCAGAGACACCCCTTCAGACACACAGACACATCTTCCTCACTACCTTAATATTTAAATAAGCATTAGAGTTTCAGGAAGACTTTTTCGTTCCAATTATTCACTTCTTATGGTGGCTGGCAACTTTTGTCACATCATACACCAACTAATGAGCCCATCATTTTGGTTAAAGTAGTAATAATCCATATCTTGAGCCTACTAGGGAATTATTTTTATTCTGTCCAGTGTTTGCTGAGCTTTCTAGGTATGCATTCATTAAGATTTTTTACCCCTTACTTTAAATTTGTCTTTTTTTCTCTCGCTCTCTCATTTACCTGTTGCTCTTTTCCTTATCTTTGAATTTAAACCTGACCTTTCCTATTCTGTCACAATGTCATATGAGTTCTTTGTCTTTATTTTATTGGATTTTCTTTCCAGAGCTTTTCATATTTTGCAGTTCAAGGCTTCTCTTGACAAATTAATTCTTTGAATGCCTTGAGTCATCGATGAATATTAGCATAATTAATAGTAATGGCAGCTTTATAGTTTGGGATTTTTGTTTTGTTGGCATTTTTTTAGTTTGAGTAAAGACTAATGAAGGTGAAAAGAAATTTACCTTTCCAGCATGCTCTTCACTAAGGCCACAGGCACTTTGTTTTCCCCACTTGGTTTTAATCAATTTCAGACTCAGAAAAAAGTCCAACAGCTAGGATGAAAAATCTGATAACAATTCCAAAGTAAAGGATGATGGAACATGCTACTTGAAAAATTAAACAAAATAATAAATGTTAACCCAGCAGAGGAAAAAAAAAACCCCACAAAAAAACCACAAAAAAACAAATCCAGAAATGCAAAAATTGGTATACTTTATATGAATTTGATTTTTCAAACCACAATAAAATACAGACTTATCCCAGCTGTTACCAAATCAGCTGGGTTTACAGGCATACCAGCTAGATTTGCTAAATCTAGATTGCTTCACTCAAAACAGTGATTCACAGTCATATTTCTCATTCTTTATTTTTAGTAATGTCAATACCAAAACCTTGCACTGACTCAGAAGAGCTTGCTGGAACCACTGGGTTGTCCAGGCTGTCTAGAACTGAGATCAGCTTTCTAAACTCTGCTGAGATATTGGTTTCATTTAAGGTTGCTGCAGTTTGAAATTTCTTGGACCATTTGTTTTGGTTTTCTTTTTTTCTTGTGCACATGAACACACTTGTAGAGCTTTAGGTTTGGGGAGGCTTAAGTTCAACTATGTGTTTTGTCTAGTGACAAAGATGAACAACAATGAAACACAAAGAGATGTGACTCCTTTACTACAGAGAAAATGATGAAGGGAATGAAAAAGGAATATGCCAAAGTTCACCATACCACAAGAATTTTGAAAATTGGTGAAAATTTCTAAAACATTTCCTAAGCAGCTGAATTTCAGCATTTCACTGTGAATTTGGAAAAAAGCTTTTCGGGACCAGGGATATTTTGCTTACTGTGGAATACCAGTTAACATGCTCTACCAAAGGAAATCAGTGACAGCAGCTGTCAGGAGAGCAGGGAAAAAAGCCTGGAGGTAAAATTAAATAATAGTGTGTAACAGTATGGAAATTATAGGAGGAAATGTGGTCACTACTCCCTGGATGACAGAGTTGAATGAATGTCTGACTTTCCACACACAGTACAATCTAAGGGGACTCAATGGAGGGTGAAGCAGAGTGGAGACACCTTGGCCAGGCTCTGTAAAAATCCTTGCAGAGGAGGGAGCCTGGTGACACCTTTTAGCTGATTCTGAATGATTTCTGATGTAGAATGTACTTCTTTGAAATCAAAAAATCAGGTGTTCAAATCATTAATAGCATTTGAGAGGTATAGAGGAGAAAATTTGGAATATGAATTGATACTTATGACTGAAAATTATCATCTTAAAATTGGGAAAAAGCATCTTAAAACTGAGGTTGAGCACCTCAAAACTCTGCTCGCTGCGGCTAAGCACAGAGAAAAGTGTTGCTGAAGAAACAACCTCCTATTTCAGATAGATGGCTCTGCAACTCAGTACTTTATACAGACCCTGAGGCTTGGGATGGGGATATTTGGTATGACAGTGATGATAATGAGACCTCAGAGAACCCTGACTCTAAATCTGATGAGGGTAATAATGAGATTTGTACTACTGTGCACTCTATTCCCTAGTCTCTGACAGAGTTGGCAAAATTGCAGGAAAATTTATTCAAAGAAACCAGAAAACTCTGAAGTTATGTTTATACAGACTCCTGATTCCCTTGGCAATAATGGAAATATAGAGGGTGATCCCTGCGATTACAAACCAGGGGAAAATGATTCTTTATCGCCTTCAAATTCCTGTGTGCATGAAGCCAGGTGTCCTATAAAAACTCGGATGGGTAGGGGGAGCCTACCCAAAAAAACAACTCAATTTAATCCAGTTCAAGTGGCTGATTCCCAAAGGCATTATGGCCATAAGCCAGGCAAGACTGAAAACCAGCAAGTGGAATCTTCTCAATGCATACATAATATCCCATGCTTTTGGATTCCAGTAGGTTCTTGTCAGCAGTTAATAACATTTCTAATAGATGGGGGAGCTCAACCTTTGATACTAACATAGTGAGATGACAAGACTGGGTTGGCAAAAAGTTAAAATCACTGGAGTAAACAGAGCAAGTGTTATCTGCTGCTAACGTTAATTTATGGCTCTTGGGTGAGAAGCAGATGCTGGCTACTCATTGCATTTAAAGATCACAAAGGATTTGAGAAAATCTCTTTTATGTGACAGTGGTACACTGTATGTGCTGTTGAAACAGGTGAGTCAAGTTTATTCTGCATACAGTCATCTGAACCAACATTATTAGTCCTAAATCAGTCAGTTTACTAGGACAAAGATTTTAATATTCTAATATGTAAATCCTTATGTTTATTTTTATGAGTTCTTTACAGAGAAAGAAATTTTTAAAATCTATTTGTCCACTCACACATGCACAAACATATACACTCCTTTTCTTCTGCCTGCTTTGTATCAACTTTGAGAGCTTAGAGAAACATGATGTGAAAAAAATCCAAAAGTCATACCCAAAATAATGAGCTTCAAGCCTAAGGCTCGGGTGGCCCCAAAACAATCTGTGGTTAGAAGACTAACAAATCAGATGTTCTGAAATAAACTTGCCCCAGCGATCAGACTTCAGTTCAAATCACTGCTTTCATAGCAGTGAATGACTATCCCAGTCCTATTCTCTTGGGAACTGCATTTTTCAGGATATGCATTTTTACCCCACAGCATTTTGCAATATAAATAACAGAAGCCCCTCGCAATGAACAAAAAATATAGGCTCAGGAGTCTAATATTCAAATTCTGTTAGTGCTTTGTATGCAGTCCTATTTGAAACATCTTTTTTAGCCCACAGTGATTTGTACTTTGAAAATTCTTTTTCTTAATTAACAGAAATGCAATGTACTGTATTCCTGATTATTCTGAGAGATTGTTTTAGGAAAAGTATGTAACAGCTCTTCAGCATGGAAGTCCAGCAGCAGAACAGGACAAGATTTCCTAGCGTTTTTCCATTGCAACAGAAGGAGGGTAACAATGAAATGAAAGAGAAAAGGATCAGCTACCTGAAGAGGAATTTCAGCTGCTCTTGATGCAACATCATTTCTAGGTACCTAAAAAAAACCTGAGTGAAGTTATGCAGTCTTGACTAAACATGAGAGGTAGCTACATTTCTGGATGACAACAGGTCCAAGTCTGGAATTATCCATGGATACCTCCCACATGCTATGTTATCAGTATTTTGTGTGAGAGCTTCCTTAGCCATCTGAGAAAATGGCTTTTAGTTGGCAACGGCTACATCTGATTTGCTGCTGGCAAAAAAGATAACGAGTTTGGTTTTGGCAGAGACTACTGCAACGTTCCTGATGAAGACATGAAAAGGTATAGTTGGTACAGGCTAAAAGCAGTTCCTGATCTGACTCAGACTATTTATGGATCCCTATTCCCTGTGCCAATATGGGATACCAAAAATGGAAGAGGGCACTTATTTTTTAAATTGAGCCTGGGCTGATCATACAAATTAACTAGTGAATTATTACATACCAGATGAAATAATATCCAGGGTGAGTTAATTCCAGGAGAATGTTAAATACTAATGGATCTTATATTCCTAAACTTTCCAGAGCTCTTCTTTGCTGGCCAATGAGACTATTTGCTCGCCAACTAGACCATAGAGAACTTCCTAAATATCCTGGCAGAACATGTATTCATGAGGCTCCTGAGCAATCTCTGCCTTACTTTATGATGGATGCCTCACTGAAGTGCATCGTGAAATCAAAATAAGTGAGCAAACCCCACCTTAGGTGAATGCATGAGAGGTTGTTACAGTGCCCTCTACCATCTGGTCCCCCGCAGTTCACACTGGCCATACTGCTGTTGCACAACAAGCTGAGATCTGGTTGCACATCTCACCTTCACAGCTCCCAATTTCCTTGGAAGGAAATCCAGCTGCATGCCAGGTTGACAGCTATGGTAAACTTCTGTAAGCCTCCCACTTGACTTGATGAGAGAAGGAGTCTGCTGCAGAGTATACCTCCCCCACAGCACAGGTAGAAGTTGTCTTCTAAATGTTATGCACCACTAATAAAATATCCTATTTTAACATACAAATCAGTGGGGGAGAAAAGGTATGGCTAAGACTTCTTGGTATGCATGCTGCTCTTTTGTTGTGTACTTCTTGGGAGATGAAACACAGGAACTACTCAGGAGCTCTGTCTTTCCAGAACAGGTTTTCTAGGTAAATGTTGAGTCTGCTCTGACTTTAATGATTTAATGGCTGCCTTTCCTTTGGACGGTGTGTCACTGACCCTGTGCCCAAAACACAGAGGAAGTATCCGCTTAGAAAACCAAAGGAAACCTCAACAGTAGATAAGTTAATGTTATTCACCAGAAAGATTGCCCCCCCAAAGAGCTGCTGAAGATTCTAGGACAAACTTAAAATAACAAAGCAGCTTCGTTCAGTCCCATTGATCCAAAAGACAGCACTCACTAAACCTTAAAATCTATTTTGTGTCTCCCACAGAAAGTCTGCTGTGAAAGAAATGGAGTTTTATAATAACTATTTGGAGCCTTAGGGGTCCAGAGCATCCTCTCATTCACATTACTGCTGCCTTACAACCCAAATGCATTTTCATGTGTACCCTAATCAGTTCATTTACTGTTTGAATGCTATTTTTGATGCCAGAAAAAAATATCTAAGTAGAAAACTCTAAAAAGGTCTCTCTTCATTGGGAATGATGAAAATCCTTCCACATAGATTTCAGACTCTATTATAAACTGCATCTGATAATGTGAAAGCTCGATCTCCTAGCAGTACATTAGGAAAATTAGTTTTAAGCTCTACTTGCTCATAGGATTTAATATGGGGTTTTATTTTTTAAATCTGACACGTCAAAAGAGAGATGAAGGGTAGTGCAAGGGACAAAGAAATTTCCTGCAGAAGGGAATTGAAAGGAACAATATCTGGAACTTAAAAGAAGGGGAGAAATGTATGAATATTTCAATAGCAGAAAAGCATCATTGTTATAAGCATGTAGAACATGAAAGGGAACTGGACAGATGTCAGGTGGGAAAGAGGGAAAATTCCTTTTATCAAGGCACTTGCTTATGGATTCAACAGAAAAAAAGCCAAATGCTTAAACATTATGGTGGAATTTAGTAGTCACTTTAAAAAATATTTTATATGAGTTCATTGTGATAAAATTTAATTTAAATACCAATTTATGGTATCTAAAGGCTTTGGATTAGATAGAAATGTTTTCTTTTGAGATGTATTTGGTTCACTTTGTTGAAAAGAGTGTTGTTCCTAGCTGATGCCCTGGCTATTACTGAAGTCCTTAGTGCCTCCGTTCATGGGTGTTATGCACTAAAGCACCTCCCCTGTGAGGAAAGGCTGAGAAATTTGGGGCTGTTCAGCCTGCAGAAGAGAAGGTTGCATGGAAACCTCACAGCAGCCTTCCAGTACCTGAAGGCGGGAAACAGAGAAACCAGTGAGTGAATTTTTGTCAGGAACTGTAGTGATAGGATCAGGAGTAAAATGGGTTCAAACTAAAAGAGGAGAAATTTAGGTTGGATTTATGGAATAGATTCTTTACTGTGAGAGTGGTGAAGCACCAGAACACATTGCCCAGGGAAGCTATTGATGCCCCATATGCGGAAGTGTCCAAGGCCAGGTTGGATAGGGCTTTGAGCAACCTGGTTCCAGCCATGGCAGGGGGGTTAGAACTAGATAATCTTAAAGGTCCCATCAAACCCGAAGTGTTCTATGATTCTGAGATTCTATGCCCAATAACATGCAAATTACTTCTGAGCACGGTCTTACCCTATTCTCTGTAATAAAAAAAAAAAAAAAAAGCTAAGTGACATGTCTAGCTTTCTTGTAAGGCAATACAGACTCCCTTACCTTCATCTGGAATGGCATTTTTTAGCACTGACATCCCTGTTGTGACAATTATGACCAAATGCTTTCTAATCCTTTCTTTCATAGATCAGAAGACACCAGCATTGAAGTGTTTCCTGGTCCCACACAGGTGCACAGGACATTACACATCTGTGAGTGCAGTAATGCAAACTGCAACACAATGGTTGAGCAGTAGCTCTGCTCAATTTAACACAATAAAGTATTTTTTTTTAGTGGAAATGGTTGCAGGACGCATAGTATCTACATTAAAGGAAACAATATGCAAAGTTGAAATTTAATTTGATGTCTGTGTCATCTTCTGAGAACCTTCTGTTGGATTTCATGTGTTATTTCATGTGTTTCTATTGTTATTTCATGTGTAGGGGGAGGAGGTTGGAAAGAAGACATGACATTCACCCTGCTTCTAATACACAAGGTAATGGAAAATAACATAAATGTAGAAACAGCAATGCATAAAATATTTTCAGTGGGTAGACTGCATAAGGATGGGTGTGTGTACTAGTTACAAGACACTGATCATACCAGTAGACGGAAATACAGTACAGTTTGAATGCACAACTACTGCTGGCCTAAGGTAAACACACTGTTGACCTCTGTAGTCACTGAAGTTCATCCTACCAAGCTGCTGTGGATTTATACATGTTAGCAATGTAATTTAACATTAGTGGAAAGACATAACTGGGCTTCAAGATCTTGAAAAGAGTGACTTAGTTGGACTGGACAGTTTAAGGACTTTGATGCAGAGGCAGCTCTGAACTTCTGGTGGACAAAGAGCACACTGTTGGCTCTTGACTGAGATCGAGGTTAGATGGTAATCAAGCAACTTAGACTAATAAAATATGTGGGGAGGTTGATCAGCAACATTTTATTTTATGTCTAAAAAGAGAAGTTGTTCCTGCTTAGTCTTAAAGTCTTTAATTTTAAATCTTAAATTAGACATTAATTTTTAGTCTTAAATTAATTAAAAGTCCTAAAAAAGACAGCTTTTCATCCAGTCTTATCAGGTGCTCTAGGTTGCAGCATCTCTGAAACAGAGAGAGGAGGCTTCAGCTATCCTGCCTCATGTTATGGCAGAGGGAAAGTTGGCAGAAATAAAAGACACCTGTCTGTCCTGTATATTCAGTCCACAAAGACTTAAAACAGCATTTTTCTTAAGTAGGGACAGTAACATAAAAAGTGGTCAGGCAAAAGCAATAATTTCAAAAAAATTTCTAATTCATGAAAAGCCAAATTATATGTTCAGACAGTCAGACAGTAGTGGACACTGCTGAAGAACAGATAAAGTTAAATATCATGCTTTCAAAAACATAGAGGTTACAAGATCTAGTCTAATTTTTGAGCATATAATTTAATCTCTAAATGTATGAGATAAGTTAAACAGCAAGTGAATGAATGAATTCACTACTTGGGGTATTATTCCACTAACAAAAGGACTACATCTATTATATATATAAAGGCAGTGATATCTCCTTGCAAATATTCCAGCAGTTATGATATGTCTTGGATAACTCATTGTATAGCTGCGGCCCCAGGCAATCATATGGTTGCATTCAAGCAGGGCCTGGTTGTAACAGGACAAGGGTTGATTTAGATATGAATAAGGAAGAAGATTTTTATCACAAGGGTACTGAAATACTGGAACACATTTCCCAGAGAGATCATGGATGCCCCATCCCTGGAAACATTTAAGATCAGATTGGAGGGGTCTCTGAGGAACCTGGTCTTGTTAAAAATGTCCCTGATCAGTGGAAATGGGTT
>JAYDZK010000001.1:82967537-82999508 GCA_034509185.1 Euphonia xanthogaster
AAAAAACACCTTGGAGAGAGCTTTAACAAGTCATCTTTTAAGTCAGTACAGATTGTAACTTGGTATAAAGATTTCCTCTCTTATGGTTAAACAATCTGCAGCTGAGAAGAATGATTTTAATGTTTTTTTCATTTTCAGGATACATCCACCCATATTTGTAAATTTATTTATGCTGTTCAGAAGTAGACACTTTTCACTTTTCATTTCTGTGTGCATGAAAGACATTTCCATGCAGCTTTTTCCTTTTTTCCCACAGCTATAGCTGAAGAGCAAGCTAAAATGGCAACCAAGAGCCCATCATAACAGATATATTCTATTTTATATGGTGATATAATTTACAAGAAATATTTGGAAGTAGGCAATGCAAGTATATGAGAGAATATGATGCATATGAATTATCAATCATACTCTTCACAGATGGGATACTTCAGTTTTCAAAGAATAAAAAATAATCCTCTGTTTTAAATAGTTTTTGTTCACTGAGGCTGTATAGGAAAAATCATAGAATGATGAAAAGAACTGCATAATAATTAGGTACACTATAACCCAAATTACACATTATCTAGACTGAGGAGAGCCTTAGGGATCTGAAGGCTGAATGGGAAGAAAGACTCCCACTTAGAAGTAAGGCAATAATGGAATACTAAAAAGATAATCCTCAGCACTGTTCAGGATTACACAGAAGAGATTTTACAGGAAGCCATGGCAGAATCCTCACCATCCACACTGCCTGTGGGCCATATCTTCCAGGTGGGATGACAAACCAGCTGCTCATTCACCATATAGTCATCACTCCATTCCCACCCTGGCTGCATCCAGCCCTTGAGAAAGCACAGAAATGCTGCTCAGCCATTTACAACCAGCAGTCAGTTTCCCAGGAGGGCTCAGATGCATACAAAAGATCAGGGAAAGCATTAAGTATCTGTGAAGGTTTATGCAAAAATTCACATCAGTATTCAAGAAAAATTATTCATATGGCTAACTTAGAAGCTCTTATTATGTTTAGGAGTCGTCCAGCTACAAAACAAACTAAAACTGTATGGCTTAGCTGAGCAATCCCAGTGCGAATAATAATTCAAGAACAGTCTCAAAGTTTGTGCGTAGTCTGTAGGGTGAAAAGGCTCATGTAAAAGCTGTACTGAAAAATTCAACATAATCAACAACTTCATTAAGAAAATAGTGCCTAACTGTAGGCTACTCACACACAGAAAATAAAATTGGATTCAGTACTTTGTTTCTGGTAAATAGCTGGTCTTTTGCTGTTCTGTTAGTGTGAGGTAAAACTGCAGCATTGCCCAAAGCTGCTACAGCTAATTAGCTACATAAGCAGACAGAAAAAAAATTTGAAACAGTATGACTACAGCTAGTAGGAGTTAAGGATGTGTTTCTTCCCCTCTATTAAAATCTTTTGGGGTCACATTTGAATAACTGTGTTCACTCTGAAGCTCCCCACTGAAGGAAAGGTATTGGAACACTGGAGAAACTCCAGCAGAACACCCCAAGATGTTCAGAGGCAGTAGCACATGAGATAACGGGAGAGGCTGAGACAGCTGGGTCTCTTCACCCTAAAGACAAGGCTCAAGCCAAGATTTTTACTATTGCCTGATAAGAAGACAGAACCAGATTGATCCTGATGTTGCACAGCAAGAGGATAAGAGGCAAAGGACTGAAACTGGCACATGGAGAATTATGAATTACGATTAGACAAAAAGGAAAGGAAAAAAAAAGGAATAAAGAACTTTGAATGTGGTCAAATACTGGGAAAGGGGCCAGAGAGGTTGTGCATTCACAGTCTGTGGAGATGTTGAAGATCTGATGGACATGGTCCTGAGCAACTTGATCTGACTTACCTTTGAGCACAGGGCTGCACTAAATGATTCCTGGAGTTCCCTTCCAACCTAAATTATTCCATGGTTCTATGACCTTAAATACACACATGTATAGAATAAAAAGCTAAACACTAACATAGAGAAGTTACTTACTCAAAAGATAAAATAATCAATCTGTTGTTGGGGAACAGAAGATTGGGCATTACTATTTGAAGTTATTCAGTGTGCCAAGCATGTAAAGACAGGTGACATTTAAGACTTTAGGACACACACTAGAAACCATGAAAATGAGTCAAAATTAGCAAGACCTTTAAAAGGAGAAGAGCACAGGCTTTCCAAGTACAGCATTTTAAATGACTTGTCGCTTTTGGGCCTATATTCTCCCGCAAAGACAATCAAGAAGGGTTTTGATGGTATTTGAGAAATCTGCACTATAAACAAGTAATTAATCTCAGCTTTTTCTATATATTGGACCCACATAGATGATGACAAAGCCACTTCAAACCACACAAAAAAGTTTTAGAGTAGTTAATATTTTGTTCTGACTTATGTCAGCTAGGCAGAAATTTATATGGGTAGCAGTTTAGTCTTTATTCACAAAATTAAAAGCATAAGAGAAAACTCTCAAGTTTCCAATATGTACATCATTTTATTCCAAACACTTTCTGGGACAGTGAACCGATTGCATTAATATGCAAAAATCAGACAGCTATAACTATCAATTTGAAAACTAAGTTTAATATTGACTGTCTTAGTGAATGAAAATAAGTAGTAAATCCCCATTTATTCATCCAGTAAAATAATATTTTATTTCATCTTTTGTAATGTAAAAGAAATGAAAATACTTAAATAACATAGTAAGGAAAGGAAATTACTAAATTATAGTTTTGTTATTAGTAACAATAAAGTCATTACCTGATGTTCAGAAAAGTAAAAAAAACATATTTTTAAAGGTTATTCCAAATGTCATAGAATTAAAGCATAACTAAAATCAATGTAAGACCAGAAAAGGAAGGTCAAAAAAGGTGTACGCCCCCCATCCCTGAAAACAATACCGGTGAACTGGTAACAACAGATGAGAAGAAGGCTGAGATGCTCAAAAAAGGTTTTGCCTTGGTCTTCAATGAAAACCTCTCTTCCCACCTCTTGAGTGGATGGACACCCAGACAGGGGCTGGGGGATCAAAGTGTCTCTCACTGTAAGTAAAAACCAGATTTATGACCACTGGAAGAACCTGAATGTGCAGGGAACATAATACTATGGGACTGTGGAGGACCAGGCAGAAGCATGTTTTTGTCTCAAACATTCCGACTGTTGTGACAGAAAAGTTGTGGCTGGAAGAGAGGGTCCTGCACAGGTGAGGCAGCGCTGTTCTGAGCCAACTTCTGGTTCCACCTGGAGACCTGTGCTCAGCATGTCCACGCTGAGTCCCACCCTCCCACTCACCTCCTGGAGGTTTCAAAAGAGGCTGTCTGTGCAGGTGCCAAAACGTCTGTTTTGCATAAGAAGTGTGCACCAGGTGAACTATAGAAGGAAGTGGATCAGTGCCCCTCCCCTGTCTTCTATTTTTCATCTCTTTCTCTTCCTTTGTCAGATCCATCACAGGATCTAAGAACTGATGATATTATTTGTTCTCTTCCTTTTTTTTTTTTTCTCTTTATTTCTCTTCTCCCTTGCTTTGTCTGGGCAAGTGCAGCTGTCATATTCTATCCCATACTCCATCGTGAAGGACAGAATGTCATCCAGAGGGACCTGAACAAGCTGAAGGAGTGGGCCTCTGGGAAAGTAATGAGATTTAAGAAGTCCAAGTGCAAGGTCCTACACTTATGTCAGGGCAACCACCAATATCAACACAGGCTGGGGGATGAACATATTAAGAGCAGCTGTGCTGAGGAGGACTTGGGGGTACTGGTAGATGAGAGGCTGGACATGACCCAGCCATGAGCACTCACAGCCCAGAAAGCCAAATGTGTCCTGGGCTGCATCCAGAGCAGTGTGGCCAGCAGGGTGAGGGAGGGGATTCTGCCCCTCTGCTCTGCTCTGGTGAGACCCCACCTGCAGTGCTGCATCCAGCTCTATGGTCCCAGCACAGGAAAGGCACTGGCCTGTCGGAGCAACTCCAGATGAGAGGCACCAAAATGATCAGAGGATGAAGCACCTCTGCTATGAGGAAAGGCTGAGAGAATTAGAATTGTTCAGCTTGGAAAAGAGAAGGCTCCAGGGTGACCTAACTGTGGCCTTCAGTACCTGAAAAAAGCCCACAAGAAAGATGGAGAGAGACAATTTACAACAGCATCTAGTGACCGTACAAGGGGGATTGGCTTCAAATTGAAAGAGAGTAAGTTTAGATCAAATGAGGAAGATCAATATTAGGAAGAAATTCTTTACTGTGAGGATAGTGGAACAGGTTTGTCAATGACCCACCACTGGAAGGGTACAAGGCTAGATTGGATGGATCTCTAATGAGCTCTGATTCAACTATGGTAGAGTTGAATATGTCCTTGCTAATGGCATGGGAGTTGGAATTAAAATATCTTTAAATTCTTTTCCAACCCAAGCCATTCTATGACACACAGACAAACAATATTTTCCCACTTTTTTTTTTTTTCATTTTCTGCTACAAGACAAACTAAATTTCCCAAATACCTGCTATTGAACTGGAAATAGTTTTGTAATCTTTACTATCAAGGGATTAATATTTATAGGAAAATATTTTGTATTTTGAGGGATAGTCTCCTGGGCTATCACTGTGCTTTTAGCACTGCAGATGTTTCCTCACAGCCAGTTGCTGTAAAAATAAGTATATACAGATGGAAGTACAGCAAAATGATGCAAAGATACAGTACCCCAGGCACTAATATTTTATGCACTTTTTAATGTTACATTTAAAAATTTTATGAGGATCTACTCTGCAAACCAACTCCTCCTCTATTCCTGGGGGTTGAAGTGTGGCTTTATATACCACAAGTATTTCAGGTGAGTGGGTTTGAGAACCTAGCAATGAAGGGAAGAAATCTGTTTTCCGATTCCCAGTGGTGGGGTATATCATGTAAGCTGGAATTAGTAGGTTCTGCATTAATTCCCTAAATTAAGTGCTGGAAGAAGCATTGTTTCCGTCACTGTGATACCTGAGGCCAGCTGGATGATCTAAAGATCTTTCTCTCCTTTTAATCTATAAATGTGAACATGGCTGTTTGATTGAGCGTCCAGTCAAGACAACAAGTACAACACATGCAGTAACCAGAATACAAAAGTAGATCAGGGAGCCAACAGCAGCTTCCAAATACTAGTTTAAAAAATGAGAAGAGGCTAAAGAAAGGCTTTTAGCATAGCAAAAAAATGCCTGTAAGTATTCTTCTTATGTAAGTCCTGTATTTGCCATTAAGACCTTCCTTATTCACAGAGCCTTTCCAAACTCTGATCAAGAAGCTATTTACACCACATTTGCAATGTACAGAACTTACAGCAATGGTTTGCTGGTGTCTCATAAATTGGAAGACAGAAGAGTGGTGTGAAGCTGTGTTAGTCAGATTACAGATCCTTTACCAGTACCCAACCATTTCCTTCACCTTCACAGGATATTTTCTAAGCCATTGAGTGATATAGCTACAAAATGCAGAGCATGGGCAGAATGATTTTGAACATGCTTACCCAAACCTTAATTTAACCTTCATTAGCTATTATGAATTGGCTGATAGCTGTAATTCAGCAAAGCTTCTGATGGAACACAGTTTCAAAACATTAGCAGTAGGTGATTTACATTTAAAATTTATTGTACGAGCAAATTGCTACTATTCTATTAAAGGCGTGGTGATTTATCATAACCCAATTAGCTGAAAAGCCTAATAATCTATATTAGTGTCACTTTAATACACTAAGAAAGCTCAGACTCCTACTAAGATATTATTTCGTTTATTAAAGGAATGCAGACCTTCTTTAAAAAACGCATGTAATGTCTGCTGACTTCTTAACTCTTTTCTAGGAACTTAGAAGATAAAAACCATGTCCATGAGGAGCCTAATCTAACATCTCAATCTTTTACATAATCTCGCATCCAAGCATGCAATGATCACAAGGCTATCTGAGAATAAAGTCTGCACTACTCATTTTAATACCGTGTCTAGTACTTGTAACAAATTGTCATCTGAGATACTACATATGTCTACGGCAATATATAGTCATGTACAACTATTTAAAATTTAAAAATGATAAACATTCGGAGGTATTTTCCCTTAAACTATGCTTATCAGCAGCATTTTGTTTGTGTACTTCAATGAACAGCAGGAGAGCATCCAAGTCTAAATTACCAACCAAAGCCTAAATTACCAACAGGTCACCAATTAAGCAAACATCTTCATGACACAATCAGATAAAAGTCCACACTGTTAAAACCGGAAAGGAAAATGAAGAATACATAATGAAGTGCAAATATATACTCTGTGTTTACCCTGTGTCCTAGGTTGACAGTGTGTCAGTTGATGCTGAAGCAGAAGATGCTGAAGCACTAATTTTCAGGTGGAAATTAGTTCCTTGGTGTCAATACCTACAGAATGAATACCAATTTGAACATCTCAAATGGGGCACTAAGGCAAACTGAAAAGTAGTCCCAGAGGTAATAGTGCTAAGAATCTTAGAAAAAGAAACAAATATAAAAAGTATATCTAAAGCAACAGTATTTGTGTGTGGCTTAAAAGTCACTGTAGAAATGTTGACAATGAGACACAATCCATTTTGTTAATTTGCAAAACATCCTGTATACATAAATAGGCTCCACTGCAATTCATAATTAATTCAAAGTAAGAAGTGAAGAGTTGAAAATTTTATAATGTTACAAAAGTATATGCAATTTGTAACTCGATATTTAATAAAAGAAATAGAAAAAAACTTTGTGGAGCAAGGCAGCAAAAGTGTTTGCTGGCATAGATGTTGACATATCAAAGATTTCCTAACAAAAGGGAAGAAAAAAATTTAATTGAAAAGTCACAACTAGGCTGAATGGCAGGCTCCACCATGTTACCATATCTGCCCAGCAATCACCTTGAATTGCTGAAGCCACCCAAATCATAGCTAGCCAATTTTTGGGGGGAGGAAAAAATGTCTCTTAGAATACAACCATCCACTTCCAGAAGAATGACTAATAATCTCCAAAGTAGGCATTCCCTTCACTCTCAACAACTTTTATGAAAGTAAGATGCAATTTATGACACTGTAATACAGAAAAAGCAACTTCTTAATTTCCATATAACAGTGACAAAATATATAATCCGTAAGACTGTTGGGCATAATGGTAAACTAAACAGGAGAGGCTCTGTTAAAAATTCCTTTGCAGTGCAGGGATATGTTGAGACAGAACTCAGGAGGCCTTGTCTATCTCTGATAACGCGAAGCAGTTGGCTGATTCAGGTTCAGAGTGGAAAAAGCTTGTACTCTTGAAAACCTTAAAGGGAGAGACACACCTTTAAAAGGCAATCTAGAAATTCTCCTCAGCAAAGAATTTTATCCTGGGACAATACATTTGCTTACTCACCAGTGGCCCATAAGCTATTAGCTGCCCTCTGGAAATCTCTTTGAACAACTTCCTCCTTCCTGCTCTCAGTGATGAAGGCAGATATTTGTGATTGCAGCTTAGAGCACATTTGCAGTCAAAGCAGCAGTTAATCACAGATGACAGAAAAAGCCATGATCAGTACGAAATCGCTCTGAGAACAGTTTAAAATTCCCTTCATATAAACTGTAGCACAAGCAGGATAAAATATTATCCCAGACAAATTAATGCCTCAAGAAGACACATTGCCAAGCATCTATGTACATACATTGCCACATACATCCAGTCCTTTGAAAGACATTTCCATGCATCAGGTCCTACTGTGAGGTAATACCCCTTGAAAATACTGCACAAGAATGTCTGAACTGGCCTCTGGTTTAGCCATATACTTTCCTACACAGGACAGGTAAATATCAAAATAGCACATGGTTTGTTGGTAAAGAGAATTCAAACTAGAGTATGCAAAGGTAGATGCTGCATAGATTACACCACAATTTACCATGCCAGACCTGTGATACCACTTTACTTCACCAACTAGCTTGCTGTTCCTCTCCTCCTTTGGCTGACAGTGGGCCAGATGCTTGCAGAAATAATAATTTAGGTCAGTGGGTACCTTCCAGTTAAAGGAGGAGAACATGAAGAAATGGCCACTTCTGCTTCCTGAGAACAGCCAAGTGACTAGAGAAAACTGAGGGGAGGGTGAGTTGGAAAGGACAAAGAAACCAAAGGTGGTGAAAGTTACAAAAGAAAGAAAACACTGAAATACCATCAGTGAGTGGAAGATTTAAAGCAGAAGCAAGACTAAGAACAGAGAAGGTAAATTTCTCAGGTACGATTTTTCTTATTCAACTTAGATATTTCCAAAGTCCACATGTCAACTACTCACCCTAGGCTACCCTTGGGAAAAACAGGTTTTTAAAACCATCTACACTCTAGAAGATTCTGTGGTTTTTTCCTCCTTTGAACATTCAGGGAGTATAGATTCCTTTTTCAGAACCTGACATCTACACTTGTGACCTTTGGGAAGGAATCAAACTCACAACTGGCTAGAATGCATATAGCATTATTAAAGAGAGGAAAAATACAGGATTAGACAAGGAACCACTTTGAATTTGGGCATAGATTTATCCAAATGTTTTTATACTCTTAAAATTATTCTGGGAACTTGCTGTTGTTTTTTGGTTGGTTTCGGAGTGTTTTTTAATTTGTTTGTCTGGTTTTGTTTTTGTTTGTTGTTGTTGTTGTTGTTGCTTTTGGGGTTTTTTTGTTTGTTTGTTTTGGTTTTTTTTTTTTGAGGAGGACATTTCATTTCCCCTGTAAATATTTTCTTGAAGAGGTACAAATATGCTGCATATTTTGAGACATATGTCTCAACATCAAAATATGTCCTGAAAGTTCTGGATACTGAAGCTAATCAGGCATCCAGATCGGTTGTTTTTTGTTTTAAATAAACAACTAGAAAAAACCTATAAGTTTTGCTTTCTCTGGATTCCAGACTGTGGTAAGTGGTTTGGTCAATTCCACATTCCAAATAAGCCATTTCCCTTTGCTCTATTTTTTAACCTTTTCAGCTATTTACTCTTTTATCCTTTAGGGTATAGGGCAGCAAACTTCAGGGTAGCATTTTCTGCTATATTCAAGGTAACCTACCTCATGGCAGTAGCCAATTGATTGTCAAGCATTTGATATACAGACATGGGTTTTTTTAAGGTCATTCTTTACTTTCAGAGATTTAACCTTCTGACAATTTAACAAGAGCAAAGTGGAACAACCTTTGTCTAATAAGATGGTCTACCCTTGCAGCATTTAACAGTGGTAAATATTACCCTCTAGGGTCACATTTTTGTCAATATGTTGAGATCAGAATTTTATCTCAGCAAAAAAAAAGTTTTGTCCTTAAATTAATTTAAAAAGGACGTAATCTAGCCATCTGGTGAAATGGACAAATATCAGCTGGAAAACTTCAAGGTATTATGGATGTCACAAGACATCTTCCCCCCTTTCTCCTAAAAAAATCTGTGGGGGGAAATGGAGAAAGGAATCAATGGGAAACTAAAATTTATCAGTAAGGAAAAGAGAGAGGAAAATATGCACAATCTACTTTGTTTCCAATACTGTTTCTAGGAAAAAAAAAAAAAAAAAAGAGTAAAGTTTTTACAGTATGGAAGTGATGCCAAAATTAATTTTTGCTTTTATATTTCCTTCATATATTCATAATTCTGTTGACTATTGTTGTGTAGCTATACAGTTCCTAGCTAACTCCAGTACTTTTCCTACCCTGATAGGCAGAAAGACCAAATATATTCACCACAGGCTCCAAGCCCTGGGGGTCCAAGGCTAAATTCTCTGGGAAGCAAGAACAAGCTACTCTCCAAAGACACTTTCCCATAAACAAAGTAGAGCTAATCTCAAGAGGGGGGCCTCTGGAAAAAGAGCAGAATTACCTCATCGCCTATGCTGCTAATTGGGAATTCCTGTCAATTATGTTAATTTGCTAAATTTATAAAGCCGTATTAGCTCTTTGTAGGGTGGGCATTTTTTCATATCTGCCTCTGGAGGCCTCCAGTAAAAGACCAGCTTTTATATTACTTCCTATACTAACATCATCTTGAAAGTGTGTTGTTTTATTTCTAGAACTTTACGGCAGCAGAAGAGCCAAAAACATGGCTCAAAGTTAGACTGAACCATTCCCGTGGTTCACAGAGTGTTTGAATCGGGTTCCTCTGTTTCTGTAAGATACAGCTGTTACATACTAGTAATACAATAAGTACTGAAATACAAATGTTTGTTTCTTCTAATTTTATCACTGTAACTAATAGTTCCCAATGTTATCTATCCCTTAGACTAAGCACATGCACTGTTTTTCCAATTATTTTTGTATTATAACTCTGGTGTGCTCTGCAAATTCATCAACCTCTTTAAGCTGGACAGCAAGTGCCCATAGTGCTGATAAATATCTTGGCTCTTGTAGTTTATAGAGCAGATCCACTGTATTTCCCTTAAAGGAAAGCTCTATTTGGTTTTGGCTATTCATGCTCTTTAAATAATGTAATTTTTGCGTTGCAGCATTTCTGAGAGAAGCTATATATTTACATTTTAAAGATAGCTTTGCATTCTCCTACTATCTTTGAGAAAGAATGTGTATCTTCTCTGCTCCCTCCAAACGCTGCTAGATTTGACATCATTCTGAGATTTTTTTCACTATTCTTTGAAAAATCAAAAGACTGCAATGATTAAAAGAGCACCACATATTAACAATCACAGCTACAATGAAACTGTGTGCTGACTATAGTTCTATTTGTAGCACTTGAATATTACTAAAACATAAAGTCAGAAAAGGAAAAGTCATCTTCTATTCCTTCATATTTATTTGTATACTTCCTGGGATTTGTTCCCAGCTAATTTCTACCTAGATTTAGTTAAGAGTACAGTCTGTAGGAACTTATTTCATATTCCAAATAAAAGAACTATGGCAGAAGCAGAGAATAATAGCATAAAATTTACATTTATAAGAGTAGGTAGGAAGGGTTTATACAAGGCATGCTAGGGGATTGAAGTAGCGTGTGCTGTTCCATCCTCAACCAAAGAGTAAACTAACCTCAGAGATGCTCAATCTATTTATTTCTGACACAGAATTTGTGTAGAGGTGTGAAAGTTAAGTAGCTTTACTTTGCCAACTAACCAGTAAGACAGAAATACTTTGTTGCTCTTCTCTTGAGTTGATTTGAACAGACTGATCCTAAAAATCTGCCTGCAGCTGACACTTGTTGGAACAAAACTTAACTTAAATGACTACTATAGAAAATATAATGAAATTGTGTAAAAGGCAAACCAGAGAAGATTTTTATATTAATGAAGCATTTGAGACAAATCCTCTTCTCTGGCACCTGTAACATAATATAAAGTGCTATAACACAGCACAGTTTGGGGTTTTTTTTGAAAGTTTTATTCTTGATCAGAAGTTAAAGCAACAGGAAAAAAAAAGAGCATTTTGATAGCAAGAATAGTTGTTCTGGTATAAAAGATATTAAATTGCTATAGAACTGCTTACCTATGTAGAACAAAAGAAGTTTTAGGCACAATAGGTTCAATATCCATACCATAAAGAGTAAGAAATTAGACAAGAAATTAGCTACAGGCAAATATTTTGGGTTTGGGAATTTTTCATTATTAGGAACAGGTGGCAGACATACATGTTAAACAGAAACTAATAGTTTGGTCAATATTGCAAACGAGAAATTAATTTAATGCTGACTTGTGGTGTGTCAATCCAGTTGTGTAAGAATGAACACAAGCTCTTAGGCAAAAGAGCCTATAAAGGCAATATAAATCAATGCTGTTTTGTCTTTGGAAATTGTTATCAGATTGCAGCACTAAAAACATTCCCACAGTTAGGAAACATAAGGTTAGCAGTCACTTGGCAGAAGGCTTGTGGACACCAATCCATTCATACCACACAACCTACAAGGAAATGTGCAGTGTTACCCCCAGCCCTAGGCAGCCTGGGAAATACTTGCTTTGAATCTGTAAAAAAAAAGCTAATTTACCTCGTTTCCCTCAGTAACAGTATGTGAGAGAAATCAAGGAATATGTGGAGATACTCCTTCCACAGCCTCAGATTTACCTTTTCCAGGCTGCACAGCACAGCAGGTATTTAAGATCTGGCAAAAGAGTCTCATGATCTGGAACTTTATAGCTAACAAAAAAAAAATTAAAAGGAAATCCAACCATTAGATAAAGGCTTATGACATGCCCAGTGGCTGACACAAAAGGGAATTGGGAGTCATGCATGCAGCTGTTCTTTAGGTTATGGATATAATTTGTGTTTACAGAAGGGAAAAAGAGGAGCCCCCCTCCTGCACTCGACAATTTTTTAAAAGTAATTGACAAAGTTTCTAAACACTTCAGTCTCAACAGAATTGCCAGATTCATACCAAGCTATATAAAAACTCCACAGATTTGAATTATTAAAGATGCTTCAGTCTTAAAAAAAGCCAAGACTGAAAAGACCTCCTTGAGGTACTTACACCACTATCATTTGTGTTAATTCCCAAAATATTAAAGAAGGAACTTTGCAGCTTGGAAGAAAAGAAAGATAAAAAGCAAACAGCAGAAAAGCCAGACCCCTTGAGTATCTAAATATTGCAGGACTTTCAGAAAACTTTTTCTAGCACAAACACAAGACTTGGCTGCATCAAAAGGAAGCCTTCAACTTTTGCTGCCACTACATGGACAAATAACACCCTAATTGCTGTAGGTATAACTGATGTGGTTATCTTTATTCTTCTGAACTGATTAGCCAAACTGGTTTAAACCTAAGCATGCATTTCGTAAATAATATATTTTTTTTTAATGTGCAAATGCTTTTAAAAAGGGGATGCCTAATTATATAGGAAGATACCTGTCTTCTTTTGTTTGTAATAAAGACAGACTAACATAGCTCAAGTTTACCTGATTTTGTAATTAATTTTCAAGAGATAAAAAAATATTCAATACAGAACATTGAATGAAACAATGTTTAATAAAGACTATGAAGTATTTGGATTCTGGAAACAAAACCCCAGCATAAATCCCTCAGCAGATGTAGTGGACAAAATGAGTAAATTATATCATGGTAGAAACATAATTGCCATTACCATTTCCCAAGGCCTTTGTGGAGATCTTGAAAGCACCACTTCTATAAAACAAGGGGAAAAACATAAAAGCAAAAAGAAAGTAAAAGGGAAAAGGAAAGAGAAAGAGCATCTATAATGTTTATATATGCAGAGTGTCAGCATATGCAGACCTATAAATTTATATATAACTTCCTTTGAAACCAAGTTGGAGCATTAAATTATGGACTGCAGTCACAGGAAGTATCTGCAATGCCCATTAATTTGCTCAAGAAGAATACCCATCCTTCCCACTCTGCACAAGGTCCTGACCTCCAAAAGGGGTCCCCAGTGATCTCAGTGTTCATTTGTGGAGAAGCATTTTGTCTCAACCATTCATCTCAAAAATAAAACTACTGATAGGAGCAGTAGCCACGGCGTGTCTCCTTTATTCACAACTGTGCAGCATCTGCTCTGGCTCATAAAAGCTGTATAAGGGATCACTATGGATGAAGTTCTTCCCACACTGACATGTTAATGACAGCCTCTGCCTCTCAAATGAACTTTGGTCTTTACTCAGTCAAAATATTATCCTAACAGCTTTTATTATGGGCAACTCAGACTTTAGCCTGCTTCCGCTTGTACATACCTGTGGTTAATTTGTAATGAGTAATTCAGTGGATGTAAATGGAGATATTCAAATTTTCAATTTCAGAAGCCTACAGGCAACATTGGTGGGATTGTGATTGGGGTCATTGTACTAACATCAATACTTTGGGATTTCTGATTAAAAAAAAGAAAATATCTGTATACAGATCTGAAAAGCCATGAATCAAGTGCAGCTACTCTGAGAGCTGTCATGACACATAACATCAAGAGCCTTCTCATTTAAGTGCCTTGTTACTCTATTTCTCATTTTCTTCTTTTATCCAGATAAACCTAAGTAAAAATGCTTCCATAGGAATATACTACTACCGGAACATTGCTTGTCTTGAACTTTCTCTAAACCTATCTTGGTTCTGAAAGACTGTAATAAGAAACACTTAACAATTTACTTCCTGACAGACTTCCACCACCACCACCTGTTTCTACCTTAAGCATTCCTCTCCAGCAGCAACACCTCCACTACATCAGTAGGTTGACCAGTTTCAATACGAAAGTCAAATGAATGGGGAAAAAGTTCTAAAAAACATAAATTCTTTTCAAGATTCTAGAACTTGTACCCATGTACACAGATATGGGATGCTGAGAAGGAGGATATGATCTTTGTCATCCTTGGACAGCTTAAAAATCATCAAAGAACCACTATATAGGCCTGGCCTCCAAATGTAACCTGCAGCTATGTCCTGAGTATAAATCAGAAAAGATGAAAAAAGGACAACTCCAGAAAGTCTTTAAAAGCGAGCAGGAATGTATCTGTGGGCACAGGTCTCTTCTTAAAGATGACCTGGGGATCAGGACTGTGAAGATGCATTGGTCCCATGGTGTGATCCTGTCAACTGAGATCTCAAAGCTTGAGGCAACTGCAAAGAAAACTAAAGGGAAATGATCCAACTCCTTGCCTTGCTCTAACTTTCACTCAAAACCTGGATTTTTCTGCCACTCTTCAGAAAAAAGCAACAATTGAAAGTCAGTAGAGGGGATAGAATATCTGATGATATTACCAATGGTATCTAGGTAAGATTGGTTTAAAATGAAGTATAAAACTAAAGTAAGAATGCTAGATATTTCTCTCCTGCCACGTAAGCAATAAAATGAATAAAGATGCATTGCACTGTAAATATTATTGAATAGATTCCCCCTCATAACCAGAATTTTTAAAGGTCAAACATAGATTCACTGGAGTTAAAAAAAAGGAAAGCATTGCCACTGCAACATTGTTCTCCTTAAGAGGAGACATTGATAAATTTATTTCCATAACCAGGTAAGCAGCCTTGGTTAAAAGTGGACTGATATAAACTATGCTTCTAAAGCTATCAGTTCTAGAAAATTAAATCCATGAGCTTTGAAAACTGCCTATAATTTTACATTCTCCATCACATCAGCAGTAGGAGGTACTGTGCAAAGACTATAACGAGCTTTCCTTTTAGCCTAACATAACTTTTTTTTTCCCTAGGTACTTTGCAGTTAAGAGGTTTCCAGCAAAAAAATGGCTGTTCAGAAAATGGACAGCTCTGAATAACAAAGTAATCTGTCTATATTTTCAGACACTCCCACCCCAAACGTTTTTGCACATCAATACATAAATCATTGGGGAAAATTTGTGTGTAATTAAAATACAATAAAGCATGTATTCATGTGTAGGAGTAGATCCAGTTACACTTCTAGAAATTACCCTAAGCCATTGGGAAAAAGAATCCCATTGCATTCAAAGGTATTCAGAGGGCTTTTTCAGGTTCTTGCCTACAGAAGTGCCTGGCTCACTTGCTGTCTAAACAGAAATGAATTACAGCAGGATAGAGAAAGGTAGGAACAGAACTGAGTTCACTTCAGCGTGGCACAGAGTGAATTGCTCCTCCACAGGCCCATGAGGAAGCTACAAATGAATACATGGACCTGTGAGACATTCCCACCTTCTCAAATTATTGAGACAAGCTACCCTGCTAGAAAAGTATAATCATAATGAAAATTAAGTTCTACTATATTTCCATTACCATGACTGCACAATGCTTCAGATAAACTGATGAACACACATTTGCTGGAAAATATTCATTAACAATTTTGATCCAGTAGTAATCACAAAATTCTACATGTAAACACTGAAACTTGTATGTGATTTTTATTTCTATTGATGTAAGTGAATACTCAAGGTGAGTAGATACTGCACTCTTTTCTTCTATGGGAAAGAGAAAAAAGGTTTTGAAATCATAACCAGGTCTAGCACATCATGTCTGATATCCAATGCATTTTGTGAGGAAATGTCAAATCTCTGCTTTTATACCCAGAGCTGCCATAATTCTTTTACAAGACCAGGTATGTAAGAGAGAGGAACTCACACAACGTGAAAATTACTAATAATTTCTTTATCAATGGTAAAAATGGGCAACAGAATGAAGGAGAACACAAGGAAAATCAGAACAGATGGAGGACAACAGAAACCACATATCATAATAATCTAACAAAATCAAATAAAGAGAAGTATTATTTCCTCTTTGGTGGTATTTCAAATACTAAATATGATTAGTCAGTAATGTGCAAGAACATAGGACTTTCCCATGTCTCCTCTCCCCACTATGAAAATGCTACTTCGTTTTCAAACTTTTCAGTGTAAAAATCTAACAAGAATTAATCTCTGTAATTCAAGCATGCCTCACGATAACTGTAAACTGATGCTTCAAATATGGAAACCCAAGCATTTACAGGTATAGTTGTGACAGTTTGAGTGTACAAATAAAACCAAAAATGAAAAAAAGAAAGGAAAAAACCCCACACAGATCATGTGTCTATTCTGGATGTCTATTCTGTCAAGGGCGGCAAAGAATCCTTCTTGCACATAGATGGATGACCCACTGTGAGAAGGAAGAGAAATCTCATCCTTAATTTCAGCACCAGGGGCCCAGCTTTCAGAAGCCTGCTTTTAGTTTCTGCTAGTAGTGTCTAACCTCATCAGGAATCTCTGCTGAAGTCCATTCTTCTTTGGATACCATGTTAAGCAGCCAGAAACTGATTTCAACATGCTTCAAGATGCCTTGCTGAAAGGACTCCTTCTGCACAGGAGTCCAATTGTTCAAGAATTTAATGCAAAATCACAAGGGGAAACATTCTGTAAATAAAAATGTTGAAGTCAAATATCCTGCACTGCTTTTCAGGCAATTTCAGATACTGGGCTACAATGTCTCCTCGCCTGAGTTTTACACAACTCTGCCTTGTTTGTTTTTATATATATGATTAATACTTAGAGTTGCAAAGATAGTATTTACACAAAATATAGAAAGAATACTTCTTGTGATTTTGGTGATGCCTTCCTAATTGCAAAGTATCTTAAGCACACTTTTTGAGGTTTAGTAAATCACATCTTCTGCTCTAAACCACTCAAATAAGTATGTTAAGCTTCACCATTTCTATTTTTTCAACTTCCCTACTGAGATTATTGTAGTTATCTAATTTTAGATTTTAGGTTTTAAGGCTAAGTGATTTTTAACACATTAGATAGATACGATTACTCTTCTTGCATTCTCAAATTAATGTAAAGCCAGTCGTCAACATTCAGATATCTTTTTTTAGTCTAATCAGAATTGTCATCAAGTCATCTTTGCTATTACTGTGTAGCCTTTCAGTTTTGCTAATTGTTTCATACCGGTAGTTTTACTGTGATCTGCCAAGACTCATTCATGGTAAAGGGAAGTAAGTAGTCAGCTTGTTGATTCAATGGAATGAAAATATCACAGTAAAAGATACTCATTCAAACTAAACTGCACCCTGTACTCTAATATCCATTATAACTTGAACATTTGGGTATTCAAATCACAGACTTAGGAATTATCTGTTTGCTTTAGATGTTCACCAACTGATACATAGCTAATTGAATCATATAACCATTACTTTAATTGATTAATTAATAGAGTATTTAGAATATTAATATGTAATATATACATAATAATAAAGAAATTTATATATTTTATTTAATAATGAATTTCATTAATGACAATATACAATTTTTCTACTTGTATCAATTTTATTATAGTACAACCCTATGTCACTACTTAGTATCTATACAGAAGTGTGCGTATATGTGGTGATAGATATTAATCTACTGCTACACAAACCAGCAAAAAAATTAAAATCAGAATATAGTATTCATGATATCTCTCATTAAAAAATCAACCTGTTATTTAGTCAAATTTTGAAATTTGATTTAAGTGTTACACAGCTAATACCACCACTGACTACTAATGTGGACACTCCAAAGAAAAGCCATTTTTTTCTGCATTGCAAGAAAAATACTGGCACAATTCAAGAAGCAATGAGAGTGGAAGCTTGTGCCCTCCAATTTTCATCATTAGGTTTTATTTCTAAAGAAATATATTCTAGGAATTGTAGACTAATACATTGATAGAAGGCATATTTTACAGTGCTCTCTTGGAATAAGGCTACTTGAAAAACTCTTAAGGGAAATAGATTGTCTAATGTTTGCTATATTGCAACATTTTATCAAACACTTCTCATTTTTCTTACTAGTAAGGACTCATAAGGATAAGAAAAAACAAAGCTACTAATTACATAATAAATTTGTGAACCAATAAAAGCTCATTTTCAAAAAAAGAGCACATTCCAGTTTGTTTTTCCAAATCAATCCGTTTACATTTTATTTTCTAGAGTCTCTGTCTAATTAAGAATTATTTCTAGGTCTACAAAGGGACTTTGACACTAAAATACTTGAAGCAGCCTGGCCAGATAGTGGATTGAACTGCCTTGCGTTAGACACCAACCTTTACCGAAATGCAGGATGAGTCTCATCAGCAAACTGAGCACTGTCTAAGAAAAGCTTAGAAGGACCAGTCTATACACCTGGATCTTACCAAAACAAAAGGTACTTCATCTCATTATAAATACACAAGTATATGTGTTGAGGACTCACAGATCCAAAGTTTTTCCTGAAAAAAACCCCAACATTTAGGAAGCCATTTTTTGAAAAACAAGCTAAAAAGATGTAGTGAGGCACCTATAAGGGTTATGGCATTAGGGCAATGACCATAGCTGCAGAAGTGCAAATTTTGAAAAGAAAATCAAGTTTTAGATGAAAAAGACAACACACAAATCTGAAAGAGGGCTTAGGCATGTAGGCCACGGGACCTAGAGTAAGTAGAGCAGAACAATTTTCAAGGCAGGAGTTTCAATGTCATGCCCACTTTTGCTGGTCAGTACCAGCAGTATGTCAGCAGTATTTAAATATCTGCCCTCCTAAAAATGCTCTGATAGTCCTCCACAGCTGATGGCAGATGAGATGTGAAAGCAACAAGGCCTCTAGGTGTGTGTGAGATGTATATAAAACAGGGTTAAGGACACAGGTGTTTTGAAATCTTGGGATACTTGAACTGAAACTCAAATCCTATGGATGGCTCCTATAACTCTGAAACCCCTCCAAGCACAGTCCCAGCTCTTGGCTAGTGCACCAGCTTCCCTAAAAAAAAGAGGATTGGATTTATAGAGTGAGGCAAGGGGAGGAATGCACTCCTGCTATGTCACTCTGTGGGTGAAGCTAAGCACTAAACCTCAGCAGGCACATGTTGCTGAAATTTTGCCCAGGTTCTAACAAGAGCACATCCTGGGTATTATTTATCCTCTAACTCATATATTCTTTGGAAAATCATGGGAAAGATAGACAGGACATTAATTCATTGCTGGAAACAAGTCTCAGTGTTTTCAAGGAGCAAGTAAGTATTAAAAAAAAAAAAAAAAAAGGTAGTTAAAATATGGTGACTAGGAGCACTGAAAAAGAACAATACAGTTCTGTGGACTTAAGCTACCCCATGGCTCGCAAAACCAGCGGCTTTTAGAGATTGTTTGTTAATAACAGTTTGCAACACTGTGGTAAACCAAGGCCTGTAATTTGCAGTTCTTATTTTTAGAAATGTTCATTGGAGCATTGTGGCATTGATGGCTATGAAAAAAGAAATAAGAGAAAGGGGGGAGGAAAGAGTCCATGCAAAATTAAAAGCCTTTCAAGTTTCCTGAAAAGAGCATTTCAGAACATGAGGCTCCCTTATTTCTTAGGGGAAGGATAGGAGCCTAAATTCAAGGGTATAGCATATGCAAAGCACATTCAGTGTGAAATGCCTGACATTGTATCACATTCATAAAAAGCTGCTGCTAGCAAAATAGATAGCCAAATTGAAACACAACCCCATTTCTATAAAAACCAGGGAAGGAAAACATCAGAAAAACTGATGTCAAGATGAAAAGCAGAATTTTTTCTTGCTGTCTTTACTCACTGCTGTAGTCAGAATCATACCACAGAACAAGACAGTCCAGTCACAATTAATTCTGAATCGGGTCATTAAAGGCAGAAGATACTCCTTCACAGCTTAATTTAATTGTCATTCCTGGAAACTGGAAAGCCTTTTAACATTTTTGGAATACAGATGTGTTTACAACAATTTCTCCTCTTTGCTAAAATGCTCAAGAAGTCATTTTTGAATTGGTTTCTTCCCAGAGCTGACAAGTCCTGTCACAGTTGTTTTTGTCAAGAGGCCCTGAAACCCCACTAGGTCATTGTAGTTTTGTTTTCTGAACCAGATTTATTTGTGTTCACTGTTTCACCTCGAATTGTCAATTGTAAAATTACATGCTGTCTTAAAAATTATCCTAACATTAGCAAATGCTCCCTCCCTCAGTGCCTGTTGAAAGCCATGCTGTTTGCTAATGTGACAGTGCAACTGCATCCCTTTCTTTTGCTTTTTACAATTTCCTCAATTCACTAGTGTTTTCCTTGCAAATGTGCAGAAATGAGCTGTACTAAACAGCCTCCAGAAAATAGTAAATAACCAAGAAAGTCACAAAAAGTAAACCCAATATCCTCCTTTCAGTAAGCACAAGGTTATTTAAAAGTCCCAGGTCAAAACTAACTGAGAGTACTGATTGTGAATGTTAAAAGTGGGATACAGGCTCAATCTGCTGGACCACCTATTTTCAGCAAAAGGAATGGAAAAATTCAGCCCACTTCCTCACATCTTTTTTGACCTCAAGGGCAATTCAACACTGCAAAACAAGAATGGATTCATCTCTTATCTAGGTAATATCCAATATGACATAATGTTCAAATAAAACACAGCTCAGTCACTGGCAACACTCTCATCACTACGGTTCAAAGTTTAAAAGCACGCACAAATCCTTACAGGCTCAGACTACAAGTCACTCACTCATGTACAGTCCCATCAGCAGCGTTGTGTGACATGAATATTTCTGTGCATTTCATGTCTTGACAACAGCATTACTTCTAGAAAAGCACAGAGGAACAGCAGAAGTCCTTATGACTGCCCAGAGACTTCAGGGGACTCTGGATCAGATAATAATCCGCAGCCAAAGAATCAGAACATTTTGGCAGCTTTATTCTCTTTAAATTACCACCTGCTTCTAAAACCAATTTCAAAAGATCTAGCACAGGATATCTCATTATTACTCTCATGGGCAGATACAGTTTATTAAAAAAAAAAAAAAACTCTTTCAAAATTGGATCTTTTAATTTCTTACCATAACTTACTGTGAGACCCCCTGCCTTTTATGCACTGTTTGTAAAGCCAGTGTCTTAACTGTCATGAAATAGTTTCTATTTCTCTGGTTGGGAACATTTAACATCACTGAGTTTTCTTCTCACTGTGATACAAAGCTCTGCACTGAAAGCAGTTCTGCAATCTCTCTTCCCCTGGGTCAAATCCTGCTAAGTTCTGCCTGTTCCTCTTAAACGGCTTCTGGCATTGTGCAACAAGGCAGCACTTATATGAGAAAAACAAGAAAGCAAAACACACTTTGAAAAATTGTGTTGCACAGTGTGTGGTGCCATTTGTCTTACTTGTATATGCATCCTCTTCCTGATTCCTAAGCAACATGTACATGAGTATGAACATAATAAGTGTTTAGTGTTTTATTTCATGTCATCCTAAAAAGTTGAGGTTTTTTTCCCTCTAGTGCTTTTAAAAGAAACTGTACTTGGGACAATTTTAAAATTCCTTATATACTAATACTAATAGTACTAAGAAGAAGACTCCAGAACCATACTGAGCTCTGTGCAGAACACAGCTCCTTAGTCTGAAATCCTCCTACTCGGAGTCTCCACTGCTGTGGAGATCAAAGCATAGAGGTAACCACTCTCTTGGGTGCCAGATGGGTTACACATCACTACATAGAGTTCACAGTAGAATTAACACCAGTTTTACTTGCTACAAGATTTATTCATGGCACATCTTCCCTGTGTTTCATTGTTACACTTTGCTTTGTCTAAATCATGTTGCATCACTCAAAAATAACTGAATGCCTAATTTGGATGCTAAAATATCTTTCAAAGTGTGTAAAGATTCACAGAAAAATTTACCCAGGCTGCGCTTTCACTTGCTAAGCAAAATAGCAAAAATCATTGTGGTTTTTTTCCTGGAGCTATTATAGTTTCCTTCCTTTCCTTCCTGCATCTCTGATCTATTTATAAAGGCCTTTATGTGCAAACAGTATTCATCTATCATTAATTTTTTATTCCACAACAGTAGTTTCGAAGGATAACCAGTTAACTTCATTTCTCATGAAAATCTTCCAGGCTTGGTAGATACTGTTTTTAAAATAATGGGTTTCCATGATGTTGTAAGCTATCTCTCTCAGTTCTACCTGCCCCTACACACACCCCCTTTACAATTCTTGTAACTAAGTTATAAATACAGAGAAAAAAAGTAAAAATACACAGACTGAATTTTCACTTAGTGAAAAATGATAATGGTTTATTAATTATTTAAATCAATGTGAATTCTACCAGGCACATACTATTCTCCATTAAGTTTGTTGGTTAAGTTTGTTTGTTAAGTTGGTTAAGTTTGTCATAAATATCTACAAGCCAAATCTAACTCAGATCATAAAGAAGCTATGCAGCGCTTGTGGCTGAATAGTACATCTAAGTTAAATATGTACCTCTGTCTGTGGCAAGTTCACCAGCTCCCTACATTCACCTGAAAAGGAATCAGAGTGAAGAGTTTGGTGATCTGGACACCTCACCTACAAATGCTATTTAGAGTAATATTTGCTGGATGGGCATTGCGAAATCAATCACTCTGAAAAGAAAGATTCCTACTTTCTCTTGGTGTGCCATATCTTCACATTAGTCTGAAACATCACAAAGCAGCAGCACTCAGTGTCACATAGGACAGAACCTTGAAGTGAGCTTAGACCCCTCCTGAATAGGACAATCTTGATAGTCTTTTTTGACATTGAAAGCAGAACACTACATGCAAATCCACAAAATTAGTAAATTACTAGGCTGAGAAGGGCAGTTCTGGGTGAAGCTGTGAGAGCTCCCATTCCCACTAAATTTCTTTTCAGGAATATTTGCTCTTTGTGGAGTGTTGATAGAGGCACATCCCTGAGACAGGGAGAGGAGACTTTCAACTGTTCAACTTTCTGTTTCTTCCTGCTGGAGAGCAGAGACAGGTAGGCAGCCCAACCCCAGGAAGAAGCATATCAGGGAGAAGCACAAGATTAGTGAAGTAGATACTGAAATAGCCACCAGAGCTACAAAGTTGGTATTATTTACAATCTGAGAGTAATTTTAAAGCATTATCATCATTATTCTAAGTATTATGGGAGAGTTCAGTTAAGAACCCCTTGTGTCAGGAGGGATGTAGAATGAAGAGCTCTTTAGGTGGTACAATCACTCAGCAGAAGTTTGTGTTCCCCTTAAAAACATCACAAGACAAGACAAGAGAAGATAAGCGCTCTTCTAAAAACTGGACACTTTTTCTATTCAATGCAATGGAAATAGGAGACACCACTACTGTACCAAGAATCTGGAATTCTTGGATTTTGTTTAATCTAGAATTAAATGTACCATTAAAGTGAAATATAGTATGACCAGTCCAGACCACCATTTTTCCTTATATGTCTTTCCATCTTAAAAATGGAAAATTAAGTTTTGAGGTAATTTCTTAAGCCCTTCCATAGGTGAAAAAGGGTTGAAGTGAGACAGAAGAAAATAACCAATTTTTCACTCTTTGCTAAGTTCTGTCATTGCTTTGACCACTGCATTTTAAAATGATGCCCCATATCAAAAATAATGTAAAAAAAACCCACATTAATATGGGTTCATCTTCATGAAAATCCTATGGGATGGGAACACTATGAGAACTGATGTTATAACGTATTATTACAAACTTCTTATGTTTCTAATAGAAGAATGAGATCTCTGATGAAACTTTCAGACAAAAATAATCTTTAGGCTTTTCCTTTCCAAACATAAGCGAACCAAATTTTGAAGGATAAGTGTGTTTGTTTATCCATGGCAATCAATATATTTTATACAGTTTTCTATTTCCTCTGCTATGCTACAATCTACTGAGAAACAACTAAGAGAGATTCAATGGCAGAGGTTAATAACACAAGAAAATAACACATCTAAGACAGCCTATTTGTGCATGCCACAACAATGATAGCTAAGTATGCTGAAGGGTGCTAACATAGAGATTAGGCACTCTGTAAATGTATTTTTATGTGCAAAGTCTACAATTTAAAAGCTTCCCATTTATACAGGCTCAAAAGAATCCTTTGAAAGAAAAAAAAAAAAAAAAACAAAAACAAGGGCTTCTTTGAAGTACTTCTTAATGCAGCTGGCAAATTAGAAGTAAGAAATTCAACAGATTTCATACTGGCAGGAGAAGGACTAACTCATGTAATCAGACAGGTGACAAGCTTCAACTATTACTGTAGTAGAATACTGATGTTAGCAACAAGGAAAGAAAACATGTACTTAGAAGAAATTAGACCATGACTAAGTCTCTGAACTGGTAGAAAAACCAGAGACTACAAAGTGCTTTACGTTCTAGAAGGCTGTTTTACTCTATTAGCTGCAGAGGGATTGCCTCACATGCAGTGTGGACCGCATGCAGCTGAAGGGGAAGACTCTGATAATGCAAGGCCTGAAGTTGACACTGCATCCCCAGCAGAACTAATGATATTACAGTGATGTTACTACACAGATAAAGGATCAAGCAGACAGTAACCTCATGGAGCTCATGCTCATCAAGGTGTTACTAAGGGTAACACCTTGTGCTCTGGCCCATTTCTGTCCACATCATGTTTCCTCTTAGCTAACACTGGTCAATTAACAAAGCCAGCAGGCCCTACGTTGCTCAGCACTCAGATCCCAATGGCATGGGAGCACCCATTTAATGTTGTCTGATGTTCCAAACACATCTTCAGGCTCATTTCTTGAGGATTACTGAAAGCTTGGGGTCACAAAGTATAATCAAAGCAGTAGTAAAAAAAAATAAAAATGCTGACATATGATAATGTAGTCTTCAGGCATCATTAAAGCCTGAAAACTGTTGTTTCCATTTGAAAACAAAGGAAATCTAGTAGCCTGGCACCTGTGCTTTCTATGCCCCATGCACAGAGCACTAGCGTCAGTGGAAAAGCTTCTGTTGAGCCTGGGATAAATATTTACTATAGCAGGAGGTGTTCCTGGAGCTGGGCAACTTACTTGGGTTCAGAAACATCACTCATCTTGTTTCTTTTTTGGTTTTTTTTTGCACCAGCATAATGACAGTGACGTTTATCAGTGTGAATAGTAAATGGAAATGCTTGGAGGGGACTTTGGAGCTTCTTCAATGTTTTCTTTCCTCACCTCAGCTAATGTCTTTTATTTGAGAGTTATTGAAGGCTGGACCATACACATCAAGAAATTTCCAGAAACCAAGACTGAAAGTAGGTAAATGCCACTCTTAGAATTACACTGATTTTTAGTATCTTGTTGATCAAGTCTCAGTAGAAACTTCAGTGACAGACTCGGCGCCACAACTACTGTGGTTCACCTGCCACCTTTCTTCCTTCCCCCAGGCATTGGTCTTAATTCATACTCATTTAAAAGGGAAATTTCTCTCTACTCCATAGCTGCCAAACCCCCATTGGTGCTGTACAAACGAGTTGCCCTGAGAAGAAAAAGAAAACCTTCATTTTGTAACATACCTTGTATCACCTTTCTGGTTTACGAGGATGTGATTTCACTTATTTGAACAGGAACCATTTTTTTTATTTCTTCCAATCTGTGTTAAGAGGGTTGTAATGCTGGTTTAATGAAGGCTGGGGAAATAAAGGTGTTACTCTGCTTCTGTCCATTTAGCAGCTTTGTTAGAATTTATAATACCTCTTATAGAATTTTACCCATTGGTTTTCAGCAGCAATATTTTTCAGTTTCACCAGAATTACTTTAAAGAAAATCCTGCTCTTTGCAAGATGCATTATAAACAGCCTTCCTGAGGGCTTTGCCTTTTAATCTCATTACAATGATTTATTTGTTTTTATCTACTTTCTATTTGAAAACAGGTATTTAAAAGTGATGTTTATAAAATTACTTTGTTATTTGTGTACTGAAAATTTTCCAATGGAATTCATTAATTTTTTTTTTTCAAACACCACATACTGTTCAAATACGTAATTTTAGAAAAAAAAAAAAACACCTACACCTATATAGAAGAGAATGGAATATTTTGGATATGCTTTTAAGACTGCTTTTCCAAGATTTTTTTTCCCCTGCTTCTTTTTAGAGTACTATGGAGTTTAGTTATATTAGGTGTTGTATTTATATAAACCTTACTTGAGTTACCATGTGATGCTGTCTTTTCAATTTTCTTGGCTAGAGTATTTGAGCTGTTATCAATCACATCACTGAATATTACAGTGATACAAATAGGTAAGTTTTAGCTTAAACATTCAATTCAAATGTCTACCCTGAAGGTAAAGGATTATCCTTGATAAAAATTAGCTTCCTCCAGGGACATTGAAGGTCATGGGGAGATCTTTCAAAGGACTAAAGGCAGTAACAATTTGAGTTTTCAGTTTCACAGAATATTTCTCTGACCCTTCTTCATATAACAAACTAATAGTAAATGTGGGCAGGATAAATTTAATAAAATAAACCAAAAATTATATATATTTCACTGAACACAGTTGTTCCCTTTGGGTACAGGGAGAATAAACATGCGACAGATGTTCGTCATTCCTGAAGGCATGGTAATGGCATGGCAAAGGGAGCAGTCTGGGAACCTATCAACACTGCAACTTCTATAGAGTAGGTGTGCAGCATATGCTCTCAATGCCATTCCTAGATCATTTCAAACAACTTTTATTTTCAAAGCTGTTTTTTTTCATTTCAGTCACATCTCTTGTGCTAAGGGTGGAAAGCAGAGGAGGTACGGGAAGTAAATTACTCATTTGAAGACAAAACTAGCAGGGTACCTTCTCTATGAGCTTCCAACAGCAGCCCCACCTGTCCCTCCTCCCACTGACTTAGGAAATTTTTGTGTAAAAAATACCCTAGTGATGAATATGGAAAATGTTTCACTCTAGAACTGTCTTACACAGATTCCAGAGCCTTGGTGAAGACTGAAAGACTGAGTGTGAGGGGGTGTTGTACTTCTTGGTTTAGAGCTGCCACTTTAGTTGGGAACTCTTTTTTTTTTTTTTTTTTTTTTCCCCCAGGGTTTACTCACATATACCACGCTGGCCTGGAGTCTCAGGAAATATATTTGAACAAGGAGAATAAATAATACAAGACTTTAAATACCATCACTGCTGAGATCACAAAGGACCTCTAAACAATTGTTTTGAAAACTTATTTTTGTCCTCACAGACTTATATTGTTTCTCTCTGTTACTGCTATTAAAAGTCCCCATAAGAGCAACATAATAGCATCCTTCAGGACTAGGTAAAAACAATCACTGTTCAAAGCAAATAATGATCTGAATCTGCAACATCAAAACTTTGCAGAGATATTAAAATCCATGTTCTAGAAAATGTAGCTTGATACTCTTTATTGCAACATTTGGAACAGGATCCCGTTTTTAAATGTTACTGAAAAATACATTAGAAAAGTGTAATCTGGTTTGCTTCCTCAGTCAGGAGATTTTCATATTACATAATAGTTCGGAAGGAGCTTTTAGTTACTTATAAATATAAAACGTCCACTTCAAAGCCCTTCATACATTGTTTTCAAAAATGTCTTATTTTGGCTATTTACTTGGACTTCTCGATGGGGAAAAAACACCCACATAAAATATGATAATGAAAATCAGCACAATGAATAATTTTGTGCAACTTCAGCTGTTGTAAATCAGTTTGAAGCCTTGCAGCTCCTACGGTTGACAGTGCATTACAGAAGGGTCAGTATTTCCAAAATGTTTTTAACAATGGGAACTATTAGAGCATCTGAATACTGGCCGAGATTTCTAAACATAATTGGTTTCTCTAAAAAGGTCAGTTTCTCTCTGAACAAGTTTTAAGAGCAAAATAAAAAACAACGTTCCAGAAGGGTAAAACCAGCAAATTCCGGATTCACTCCAGATGGTGTGGAGGTTTTTCTTTAAGCAAATCTATCTTCCATTTCATTATTTCAAAACCTGGGTAAACACTAAATAAATAAATACATATACTATTTGGAAACCTTTTGTTAATATCTTTTTTGAAGTTCTAGCAACTGTTTATGGACCTGATGAAGGTCAACAGGAAAAATATAATAAACAGGTATTCAGTGATAATAGCTACAGAGCTCAAAGCCTCCAGACAATCAGGCTACTTATTTTCTGTAGCTGTCTAAGTAGATTTCAAATACCAACAGGTTATGTGAAATAACATAAATAATATATTGATGAAACAAATATATTTACTAAATAATAGACTTATGAAATAAATAGATTTCAAATAGCAACAGGTGCCGATTGCTGCTCAGGGACCACCTGTGCATCTGTCAGTGAGCCGAGTAGGCGTGATGGAGCCCTGCTTTCCTGGGATGGCTGAACACCTGCCTGCCCCTGAGAACTGGTGAATGAATTTCTTCTTTTGTTTTGCTTTGCTTGCATGCATAGTTTTTGCTTTACCTATTAAACTGCCTTGAGTTCAACCCATGAGTTTTCTCACTTTTAGCATACCCATTCTCTCCTCATCCCACTAAGGTGAGTGAGTGGCTCTGTGGGGTTAATTGCCTGCTGGGGTTAAACCACCATAGCCTAAATGCAGGTAATTAAACTTGAAAGAGTGCTGTCTAAAGACACAGAAATGAAGTAGCACTAATCCAAAACTCTGGATTCATCCAGACGTAGGATTGTCGGATGTGGCTTTTCTGTTGATATGGATATTGAATATTTTCTGATGAAATTGTTTCTCACTCTCCATGACCCAGTGTAACACATGATTTCCTACCACACACCTTTTCATGCAATCTTTCACTTGGCCACAATTCGAAATCAAGGACCCACTGAGGATTACTTTCAGTATTATCTTCACTGGTGCCAAAAACAGATGCTTCAAGGAGACACAATACTGCAAACAGATACTCCCCTCCTGTATGAAGGGCAGTTGAAAAATAAAATTCACACAAACCAGAATTTAAAAACTTGACAGCTGCACTTAACATCCATAATGGATTTTCAGGCAACTAAGTGGATTCCTTTGCCAAAGCTCTGCATTCCTGGGAGATCACGTCATAGAAGAAAACATTCTATTAGGTTCCTAGTACTTTTCAAAGTAGTTCAGAAGGCTTTTAAACACACTTCTAACTTGATAAGCTTAACCAGCATCCAAACAATTATGATTTTATCAGTGTTGTGGTTCATTTCTCAGAGAAGACTCCACATATGGACACTGTTGTGTTGAAGTCTCTTTTGTTATCCTCCTGCAGAATGAATAACTTCCCAATACCAGAATTCATTCTTATCTTACAGTGTTTTAAGCTACTCTTATTTGAGTTCAATTCCTGAAAAAATGAAATCCTGTCTAAAATACTTCCCATGAAGTTTTTATTCTTATTTCTTCAAACAACTTTTTGAATTCATATAAAAAAGTCTTTCAGGTTTGACTAAAAAGGAAAAAAAATTCTTTGAATTCAGTTGACCTTTCTTAGAACATGATTAATCATTTCAACTTTTTAAAGCAATATTGCACTTAACATGGTTTTTTTTTCACCCTGTGATGGAGATTACTGTTGAAATTCCATCTGAATACAATAGAACACATTTTTACTGCAGTAGTTGTCAGCTATCAGAACCAGCTGCACAAAAAGCTTGTGGAGTATCTATCTGGATATATCAAAAAGCCCAACTGGACATGGGCCCACATAACATGCTCTGGTTTACCATGCCCAGTGCAAGGGGTGGCACTAAAATGATGTTAAAAGGATCCTTACAGACTCAGTCATCCCACAATTCTGTAATATATGTGAAAAAGGAACATCAAGGTTCTTCATTCATCAGAACATCATATAAAAATCTTGGAATATTTGTGTCAGAAAAACCCCAGTGAAATAAAAATGGACATTTGAATCAAAACAAACAAACATATACAGGCTACCTATATTCTGCATGAGATCACACTTCTGTCTGTGCAGAAGACCCTCACAGGAAACTGGTCAAGAAACTTGCAGTCCCTTCCTCTTTTGAACCCAGGCCATAAAGGAGCTATAAATTTTTTCACAACTGTGTAGATGGCTTTCTTGTTTCATCATTGCCTACTGACATCAAGATCTCATAGTCTGATGAACAGAAATCCAAATTCCCACTCTTTTTTAGTTAAAAGTAAATCTGTAAGTTTAATTATTTACATTGTGTATCCAAAATATTCTTTGATACTATGATCTTACTAAGAACCACTTCTATTTCCCATCTATCTCCAGCAGGTAGATTCTGAGCTGTAGCACACAGTTGCCACCTTTTATCCAAAGCTGAATTTTACTAGTGAAAGAAGCAATTTCTGAGTAATAAGTAAATTAGGCTATAGATCACTTTGGGATGGTTCTGAATGATGGGTATTATAAAGAAAGAAATCATTCCCACCAAATCATTAGTGACAAAGCCATTATAAGCTGATGCCAGGCTGGAAGTCAAAGTGAAATGAATTGCCATTCACTTCAGTAATGCCTTTAATTTGTCACAGCCTAAACCAAAGAGCCTGTTCTGCTACATTACATGAAAAAGTCATGTTAGCCACAGCTGTAACTTGGTGCCTCCTCGTGACTCAGGGCAGGCATGCAGACCCTTGCAATGCAGCACTGCCAAAGGGCACCACTACAAGTGCAGAATCCTTCCAAAGGATGGAAGTCCTCCACAGAGCCCTGCTTGATCCAAGAGGCAGCACTTTGTCATAGTGGGAAAACACCTCAGGCTACCTCAGCCAGACCCTCCCCAGACCTTCTGCCCAGTATTTCATCCATGGAAGTAGATAAATACCTGAACAAACCAAATGCACAGTCTCCATTAAATTCATATACAACATCAAAAATTTTGTCTCAACTTATTTTTAAGTTGTTGACTTTCATTCCCAGACTTTCTGATGATTTTCAGTAGCCTGCCTGAAGATTTCATCTACAAAGATTAAAAGCCATCTTCATCCATACGAGGGAACTCAACTCATATGTGGGCATACATCTGTGTGTATGTGCATTTTTGGGGGATGGTGGTAAGTGTATCTACCTCACTACAAAAACAGTAATCCAGCAATCATTCCACAAAAACCAATCAATATATTTATGTCTTCTAGTAGTATTTAGAGACACAAGATCAGTTTTTTCTTATCATTATTTTATCACACATTCCAGACCCTTCCAATTAATCTTTTCGAAGCATTAAAAAAAATCTCATAAGAAAGGGGACATTTAAAAAAAGAATAGAAAATGTTTAAAAATAGGGACAGAAAAAAAGGACAAAAAGACAGAAAGGAGTAACAAGTAAAAAGAGAAAGCATCTTTCTGAATGTCCCATGATAAATTTTCTAATTGTTCTTAAGTTGTGATGGAACTGCAAATATAGTTTGAATTCACCACCTAAGTCTTCCTGGAATAAAAAAACATTAGACAAAAAACAATCGTTGGAATACAGATTTCTCAGACTAAGAAAATCCTCTGTAATTTCAGCTGGCATGCTTTCCATTGATGTATTTATGGCAGTCTATTATCCAAAGAAGCTGTTTGAACTTCACTCTGTTACAATCTGCGACATATTCAATTTTCTGCTTTCACTACTTTCCACATCAATGGATTTCATATTGTCTACAAGAGGATGAGACATTTTTCTACTGCTTGCTGTAGAAGATACACATAAAAACATGTCCTCTCTTCAAACTAATTTTCAAATGCTTCTCTCATAATGCACACTATTTCCTTGACTTTTGTTTGCCTTTCCAGCCTCCCATAACAATTGAATAATCTCTCCTGCGTTTAATGCACTACATTACAGTGAATTCACCATTCAGAGACCAAAAGAGTTTTAAAACAGTCCCAAACTATGTTTACAAGTTTTGGGGGGGGGGGGGGGGTGGGGAGGGCCAGGGGTGG
>JAYDZK010000001.1:82999608-83057402 GCA_034509185.1 Euphonia xanthogaster
AACATCCAAAAAGAGCTTCAATTTTTACCTCAGTTAGAATTAGAATGACGAATAAATACAATACATATGCAATTTTTAATTTTTTTCTTTTTTCCAAAACTGAAATCAATATGAGAACTGTGTAATTAAACAAGGAATTTGGAGGGCATTTTGGAAAGTATGGCACTGCTTTTTAGAACAGAAATCATTCTCTCCTCTCACTTTCATGATTCTGAGCCTAGCAAAAGTTCCATCACTGCCCTTTCATAGAGCATACTTGTAGTCCACCAGAAATGAGGTGATAAAATATCTAATACATTTTCAAAACAAGAAGCACCAAGAATATTCAAACATCCATCTTTGAAGATAATCTTTTATACTAATAGTTCAGGGATTTGATAGATTTTTGGTACCTCCAGAGGCTTTATCTACAAAGGACACAACCAATGAATAGTAAGATAGAAAGCACAAAAAGGAAAATACTGTAACATTTTTTCCTTGTAGAGTTCATACTTCAAACTTTTTCTGTTGCCATCCTTTCCTGTTTCTAAAGCACTGGATAGCCAAGTAAGATCATTGTAACCTTCCAGTAGCACACCTGTACTTAGAGTATGGGTGCAGAGAGTAGCAGTAAGTTGGGAGGTGTTTCACTAGAAATTCAAGAAATTTTTGGCTGTCTTACAGGCTCTTTGCTTCCCTTACTCCTATCAACATCCCCCCTGCCACAAAATAAAATCAGACACAAAGGCAGAATAAAAATACTACCATGTCACACACCATGTTATTCACTGTTTTTTACAGATCTCCCAATTTAGTAAATCTCTCCTAAAACTGGGTCCAGAATGCTTTCAACATCATGTTTTCAGAGGGTTTTCCCATTCTAGTCAGTTTACCTAAGAATGGAAAATTCTGCTCTGCAGCAGCAGCAAAGACAAAACCCTTCCCTGCTTCCTTCTGTTTCTGTTTCCATGTCAAACCAGAGCAAGAGTCTCCAGTTACACACCCTAACCTGGAACTCGAGAACAGGAGGAGCAGGAGCCTAATACCAATCAGATTCTGTCACTGGCTTGGAACATAGACACCAGTGCTTTACAGGATAAACTTTGTTGTGTTTTATCATTGTAACATACGGATGGCACTAAAAAAATATATGGGACAGAGGACCACAAGACACCAACCAGTTCTTCTTCCACCACAGCCAGTTTGCACAGCAGCAAAGCACACCCACTGTGTTAGGACAGAGTCCAGAAGCAGTGTCAAGATTTCTAATCAGTTCATATTCTCCAGCAATGATCATGTTATGAAAATCTACTGGTAGAGAAAGTCATTCTTAAAAATGGATTGCCTAAGCCAAAGGTGTAGATATTCCTACTTTACTGAGTGAATGCATTTGTAAAGAAAAAGCCATTATTTCACTGGGATACTGTTACTTGTATAGCTTTAAGTTTCAATTAAGCACATGTTTAAGTACAGGCCTAATTTTAGTTCAATGTGGCTGCTCCTCTTGAAGTCATAGACTCACAGGTAATAGTTCTGTAAAGAACTGGATCAAAGAACAAACACACACTGACACAGATTTACATGTCTTTGCACTGCTCCATAGGATTATCCTAAGCTTTCACTTGCAAGGTGAGGTGTACACATGGAAAAATTGTCTGGGGTAAATAAATAATCTTACCAAAAACATTCTTAGCAGTCTTAAAAGACATTTAATCCACATATCAGTAGGAAAAAATAAAGGCTAAAAACCTTAATGCCTTTTCATCAAAAGCTTGGTTTTTGTAACACTACTGCATCTCTGGGGATTTAGACATCACACATTTCACCAAGAATGAATATCACTGCTTAGCTTTTAATGCTTTAGTTTTTCCTGCAGATAAGTAAAACCTTATCTGTGGAATGTTTGAGCAGTGCTTCCCATAAAGAAAACCAATAAACCAATCCCCACCCCCAAAAAAAAAGTAATCTCTGCTAGTAACCTCTGCTGTTGCACTGCTGTAGATCTTGTCCAACAGATCAAATTGACAAAAACGTTCTATTTTTTTGATTGTGAAAAAGAAAGTACACATACAATCAACTAATTGTACATCCTCATACTAAGCAGCAAAAAAGCTACTTTACAAAAGATTACACATAAATATTTCCACTGGGAGTGAAGCAAAATTGAGTTTTACAAAGATCATTTGGGTTATATCTGGTCTTTTCACAGTAAATTGCATCTAGGAGTGATCCTTGAGGAGTAAGTATGAATCTACTTTTACTTATCATCTGTGACAGCAGTACTGCTCTTGTTGAAAAATTGCCCCTGCAAGGTTGCCTCTGCTTGTCTTGATACAGAGAGGCAAATTGGAGAATCTTCTCTCATTCTACCTAACAGCTGTATTCTGAGTGACTAATTGGCTAGAAATCTCTACAGGGAATACAAATGCTAGTAAAAGAAACAAGCGAAAACAATTCCATTTAAACCTGGACCAAGATTAGGGGGACACATTAAAAAAAATTAAATAAAGACAGTGATAAGATGGGAGAATAAAGCTTATTAGAGAAAGAGTAGAGCGATTAAAGTTCCCATTATTAGCATTCAGGTAGAAAGCACAAGAGAAGTGAATTCTGACAGCACTCTCTTCCCCATTGCATATGAACAGCTGATGTTCCAATGGAACTCTGCATTGGCTGGAAATGAGCATATCACAAACAGAACTGTAAAACACTGGGAAGGGAGTTTGCCAAATGCAGCAGTACAGGGCACATCAAGATTCTAGGTTTGGTTATTTGCTGCATTCACTGTACACTAATTTTCTTCACCATTTTATAGTTTCAGCGTGGAATACCTCAGCAAGAGCAGAAGTGTGTGAATGGAAAGAACTCTTGTTGGGGCAATGCCAGAAAACTGAGTTGGGAATTGTCTTCAGCACAACAGAACTACACAGCTTTGCTTACAAGTAGCACTCTGATAAGCAGCTGAATCAAGACCTGCTGTCTCCTAACTCCTCCCCTCCTCTGTTCTAGGAACTGGGAATAATGTCCAGATTACAACCAATAGGGAAATTCAAACACTAGTTTTCTTCTTCAGTGCCATTATCATTATGTATAGCCTTTTCTGAAGCAGTAATATTTTCCATTACGTGAGGACAGGATAACTTTGATACTGCACACACTGTCCTAAGGGTGATCAAAAGAGTGGTCCTGATATGATGTCTATCTATTTCTATCACCTAGATCTTTAAAAAGGGATTCAGCTTGACAATAATATTTTCAGAGGCTATATAGTTCCTAACTGTCAATGAAACACCAGGAACTGGAAATCTATTTTCATTTTCATTCAGCTTGATGCTTCCTTACTTTCTGAACTGATGGACAGCAAAAATTTGACCCCTAATCACAGATTATTTACTATGAAACAATATGTTCGAGGTTTAAAATCTTTTGCACTTAGCCACTGATTAAATTTAGTCATGAAGCACTGTCATTTGAATCCACACACCCAACTAAAATATCATTTGAATCCACACACCCAACTAAATTACAACAATTCAGCTTTTAATTTTCAATAGTTTTTGAATCCTTAACTATGGTAAATCACTCTTTATCTCCCAACTCACCATTCTGTAACAAAATTTATCATCTTTCTACTTATGTCATTACTTCCAACTAATTTGACCTGTTAATTGCTCTCCCAGTAGAAGGCACTTACAATCCACTCTGCTGAAACAATCTGTCCAAAACTAAAACCGGGGTTTCAAACTGAACCCCAGAGTCTGGAACTGCTCTAGCTGCTATTTCAATGATTCTGATCTCTTACATGTAATTTCTTTCTTATTATATCAGTATGGACTCAACTGGCTGCTGCTCTTTTCAACCGATTTCTTTCAACAATCACATTTTACCTCCATCTGTAAGCATCAACTATGGATGGAGGTAAAATGTGATTGTTGAAAGAAACAGAGGTAAAAATGGAGGTAAAAGGCACCACATTATGATGAGAACGGTAATGAGAAGAGCAATTATAATCAGTTCCAAGGAGGGTTTTGAAAGTATTTTTCATGCTTTGCCTAGGAATGCAACAGCCACACATAGCCATGACCCATTTCCAATGGGAAATAAGACAATGGGGAAGAAGTGGCTTCTGAATTTTAAGAAAGGAACTTTATACTTCTGACCAGATTCTAGCCCAAGCTGTTGAGAAGTAATACTAAATCATCATCAACATCTGTCTTGATGGGGACACTTGTCTGAGAGGTCAGAACTCTGAGAAAGCAAACAGGAAGATGACTGCTGCTGTCACAGTTTGTGGATTGTCTACTGGCAGGAAGGCAACAAGCAGGAAAAAAGATTGTCAAGAAACAGCAGCCTGCTATATGCACACTTCACTGTATCAGGCTCACTGTGAAGGCCTTATTTCACCTTATTTCATAAGTGTAGTGCAAGTTATTCTCCAAGCCACCCTCAGTTTCCTGCAGATACTAAACCCTTCTACAGATCCTGACCCCATTCACTGAACATGACTGTTTTATCTAATAGCAAGCCTCCTCCAGGCAGAATTTCCTTGTTACTAAAGTGGCACAGGAATAGCCTGCCCTGTCTTATGTTGTCTTCCCACTGTCACTAAGATGTGTAAAAATCTCCAGCAAAGAATTTTTTCCTGCATTGTAGAACATAGCAACCCCACATGAAGTTCAAGTGAACCATCTGGAAATGACAGATAAGTGATAAAAAAGAGCAGGCCTGCTTCAGTTCAAGAACCATTTACATTGACAGAATACAGGAGCAGGTTTAGGATGACTTTCACTTTCTCATACCAGTTCATTGCTGTCTTAAACTGAAATGCATTCATACTAGGAGTGATCATGTTTTAGCCAAAACATTTTGAAGTAAATACATCCAGATTTGAGTTGTGTTTGCAGTAGTTCCATGCAAAGCCTGTAAATGGATCATTACTAGCATTGCCCTTAATAATCTCATTACCCCAAACCAAAATGAAAAATAGTAAAAATTCTCTCCAGCTTTGAGGAACAGTCCACAAGCTGAGATGACATGGAGAACTTCTTCCTCAGCATTAGTGGCACTGAAAGAGTTTGGTAAAGAACTCAGTTTTTCTTTCTAATAGATGCAAAATCAATAGAGATTACATGATTTTATTTCCCCTTTTAAAGACAAAGTCACAGTTTGTTAGGGTGTTGGGGAGCAGGAGGGTTTTGGGGGTTTTAAAACCTCACTCTGACACATAAATCTGGATACAACCAAATGCCCAGACCAATGGTTTATAGACAGGATCAAATCTGCTTTGATGAAGGCACTAAATGAGGATTTTTCAAAAACTGAATTTCAATTTCAGTCTGTTTCCTAGAAAATTACAAGAAAGAAGAATGAGGGTGGGTAAAAATCTGTCCACAGAAGCGTCAGGAAAAAAAAACATTTGTTTCATCTATGTTTGCCAGGTCTACCTTAATTGGTTTATCACATGGGGCTGTTTGAAGGCTGATTGTCTTTTTTAAACTGCTAATAGAAGGCAAACCTCATGTAGACATCTATCTGTAGAAAACTGCTAGATTTGAATGATTTGCATAAAAATAAGTAGTTAGATCAACTGAAGCAGCATGTTGACAGAACCACTAAACAGACTGTATGGCTGTAGGAGACAGATGAAATACAAGCAAAAGAATTTGAGTGTTGAAAATGCCTAGGGGCTAGCTTAGAAACAAGTATCCTTGCTGAGAATTTTCCACAAGGCTGATTTTGGTTATTTGAACAGAGCAGCACATGAGAAATTCAGAATAAGTAAAAAAGGAAACATTTTATTAATTGGTAAGGTTGCATGTCCAGTGGTCCAAACCAAATACTGTACTTCTGACAAATGAAGGTTCCACACTGTCCTTCACACCTTACACAGACTTGCACAAAGTGGAGTTGGGCACTAAGAGCCTAAGACTGCAATAGTGGTCCTAGCTGTGCACACAAAGTGCTTTTACTCAGCATACTATACTTTTTTCCCCCTTAAAAAATGTCACATGCAAGTTTTTCTCATTGTGAAGGAAAAAAGAAAAAGAAAGAAAGGAAAAAAGTGTCAGATGGTAGATCATATTGCTGTCACTTTCCTGGAAGCATCTCAGATTTTTTGGCAACAGGCACACTACAATGATATGAATAGAACTTAACCAAGCACAGCCTAGCGAGTTATGCAAGTGGCTGTTATGCATTTACCCAGAGAGAGAATTCTTTCAGATACGTCTATTGACAACAGTTAATGGGCTGAGTAGGTGTTGAAATATCTTTGCCGAACTGTATTCACTTTCTCACTTAAGTGGAAGTGTTTGCCAAATGAAAATCCTTTCATACTGAAGTGTTTTTGCTAAATAGCTTCCTTTGAGTAAGTCTCAAAACAAATACAAATTTATTTTTTTTAAACTCTGTAAAAAATTATGACAGAAAAAGCCCTCATCTAGATATAGCACGTTGCAATATGAAAAAATGTTTTCCCTTAGTTTACATTTTCAGTCTTTTAAAAGATTGTACAAGTGTGCTTTGATGTTAAACATACTCTGTTAAATCGAGGAGGATGCTGGAGAAAACAGAGATAAGAAGGTTTTAATTGAGAAGGAAATAGAGTGTTTCTCAGGGAACCTTATTCCCTCTTCCATCAAATACCTATGTTTTTTTTACTAAGGTGGATTATGGTGCATGTGAACATGATAACAAAAAGCAGTAATAGAAAACTATTTCATTATATTTGTCTCTTAGTAGACCATGACCAAAAAACAGGAGATGAAAGACTGAATCAGGCAAGGTTCCACTGAGGTCTAACTTTGATTCAGAACTATCTAATAGTTTTGTTAACCATAAAAAAAAATAAGTACACACATACATGGTTAAAAAGTAATAATAACCATGTGATATCAACCTGGAAGTGGCTTTAAGCAGTTAAAGGACATAATAAGAATGGATAATGATTTTGAAAATTGGAGAATGTAGTGAAGGAAAACAAAATCAAATTTCTTAGAACATATGTAAATTACCAGATCTAGGTCACTGGCATCAGCTACACAAACAAGAAGGGTATGTGAAAAAATCCTTCTCTTCTATGAGACCATGGTAAGGACTCACCTAGAAATTTATTTTGAGACCTATTTTCAAGTATGATACCAAGATAGGCACAGTCTGTCAGAAAGTTCAAAGGGAACATAAAGACATAGAGTAGGATCAGAGAAACTGGAGATCTAAAATTTACCAGTACAGACTGAATGAGCTGTGGAATGAAGGAAGAGATGTTAATTTGAAGAATAACAGTTCAAATAAGACCTTATAGTATTCAAATATGTGAAAGGCTGGTGGCCATCTGTTCTCCATATTTTAAATGCCCGAGGCAGCAAGGGATATTCAAGCTCCTAAGAGTATGGAACATGAAGAACTGTAAAATGGAAAGGCTTGAGAATCTTCATCTTTATACACTCAGCAACTGATAATACATGTATTCACTTGGTGAGCAGGAAGATGCAATAGATTTCTGATTTCGTGCCTTACTGGACTTCTGATTTGCTGCTGCAAGAGTGAGCAATGAAGCAGAGGTTTACAAGTCTACTGAGCTTGGGAAACAAGGATAAGGACAAAGGAAATCCATAGGGAAATGAATGCGTCTCACAGAAGAGGCTCCTACTTCACATTCATGCATTTGTATCCTTCAACAATAGTGACAACATACTCCTGCACGCAGTTCCACATTCACAACCATGAAACAACACCTCCCAAAAGTCTCATGGACAGCATTTTCTACTTAAGGCTACACATAAATGCATCATATTTTCTAAATGCATTTGATTTTTTGAGGTGAGAGGCAAGATCTACACCCCAGGTGATCTTGCGTCCAAATACTCCCATATGGAGGCAACTCTTCCCATCTTCTTTTTTCTGAACCTACAATTACTTTTCTGTTCATTCTGCAGTTCAAAGCCAGGTTGAAATAGAGCAGACTGAATAGAATTTTTGGACAGTCATGTTAGTGTTGGTAGCCTTAAGTTTCTCAACTCATCCTTGTTATGATGATTCCAGGTATCATTAATAGCTCCTTTCAGCCCTATGAGATGGATAAGAAATCACTCTGAGACTTCAACAATTTCAACAAACTGGAAAAACAGAGAAAAACAGCTTTTCCTCATAGGGGGAGACAGTTTGAAAGATGGGAATAACACAAAGCAGCCTAACTTCAAAATTATTGACAATTATCTCCCATTAAATCACAGAATCATCACAGAATGGTTTGGGTTGAAATGGTACCTTGAAGATCATCTAGTTCCCATTCCCCTGCAGTGGGCAAGGACACCTTCCACTAGACCAGGTTTTTACGAAGTTGGCCTATAACAGTACCAGGTATGGGGCATCCGCTTCTCTGGGCAACATGTTCCAGTGCCTCACCATTTCCATAGAAAACAATTTTTTTCCTAATATCTGCTCTAAACCTACTCTCTTTCAATCTGAATCAATTCCTCCTTATCCTATCACTACATACTCTTATAGTCTTGCCCCATTTTTCTTCACTAAGTTCCCTTCACTACTGGAAGACTGCAATTAGGTCATCCCTAAGCCTTCTCTTTTCCAAGCTGAACAATCAGAAACTCTCAGCATTTCCTCATAGCAGAGGTTCTCCATCCCTCTGATCAACTTGGTGACCCTCCTCTGCACTCAATCCAACAGCTCAATGCCCTTCCTGTGCTCAGGACCCCAGAGCTGGATGCAGCACTTGCAGGTGGGGTCTCACCAGAATGGAATAGAGGGGCAGAATCCCCTTCCTTGCCCTGCTGGCCAAGCTGCTTTGGATGCAGCCCAGGACACATTTGGCTCTCTGGGCTGTGGGTGTACACTGCTGGGTCATGCTCAGCCTCTCACCCTCCAGCACCCCCAGATCCTTCTGGGCAGGATCTGCTCTCCATCTGCTCATCCCCCAGCCTGTACTGACAACAGGGTACAGTGATGTAGGTGCAGCTCCTGCTACATGGTCTTGTTAAACCACATGAGATTCCCATGTTCCCACTTCTTGAGCACAAACACATCTTGTGTTTATGTCTCTCTGGATGGCAGCCCATCCTTCAGGTGTGTCAGCTGCAAACTTGCTGAGGGTGCACTCAGTTCCTCTATGTCAGTAGTGAAGATACTAAATAACATGGTCCCAGTACAGATCCTTGAGGGACACCACTCATTACTGATGACTACTGGGACTCTGAGCCATTGACCACTTCCCTCTGGATGTGACCATCCAAGCTATTCCTATTCCACCTAACAGTCCACCCATCATTCATCAATTTAGAGGGAAGGATGCTCTGGGGACCATGTCAAAGGTTTTACAAAAGTCCATATAAATCCAGGTTTTGTACTGAAATTTTTCATTTCTGTCTGTACTCAGGCACAATTTTTCTTGCATGCTAAGGGATTCAAAGAATGCAGATCTTGCTTAAATAATTTAACTTTCATTACTTGTCAAAGCAGGTTCTCTATCCCTCTTGGTCTGGAGTAGATGCACTGCTCCAATACCACAAACAGAGGCAGAAACCTAAAAGGGAGAAATAACAACTATCTCATAGTGGCTGTCGGATGCTTTCTGGATTTGCTTTTTATTGTTGTTGCTTTAGAGATTATATTTCCAAGCACATTTTTTGAAAAGAGTGACTAGGACTATTTTAAAAGACTCCACAAAAAGCAGCTGATGGGTTGCACAGGACTACATTTGTCTACTGCTTTATTCTTCATCTAAAAAAATATCCCACTTTTTTATATTGTGGTGCTGTAAGAATTTACTTTAGCAGTACATTGAAAGGATGAGATATTAGAAAATAAAATAATGACAGCAGCGGTCTAAGAATCAGTTAGGTTAAATGGCAAAAGTATTTCTATAATGTGAAAAAGTGATATAACAAATATAAAAGAGCATTCAATAAATTAACAGCAAAGTATAAGTCATTATATTCTACAGTACTTCAAGATGATTCCCCCAGAATCACCTGAATCTTGAGCCCTCTTACTGACTTTTTTTTTCCTAATTTACTCCACACTTGGAGAATCTTTACACATCCAAGGTCAGCAAGCAGGACTGCTTCAGGACACACAGAGGCTGTTTCCTGTTCTTGTCCAGGTGTCAAAATCTCTCTGTCTTGGATGCTTGGATAAAAGACTCTAAATTCTTTTTTAGTTTGTTCCATATACACAACCTTACAAAAAGACTACCTTCAACTTCATTTTTCATTGTTTTAATTGTTAGGAAGATTTCTCTGAATGACATAGGCTTTATCTGCCCCTCAAAAATGCTATGCACACAGTGCTGGAAAAGCCTTCAGATTTTTCCCCCTCTGCTTTCCTATTCTGTTCTAAAAACAAGGAAAGAACCCACAAGGTAACTGCCACTTGTAAATATTTAATAAATACTGTAGGAGAAGATTCCAAGAATAATTACTTCAGATTATATTTTCCTACATAATGGATATCTTCATTGGTTGAAGCACCGAATGACAAACTACAGTAAAAGCAAGCCTAAAGCACTGAATATTTATGCTTGCCTGTGATTTGCATGAAGAAAAAACTCAGAAGTAATGTAAATAAACTTCTTAGCCATGAGATAAGATACAAAGAGAATAATCTGAGGATCAGCTAGAAGCAAAATGACTTTGGGTTAAAGCTTTCCAAACTTGCCCAACTACTCTAAAATCAATTATTGTTCCTGTAATGACTTTCTAGATTTCTGTAAGGGCTTTTCACCTGATTCCAGTTGGTGTGAAGTCAGTATTCAGTAGACAAATGACACTAAATTCTTATGGGAAGTAGTTTTTACAGATTCATGAAAGAAAGTAAAAAAGGTGAGGAGACTTGAAGCCTAATTCAAGACTCAAAAGTGAAGAGACTTTCAGCACATTTGGACAGGCCTTTGAGCAACTGGGGTAGCAGGGCTGGACCAGTTAATCTTTGAAGGTTCTTTTCAACCCAAACCATGATGCTCTTCCATGAAAGAAAGACAAACTTTGGAGAGGAAAAAGAAACATCTTAGCCAAGATGGAGAGTGGTGTTCTGGGATATGTTGGAATCAAGCACATGACAAAAGATCATTCAATTACTGAAAAGCTAAGCAAAGGGAAATTTTCCAGTATCTACTGTATTCTCATAATAAAGCTATAGACATGAACACGTCTGTATGTAGCAGGGAAAGCTGAAAATGTGAATCAGTTTTATTTTCATGAAAAAGGTACAACTTGACTTTGTTTTCTGCCTACTGCAAATTACTGCTCTATATCCTGGTAGAGGAATTCAGAGACCAGAGCTTCCTTGTATCTTCTGAGTTAATTAAACTTCCCACATCTCTCCTGCAAAAGCCATCAAACCCTGGAAGGGTCTTGTCACTAGATTTACCTCTAACCTCACCTTTCCAACCTCTTCAATTAGTTACTGGACAAAGCAAAAAAGAATGCAGTGTCCTGCTCTTGAAGTACAATAAACTTACACTTTTGTTTCCCATTAGTGAACTGCTGTTTTAACATTAGTACCTGAAATGAACTATTTTAGATTTCACCAAATGGAGATTTTTGCTGTTGTTCAGCTGAACATAAAACTGTAAGGTTTTGTTTTATTGAAAGACAACCACAGAATTTTCTGAATCTGCATCTTCTGAATCTGAATCTTCTGATTCTGAATCTGAATCTTTCCACTTCTTTCAATTCAGCTGATTTGGAAGCCAAACTTAATCAATTATTCACACTCCCAAAGGGCAAATGCAGCCTAGTTATCAGTGTCTCTTAAAAAGCTGACAAACTACCTGTACTAATTAATTAGCACACAGCTCCCATTAAAACGGGGGACTTATCATTAAGTTGTTAAATTCCTTGGCTACTTGCAGTGATTAAAATCCACATCCCCCCAAAGCCTTCTAGGATATTGCCTATGGACATCAAGGTGCTATTGCATGATTGATGACCAATAAAAATAATTTACAGAAGTCTGAATTTAACTGATCATGCTGACAGCTTCCCTTTCAAGGGATTGGAGGAATGAGTTACCAATTTAAATTAAAACCCCATGTATCATTACAAGAACAAAAGAAATTGATTTCAACATCTCCTGGTTACAATTCTGGGAGGATTAGAAGCTCTTGAAGTTTTATAATTAAAGAATTGCTTGTCTACACTTCTTTCAATCTAACACAATATCTCCTAGTAGAAAATTACACCGATTTTTTTTAAAGAGGAAGATCATAAACTTTGATCCTAAGATTATTTTGATTCCCCCCCAAAAAACCATAAAAACAAGTTTTAAAATAATCCAAACTAAATAGAAAAAGCACAAAAATATTACTAATTAATTTCTATGACCAGTTTTTAACTAATTGGTTTCATAGGATGTACTTTTATTTTCATAACACAATTTAAGCCCCTTTTTAATCTTAAATAATCTCAATAATTTTCCTAATTTTTTTTTGTCATGTTTTAGTATTTTCTTTGTGTGCCCCTTTTCTGACTGAACTAATCATATTGCTCTATTCAGAGGACTGGGATAAAAGTCAACACACAACCAAGAACAGCATTCTGTGAGGAGCTGACAACCAGTAGCAGTATCTCTCAATAAGGGCCTTTTGAGGTAGGAACAAACCCTTCTTGCCTCTCCATGATGAAAAACACTAGCACTACTCTGCAAGTCATCCTATTCAGCTGCAGACAAGTTGGCAGAGCAGAAGATTCAGAAAGAACCCAACTTCCCTCCATCATAAATTTCTTTCTGCACTCAAGTGCAGCTTGAGCATCTTTTTGATTATTGTAGGAATGGACAGAGATATTAAATTGCTATAGGCATTGTGAGCTCATTGCACATTTCATGGGAAGAAAGGGAGAAATACCCCCACAACATTTCCAATGTGTCAGAACCTCTCCACAGACACGCACAGGACCCACCAGTCAAGCATCATACAGGGTTTCACAAGCCTTTTTTTCAGGTAGTAAAGGAACTACTGCTGGGTCATGTCAGCTGCCCAGACAGTTTTTATCAGTAGTAACAAGTACTGTTCATGACCTCAAGAGCAAAACCTAGATTCCTCAGTGACAAACTTCCTTTTCTACCATCAGAGCAGAGGTCTGTGACTTCTGAGAAGTTGTGTGTTCCTCTCTAATCATTGTTCAGGTGCTAGATTCCTGCATTTTTTCTCCTACTAAAATGACAAAATTCAGAAGTATTCTTCTTTGAATTTCATAGTATCACAGGACTGGTAAACCTGCAATGATGAACTACTGAGAAATAAACATATTTTTGCCAAGGAGTGGCTACATTGAAGCATGTGTCCAAGAATATAAACCTAATATATGCAGAAAAAAGATGAACTATATAAGGCTATAATGGAGGAGAGACATGTAGATAAAGATTATGAAAGAAACCTCTCTCATATTATATTCCTGTCTGCCAGAAGATTAAAAAACCTGAAAACACCCCTGAAAGCACAGTTCAATCCTGTTGCAATTGGTCCATGCAGTACTGGCTCTCAGTGACAAAGGAGAGCATGTAAAAGTTTTATTCTGGATCATAAGGGCACAGACATTGAATGTCTTGTTTAATGGCCAAAGCTGTAGCTCCGGAACATTTCTTCTTGCAAGCATCCATTTGGGGAGAAATAAAAAACAAATAAACAAATCAAAGTCTCTTCTACTTTGAGCTTGAAGAATACCAAACCGTCCCACTTAAAGAGCTTTGACTACTAAAATTCCTAAAGCCATATTTTTGTCATAAACCATTTTCCGTGGGTTTTATCGATCATTGGTGCTGATGGATAAATTGCCTACTAATATTAAATGCGAATGTTCCAAAGCTACATTTACACCCAGCAAGAAGTTTCAAAGAAATCTTTTTAACTAGCAAGTGAGAAAAGTCAGCATTGATCAAAATACAATTAAATGTGTTATGCAGAAACACTTCCAAAATGAAGAACTTCTTCCTTAGATATCTCAGTAAATAGACTGAACAGTTTTTAAAGCCTCTGTAGTTTTCAATCCTAGATCTGCAGTCAGAGCTTCTAAATCATCTCTATTTCAGACCTGATTTCTTCTTGGTTATTACAGCTTTCTATCTGGCAAAACAACTGTTCTTGTTTCTGACATTTGCCACAAATACTAAGTTTAGTCACCTGATGCACCAAACAGGACTTAAAATTAAAGTAATGAATAATGGCAGTTGGCAAAAATTGTTGGAAAGTTGATTTGCATTAAACATGTCTGAGTGACACTAGTACAGCTCATACAGGGAAAGAAGAGCCCATCTGAAACACACTGTTTCTTTTTATTTTATGCGAACTTATGGCAAGAAAATGAAGTCCAAAGAATTTTTTCCTTTAGATAGAGATGTAAACCGAAAAAAATGTTCTGAAACTGAAATGAAAGGACAAAGCCCTTATTTACACACAATTATAAATGGGCTGGGGTAGGAGTGGCAGGGTTTCTTATTTGGGGTTTTTTTACCTGATGAACTAGGTGGTCAACATTTTCTCTCTGTGGAAAAGATATATTCTTTATTTATATGAGAGGTTAGATAAACCACTTGTAGAACTTAATAGATGTTTCTAAAAATTATTTTTAATTCTTCCTTTAAGCTCCTTTTCAGCCATTTATAATCTGAAAGTTATAAAAATTTTGAAGATAGTATCCCAAGAAGTAAATACTTCATTATATGGTTTATGACAAAAAAAGTAAATACTTCATTACTACAAATCATAGCAATTACCTTGGATTTTGTTTTGCAGAATTTTGTCAGCCAGTACTGGAAAGCCAAAGGTAACTAATATCTATAATTTAATGGAAAAGCTCTTTTAACTGAAAATTATATTTCAGAAATTATTTTTATTAGCTTAGTTACTATATGCTATCATTTTGATTTCTGCAATCTATAGGAAGAAGAGCTTTCACAAAGGAAGATGAAGAGCCTAGGATTTACACATAGAAAAAAATACAGGGAAGTTTCTAAACATTTTTCTGTTGACCACATTAGAAACTTCACTACTGTTAAAAGGTGCAAAAGTATTTAAATAAGCCTGTATCTTCAAACTAAGTTGAGGATGGTTTGTTCAGTGACAGGGAGTAGCTGGCAGTATCATTGTGCAAGGTGGGCTTTCAATCTTCAGTTCAAGTTAACTTGAAGTCAATCCTCTTGGACACACCACTGAAAAATCCCAATACAATGATTACATTTCCCACTGTAAACAGAGGATTGTACTGTCAAATTCCTACATCACAGTTTCTGAAAATTTATGGTTTGAATAATAGTCTGTTAAAAATGCTGTTTTAAAACACAGTAAATCTTAAAATATACCTTAGCAGAAATGAAAGAGAAAATACCAGTTAAAACTGAAGATCAACAGCAGCATCTCCTTCACACAAAATTTTGAGCTAATACCTAGCCTATACCAAATGTGCACAGAATATGGCAAACACCTAGCAACTAGCCTTTAAAAACAAAACACTGCCTGCACAAAACTCCATCAAATGGCACATGTAGACTTGTGCTGATGAGCATACTGGGCCATTACTGACATCTGAAGATTTGATTTTTCACCACAGTACTCTAGTTTTCGGAGACTGTCTTGCCCAGGCAGACTTGCAAATCTGCCAAGAGGTTTAGAATAAAGACTGAAATGGAAAGAGGAAATGCAGTAAGTGAGAGGCATTTTTATGGACTATACTGAATTTTCTGTAAAATGAATGGGAATTCCTTAAAAATTCATATGAAAATTTTGAAGTGCTACCATATTTCCCTCTAAATTTGCAATGCAGACACAATGAAACACAGTCTTTCACATACTTGGTGCACATACAATTAAAAATCTTTGCCAAAAGTGTGAAAGCAATCCCTCCATACTACTAGCAGCACAAGAATTACTTCAATTTAGTCAAAGGTGCAGAATGTTTTTCATACCTTGCCTCAGTTTCTCTCACATTCTTTTGGAACATGCTAAGATAAAGGTGACATGTTTCCCATGGTCTAGGTCTTTATCCCTTTCCTACTGTCTTCTTTTCTGGATTTTTTCAGTATTCTTCTTTATTCTCCATTTCAGCCAATCTGTCACACAATTTTCTTTAACAGTTTATCGCTACCACAGTCAAAACTCCCAAAATGGGCTCTGCAACCTCTTCACCACCCAGTTCTCTTTTATCTTGGGTCTTGGTAAAGGAAAACTTGGTTGCCCAATACTTAAATAAGCAGCATATAAATTTGGGAGCTTAGGAACGTTTCCAAGTTTCTAAAGTCTGAGTATACACCCTACCTGTATCCACGACAGGGCAGGACTTAGGCAAATATTGAGTTTTTTGCCTAAAACCTGATGTCTTTCAAAGATAACCCATCCCAACAAGATGAGTAAGAGTCATAACTCGCATTGACCAGAGTCACAGCTCAGCTGAGAAACCACCTCAGCTGAACAGATGGTGTCCCAGTTCAAACACTCTCACTGCCTTTAGAGACTGAAGTAGCTAAGAATTAACTTCTCTGACAAGTTCTCTATCTTCTTTCTGACAGGGAAAATTGTATGTGATGAATTCTGTGTTGGCTGGTGGGTGAATAACAGAACATTTAAAAAATTCAACAGTTTCACATCCTTAACTGCACTGGATGAATTGAGCAGAACACCCTCCCCCAAGTCATTACAGAATTGTATGATCCCTTTTAACCAAAATCCCCAGCTACTACAATGAAAACATGCTGTTAAGCTGGCAAATTTTCATCTCTCAAGTCTGTACTCAAATGTAGCTGAAAGCCATCGGAAACAGCTGCTAGACCATGAAAAATGAGGATTAACCATCTATAAAATGTTATTTATAGCAGACAAACCATTAACTAGGGGTGAATTACTAATTCGCAAGTGGTTTCTCTGTGATGGGGTCACCTTGGAACTTTCCTGAATTTCCATCCGTAAAGCTCCTGTTTTGTTTCTTTTTTCTTTTCAATAATATATTGTCCTCAGTTTATCTTTTTGCCATTTTCAAGTGCATTGCTCTATTTTGACAGGATTACTTTGTCTGCTGATAATGACTAGGCTGATCAAACAGATTCTCTTATTTCTTAGACTTTAATGGTATGTGTCAACAAAGTCCTACAAAGTCATGAGTCATGGATTGCTAGGAGCATTGTTCAAATATGGGAAGAAAAAAGCACTACACTACTCATTACACAAAAAATATTGACATATGTGGCTAAATACTTGCTCAAACGCTAGTCATACTTCTTATTCCTCATTATTGAAAGAGATTTTTTTTTAAAAAGCACTATTCTGAAATTTGTGGTTAAAGAAAGAACTTGCTCAGTAGATGCCTAATACACAGTGACTAAGAATTTGTTTTTGAAGAGTTAATCCGAAACTGCAGTATGACTCTGTCAAGTATAAAAACTGATTTTCATTCAGTGAAGGTAAAAACATAAGATATATATATGAGTCTGATGCTTTCCTTTCTTTGAAATGCTCAAGCAATCTTTGCTAGTGCCAATATTTTTTAGATGATGCTCCTATCAAATTTTATTTCTGTTTGAAAAAAAAAGAAAAAAAATCACAAGTGTTTGATAAAATTGTGAGTTCTTCCTAGGAATTGTCCCTAAGAACATTGTTTCATGTAGATGTAGAATGCTGGCTGAGATTTAAGCTGTCTCAGACAGTTTAAACTCTAAAATTGATTGATTGATTCATGCACCAGCAAGAAATATAATCATATGGTAGTTTTACTTGTGTGTATTATTCTTCCTTATCCTTTCCCTCTTTTGCCTCTGTGACTCACCATTAATATTATGTCAGTAAATTACTCTTAAGTCCTGTGGGGGCTTAACAGTACCAGAAAAGTGAGGGCCTTCAGTCCTTCCAGACTAGGAAGAGTATATGACCAGACTCAGATTTTCACTTTCACATGTGTATTGTAGCCCAAATCAAGAACTGTTCCTTCACATTACATTTGCAACACTGACAATAAAAGGATCGTCCTCTAGGAAATAAAAATATAAAATATGAGTCCAATACTAATCTAATAAATGTATTTCCAAGAAATGTTATGAGATAAAGAAAAGTACAGTGTCAAGGAAGACAATACTCTGAAAATGGCTCAATTTTTCATATTATATACTTACATTTCTGACATACTTTCAGGTTCTAGTACATAGAATTTTGTTTTGGAGGTGCAAACTTTTTCAATTATGACTTCAAATTCAAACAAGATAAAAAAATTAAATTGTATATCAATATTTAATTAAAATCTCATGTGCTTGCATTTTTTTTTAATGGAAACACACTAGAGCTATTTGTCTAAGTTTTTTAGTGCACCACTGGTTTTAATCAATGAAGTTTTCAGACATTTTGATGTCACAGGCATAAGCTAGACATTTCAGAGGTAAATTATGGCTATTGGTCATTTCTGCAAGAGAACACTATGGCTATTACAGTCCAATAATTACCAGTACTCAACCCTCAAAATCAAATACGAGTAATTAATCTGCTGGTAGACTACTAACCTATGGCATAGACTTCTATTTTTAACAGAAATCATTTATATTTATCTACCTCTAATAGCAACAGGAAAGGAAACACTATTACAAAAAAATTAATACATCTTTCTCCAGTCTTTTCAGGAACTGAATCTCTCAGAACCACTTTGACTTTCCTGAACACTGAGGATGTTTTCTAGCAAGCCTACAAACAAAGTGAATATAAATCCTGAAAACAGCAAAAAAAAATCCTAAAACAGGTGTTGTTATTCAGCATAAGGAACTTACCAAAATGAGATGTGTCCATCACTTTCCTACTGTCAATTTCCCTTAAGGTTTTGTGATTACCACAGGGGTCTATGAGGAAAGTTACATGGGATGATAAGTGACTGACAACTGACTGCATGTATGCACATTTTTCAAGGGATCTGTACTTTGCCATTTAACTCCAAATGAATGATTAATAGATAGAAATAAGCATGAGAGGATGCCTTATTAATCTGTGATCTGACTCCTAATGAGATTATTTCCTCAATGAAATTGAGGAAATTCCAAACACAGAAAACAGAATGTAAAGATTAAAGATGAAAGACAAAAGTAAAAAAAAGGAGCTGACAAAACAAGAGTGAGATAATCCAGTTCTAGCCTTGCAATCAATACAAAAGTCTAGAGGCTGTATTTTTTGACAGCCTTTTTCACAGTTGGCACATCAGCCAGGAAGCAGAGAAAATACAGGGAGTCAATATATATTATAATAGTCCCAGGTTTAACAAGATTGATATTCTCTGGAAAAAAAAAATTAAATCAAAAAACTGATCAGAAAAACAGACTCTTACTAACACATAAAATAAAACCTCAATCAAACTTAAACTGAACTTAACTAATATGTATCACCCATTACCGTGCTTGGAGACTGCCTTTTACAGACTGTGTAAGGAATTGCATTGAACAAACTGTGTGTATAAACACAGAGCATTAAATATAGTCACATTCAAAGTCTACTGAAGCCAAAGGCAAATAGCCTAACTTTAATATTAATTTTTCCTCTTAGAGATTTTTGACAAGGCAAAGATTTGTGAAGATTTCTAGACAAGGCACAAACAAGGAAGTGTGAAGCATGATCCTGGATTACCTTCTCTTTGCTCTTAATTACTTAGTACTAATTTTGTAGCAGAATGTCTAGAAGTTGTTATTAATGGGTTTTTTTCTTTTCTTTATGTAAGCAGTAAATCTTTTATTTCATATAGCATCAAGGTAGAGTGATCTGGACTGTCTAGTACACATGCAGAGAAGCACCTATCACCTAAGAAGAAACGTTCCTTCGAAACACAGAACAACAGTACTCCTAAAAAAGCAGGTGTCTGAGTGACTCCTGATATCCCCCAAGCTGTAGCAATAAGTCTTTGCAAGGGCCTCATTTGAGAACATTTCCTTTCAGCATTCTAATTTTCCACTGGTCTGTGTTCCAAGATGAAGCAAATTAAGAAAGTGAAGGGAGTGTATGTAGCCTTACAGACAACACAGGAGATGATGGGCATCATGGCAAAGAACCTGTCACCTAACTCAGACTTGCATCCATGTTATTTTCCTGGCAGGACCAAAGAATGGCATAGCCTGGAGTTCTCAATGTGTCCTAAAATAGCTCTGAATTTGCATCAAACTTCAACAAGAGCAGTCTTTTCTAGCATGTTAGTTTTCATGTTACTAAGAGCAGTGCCTGCTAACAGGCACTTTGAATTAATTTTATTGAGAATTCAATAAAAACATACAGTGAATACTATCAGTCTGAAAATTCTCTCTTCATGGTAGTATCACATGCACAAGAGAGAAGGGGAAGCAGAATGCTACCTCTCTTGTTTGGTAGTGCCAGATGATGACTGTCATAATAAGAAGAAAGATTAAACAAGCCACAGAATTTATATTCTTCATTTAATCTTCATTTTCAACACAGTACTTGGTGGAGTGTTCTGCATATTTCATTTCCTGGCTGATTGTTAAGGCCATGGAAAAAAACCCCACATAACTATTTATTCCATTTAATCAAGTCCCTCATAGTGAAAAAGTTGCATTATCTAAATAAATAAATCTAAATGCACCATTTACAGTCATGGCATAACATCCTGAATACTCACGTCACCAACCCATGCCTTCAAGAGACAGCAGTACAATCTGGTGAATGCAAAAGCTTTGGTTCATGTGTCAAAAATTATTAAGGTGAAAAACACACAGCTGGAACACTTGTTTGCAACATCCCTTAAAAAAAGTGAGTATTTCTCTCTGTTGAAGAAGAAAAAAGAAAAACATTACAGCTGCACAAATACCCTGATTACAGAGAGCAAAGGGAAGTAATGCAGAAGCAGTGTATGTCACTCAAAGCTGAGGAGTTCAAAGTCATGTGATAAAATGCTCCTGTATTTGGAAGCACTATAACAGAAACAGAGCAGTCAGAGCTGAAACTAATATTTTCAAAAGTCCTCTAGGAGAGATCAATGAAAAATAAAAAAGTGAAAAACATACTTCTGTTTGTGGAGGAAACGATCCGTCATTTGCACTGCAAAATTCTTAGGTAGAGCCAGACACAGCTGTGTTTACCCTTTCAGATGCATACTTGTATTTATCTGGATATAAAGGAGTAGGTAATTTTACAAATTAATTAATTAAATGTGTTCTGTGGAAGTCTGCTGTCTCATGATACAATTTTTTTATCCTTTGTAGGAAGAAAACAATGCATACACTGGTTTAAAACCTTACTTATTATTCATAACACTATCTTCTCAGAATTCCTCAGTAACAAGAGCAAAAATATCAGAAGCATCCCAGTGAAAAGAATTTCTAATGCACTGTAAGTCTAAACATTACCATAATTTTGAGGGGTATTTCCAAACGTCAGAGAGCAAACTACATTTGATGACAAGCCAAAGCATTTCAGTGTGGATGCATCTCTTCAGGCTTCTATTTATAGAAAGATCTACTTTAAGGACAAAACGCTACTAAAATTTTACATGGTCTCCCTTGGAGTTTCAGGAATTTGGCTTGTATTTCTCATCATGTTTTCAATCCAGCTCTTCTAGATTTACAGTTTCTCCATTACCTATATGGCCACCTAGCGTGCTCTTGTTTTCAGTTAGATAAATTCATTATTTACTGATGCTTTCATTCTTAGTCTCTTATAGTACATCTAAATGTTTAAGGTTAAACAAATTCCAGTCAATTATCTTACAAGTAAACATTAATTCAAACATGAAGCAATTATTGTTCACCTCAAACCATAGCATCATTTCTTCTGGCTTACATGAACAAGTCTGCATGCGTTAAAATGCTTGTTAGCCAAGACTGAGAGATGGCAATACTTTTAGTATCACGTCCATCTGAAGTACCTTTTAACATTAAAAAGTATGCAAATACATACATGTTTTATGCCCTAGAACATTTAGGCCATATTTTTAAAATTAACTCTTTTCAAAGAGATTACTGAGAATACTGAGTGACTGCTTGTAGTTGCAAATTCTGCTTATAAAAATAATTATCCCAGATTTCCACTGCATTCTGCACAACCATAGAATTATTTTCTTTCAGCTGCCTGAGAATCTTAGCACCTATATGCCTCTTAGTCAATCCAAAAAAGAGATTGGTTTGCATAAACATTTCCTTGTAAATATTTAAAACTGATGTCTAAAAGGGATACCTTGAGCAAAATTAATTTTTTTCTCTCAATTAGCTCTACAAAGAATCTAGATTATTAGCATAGATCAAACATTTAGAGGGTTTATAAATGGCTTGGATCTGATGACAGGCCTGGCACCCAAGGGCTTCCTCTTCTACAATAACAATAATGCCCATGGGTCTGCAAGGTAATTAAACCATGGAGAGATGATAAGGTAAATTCACACCACTAACAGCTATCCAGAGGCTCTCAATGTGTAACAAGAAATACCCAGGACCTACAGGATAATTATGGGCAGTTAGTTGATCAATGCCCTTTGGATGTTGGACACCGTACTCCCATGTGAACCATAACATTTGAATTTCTGATAAACTGACTAAATAGGATTTGCAAACTCACATATTGACCCCAGATTTGTAGTGCTGGAAAACTTGTTCTCCCATAGCCCCTTTAGTCTTTTTGTGTCCTTAGGTTAAAATGCCAGTCAGTAGAGCAGTGTCAGATCTGTGTATCTTCATCATGACTCTGATTCTAGGAACCCTGTTATTTATTTTACTCATTATACCTTTAAATATTTATGTACACATCTGCACTGAAAGCTACTCAATTTTGCATTGAAGGATTTATTCTACCAGGACTCTCAACTTAAGGAGGACAGTCAAGAAATTGATTTAAAGGAGCTTAATATTGATAATTTTTCTAACTGCACTGAACTCAAAACCCTAGATAACCTCTAGAAAAACCTTTTTGTCATCTTTATTTTAAGGACCAACTCAAGTGATAAACCACAAATACTGTGAACATGTAGAAAACAGATTAGCTCTTTTCCCAAGGCTCTTGTAATGAAAAAGCTAGAACTGCACACATATACCTACTTTTCTTAGTTTCTTTGTCTCCAGTGAGGAAGCTCTATTTCTTTGGCAGGACTAATACAACCAACAATTCCCTGAGTGGGAAGAGGCAGGAGGAGGAAGGAAATCAGCCCCAACCACCCTCCCCAAATTTTAGTTTCCTTAGTCTGAAAAGTACCTCACAATCTATAAAACTAAAAACATAAGGCTATTAGAAAGAAATAAATTGTTTTGTTCATCTGTAGTTCAGAACTTGAGGAAATAAACACAGCAGTGTACAAAATGTCTCCTTCCATTTCTAAATAAAGCTGCCATGTCATCTCCCACGATGCAATAAGAAGTAGCTAAGTACAGAGTGTGTGTAATGAATGCTAAATGCTTTCCCACCCTTCCCTCTGGAAACTAGTTGACCATTATAGGGTTTCCCTGCTAGACCAGGTAGCATCTAAAGAAAAACTCTCTGTGATGTGGGTAATTTTTCATCCAGACCTCACACCTTACCAGAGCAGACTACTACTCCATTATTATCTTTCCAATGAGATGAAAGAGAAAGGAAAGGAGTATTGTGGGAGCACTGCACATTGGGGTTTTACCTCACTATAATACTGAGATCTTGCTGGGGCTGTACCCATACCTGACCAGCTCATGAACAGTCCTATACTTACTAGTTTAACAAAGTCATCACTGTCACCTCATAAAGCCACTGACCTTATGTCCCAGGCAGTGAAATTCACTACATAAGATGCCCAGCAGAATAAACAGCAGAAGAGCAGTGCCTGCACACAGTTTCTTTAAATTAATGTAACCATATATGATGGAAGCCCAGTCACGGGTTTAAGGTCTATGTAATTTTTATTTGATCTTCTATTAAAATACAGGCTTCCGACTGTGGGATGAAAATCCAGCACCACTGGTACATGGACCGTCTTCTACAGGCAACAAGAGCTTCCAACACTGTGTGAGGTTTTCTGACTGCTTCTGATTCCCTATTATAACACCTCCTAGTCAAAAAGCATTATGAAGTTGGCATCCAGAAGAATTCCACCAGTATCTGTGAGAGGATTCTGACAACAATGAGGGCAAGAGATCTATAGATGGAGGTGTATACACAGCCAAATAAACTCTGCTTCAGGAACCTTCACAGAAAAGGCACCAACATTAACTGTAGTGCCAGACTGATGTCAGACTCTAACTTCAGGATCTGACAAGGTGGACTTCAGATTATTTAAGAGCTGACAAGAACACACTGAAATGTAAATGTGGCAGAGAGACAAGAGAGAGAAGCAGAAGAGGGAACAAAGTGGAGAAAAATATTCAGAACAGTCTGTTAGAGGGAAAGATAAGGAATCTAAGCTTTTGGGGAAGGATACAATTGTGTCTTTTCCTTTCTTATTTTTACCAGAGAAACAGCTGTACAACTTCATCTGTATTTTTTTTAAAAATGCAGGTTTCACCATTAAACCATAAGCAATTATTGCAGGTTAGGAACTTGTTCAGACAATATCTTTCCTCCGCCATCTCAGGCTCCCACTTTTTTGTGAGCTGTTAACTGTAGCTGTTATATTATTGGATTTTGCTGCTCTCTGGTAAGTAAATTACCATGAAGAACCTAAAAGGTCAATAAATTGTCATAACTTGCACTCCTCAAAATGTCCTCTAATCACTTAGAGACCCCCCAAAACCTAAAAAGTGTTCTGCAAAGAAAAAGTACACTCACCACTGCTTAATTTATATGAACAAAACTATTTGACCAGGATCATAAAAAAGATTGATGCACTGAGGATAAACCTGATATGCCAGAGAACACTCTCTGTCACTTATTTGTAAAAGTTTCTTAAAGCTAATTTTAAGCCTCTGGAGCATTTATATAGCCTGTTTATGGTCTGGGAACACTTGCAGAACACTAGACTAATGATAAGTGTTTAAATTGCAAGAACTGAAGTTGTTTCACTTCAACATCCTTTTGTTGCATTTATGTTCCTTTCTTCAGCTTAAGACTCAGACCTTCTCCTATTGAGCTAGATCCTGAATCCCTGATTCAGTTTTTGCCTTGATGAGACTCTCATCTTGCTCAGTAGGACTTGTGAAGTAATGGCCCTGACCTTGGTGCAGCTCCTGTGGAATATCAGTCTGCTTGCGCAGGATGAAGAACATATTGTAATCCCTTAGGGAAAACATTTATACCATACTGTGTCCGCAAAACCTGCAATATTTTAAAGGAGTGTTAAGGAGTTGAGAGTGGTAAGAGAAAAAAAACACTTGATCAACCTTTTTATCCTTCTTAAATTTCAGTAAGTGTACAGTTTTGCTAAATTTTTACAATGGATTTGGTACCCAGGTCTGAAAAATAAAATCAATAAGGAATATTTAGACTTCACCTTAAGCTCATGTCTCTTATGGCATTCCTAGTCGACCCAGTTAATCATTCTAGTTGCTATAGTTAAGCTGTCACTGGTTCCCTAAAGGAGGTTCCTGTACAGATACACATACCTGTACAGGAACCTCCTTTAGGTTCCTACTGAAAGTACACATCTTTTCTTCTGACTCTGTATTTAGCCAGGTCTCAAGTGCAAACCAATTCTCAGCCCCTCAGTTTTGGCTTCTTCAGCAGTGGGCCAAGTTCTGGAGAGAAGCCACAGAATGATATGGCACTAGGTCTTCAAATGGTGCAAAGAAAACCATTCTAAACAATCAGACACTTGGCAAATTCCTGCTTTACTAGGAGTACATGAATTCACATTTACACACATACACAGCCTTCAAACGTGAACCTGAAAACAGAAATGCAACTAGTCTTACATCTCCTTCAGTGAGACCCAGCTAAGTCAAACACACCCACTTTCATGGGATTGTCCTCTTACATTTTCAGGACACAAATACGTTCTGTTTTCTCTTGATGGGAATGGGGCTGTTCACACATAAGATCTTTAGATCCCCAGGACAACATCTAATTCCCCACCCTCCTCAGTGCTGTCTCTTCTTCCATATCGGTCAGTAGTTCAGTTTTCCCTTCCATCCTCATTTTAGGCTTAAAATTGACAATTTGGGGATGTACAAATGCTAGCAGGAGATAGACTCCCAGAACTAAAAGGCTCCCTTTTAGCAGAGAAAAGTATGTCCTTGAAGGGTGCACCTGGTCTTACCATAAATTATCTATCTCCGATCAGAGGACGCCTAACCTCACAAATACTTATTTCGCTACTGTTTACTATCATTACTAATTCAGAGGTAACTGTCAGAACTTAAGATATAACTGAAATTTTCCACACAATTTTCTCCTTTTTTTTATTTCCATAGCTAAAAGGGAACTCTAGGCAAAGTGAAAACCACACAATATAATTTCCAAAAAAATTCTTGAGCACTGGGTCTTCAGAGATGCTCCAAGACATCTGCTGTTCATATTTTTTCCTCTCCAGAGAAGCATCTAGCTGTTTTTTCCATAAATTAGGCCATTTCTTGCTTAGTTAATTTCTTTTCTCCTCAGTCAGTCAGATGAACTGGATTTTTCTTCTACATAACATGCTCCACTCTCCTGTCCTAATCCCATGAGCAGCAGTTCCTTCATAATTTCTCAATTTTTTATTTAGAACACCATCTTCCCTTTTCAGTTTCTGGGATATTCCATTATTGTCAGCTTCAAAACTATGTAGAGAAGAAAAACATCAGTACTCCTTCCCATGTCTACTCTGTTTTCATGTGACCAGGAGCTCCCTCTGTTAAAAGGCTTCCATTAGGAACAGAGTTGCAGTTTCAAGCAAGCGATCAATACACCTCTACCTTCAGTTGTTCAGTAAGGCAGGCAGATGAGTCCTGGCAGATCCCATCAAGTACATCACACAGATGTGACACTCATGGTATCCAGAGACCATTGTGGAATATATTGCACATTTTTTCTCCAAAAATCTTAACAGATGATCAACATGAAGACTGCCATTAAAGGATTCAATTCTACAAACATCTGACCACCTTCTCTTTAGAACTGTTCTCAGACATGATCATGATAGCAAAAGAAAGTGGTCTTCAAGCATACACATTCCTACCCACAGAACAGTTTGAGTGAAAAAGCTGGATTAATGTTTTCCCTGGAAAGGGATAATTTGATCTATAGCATTTCGGAAGCACAGACAGTAACAGACTCGTGATCAACTGGAATTCACTTTCTATCACCTGAAGAAGACTTCTAAACAAAAGAAGCAAGTTCCTGACTAAACTTCCCCCCACAGAGCAGTGTCCTGCTGCACAGGATCAAAGCAGGACCTGAAACAATAAATCACCCATGTCACAGTTCTGTTTCACTCTTTTCAGCTCAGAGGAATCCCTAGGAAAAAGTTATGTGGGGCAAACTGCTAGTCCAATTTTGGTTCCAGGTTTTATTCAACACTGAATGCTACAACAAAGATGTAATAAATCATCTGAAAGAAATAAAGTACCCAGAGCCACCATGCTGAAGTATATTAAATTAGATGGGATTCTTACAAATGCTTGACAGTGCATGTCATCTTATTCCAGCACTAGATTCTCCAATCTATTTTCTTAGGTCTGGTCTCTTGGAAGCAAATTGTGGTAGGAACACAAGGTCTTTTTCACATAATTCTGAAACAACATAATATACATCTGCAATTTTAGGAAAAAAATCCCCAAACAAAAAAATATTGGGGATTTCTGCAGCTGAGCATCTACTGTAAAGCCAGAAATAAATTCTAGTTTTAGGCTAGCTCTGCTGTTGGAGATCAACCCAAACATCATGATGGTTCTCTAAATAGTTAGAATCCTTTAGGTATCACTCCCATGTTCAGGCATAATAATAAGGAAAAATAAGGAAATACATTTAGCCTTTTAGTCCACACCATTGGTGTCCTCAGGATGAAGGCACTATGTCCTGTTGAACAACATGCACCTCCTCCTAGGTCATACTATGACATAAAATCAGTCAGCCTTCATAAACAAAGAGAAAACACTACACAGATTACTGTACTACAACAAACTAAATAAATTATCAAAATAAAATATATCACTAAAAAGGAAATGCTGAAAAATTAATCCAAATCAAACTCTAACAAATACATCCGGACAACAAACACAAGTGTTGCCACTCCAGTCCTTCAGCTACTTCCCCAATCTTTCTGTATTTTTGTACTTCAAACACTGATCAATTACTTACGGCCAAATGTTATGGTTTATATATAAACTGTTTCTCTTTATTGCTGTGGAGCTAACAGATGGAGGGGGAAAAAAAGAAAAATAAGTATTAAGCTAACAATAGGTTACATATGGATATGGAACACACAGAGTTCCTCTGTGAAAACATTTATACCTCATTACCTGCAAATACTGTTGCTCTTGTTCCTCCACTAGTCACAGATTATAAAGACCTCTACCATAATCTGATTTGGTCTGAATAGCCTTACCATAATTGTACCCATCCTATATCCTCTGCACCCAACACCTTCTCACTTATTAGAAAACACATGGTACCTACTAGACAAAAATGTACAGAACTAAAACAGATAACTGTTTTAACCTGAACATATAATATACAAGATGTATAATATGTAATCATATCATATACAATATGTAAGATATTTTATGCTGAAAATCTTGGCACTGGTAAAATCTCCAAAAATTCTTCCAAATAATAACAGGTCATCCTTGATCCAAGATAAATAGACGTTACTGAAAAATACTGATGGCAGCCCCAATCTTCCGTCCACGAGAGATAACATACAATGTTTTAGAGAATGAGAGTAAATAATGATTTAAGAAAATAGCGAGGCATTTACTAAGTTAACTGCAGAGCTTATTAGAGACCTCTATTCTCGCATATCCCAATTTGCTGTTTTCCAAGACACTGTGACAAAATAGCAAGACAGAATCATGGCTCATCTCCAACAGGAAGATCAATTAAAGTCTGTTCAGAAAGAATCTGGGAGTATGACCCCAGCACATACATTACAATTCCTTTAAATGTGTTTTCTTCAGGGATGGGAAAGGCAAGGCAGAAAAAAAATATTGTCTCAAATATTGCTTTTCTAAGTTAATAGCTGGATACAGTATTTAAAAGTCAGGCTAATTTTTGCATTAGCATTTATAGGTTGTCAATTCAGGAACACATTTTAAAAGAAACATTAACTGTTCAGGTTATTTCTAAGTGAAAGAGGGCTTTCAAATAGCTTTTGTTATGAAGAAAAAAAGCCACAAAGTGGTATTTTGTAAGCCCACAAGTGGTAGGCAGCTAGTTCTTAATATATCCTATTCCCCTGGGAATTCAGAGGTTCAGGAGGAAAAGTAGAGAACCTGGAGTAGCTTAGGTCTTTTAGCAGAAGACAGTTCCTGAGCAGGGCTGTCACTAACTACTTTTCACCGTGTCTGGGAGGACACATTAGTATTCTGCTCTGTTGGTGGTCCCATCTCAACACACAATGTTATTACTGTTTAGATGGTCGTACGGTAACACTTTACTGAACAATACATACCCATATTCTAACAGAACATGCTTGACAATACAGCAGTTTATGCATAGCCTGCAACTTCTGGCATTACAGAGAACATATTCTGGCAAGAAAGTGTTCTCTTCCAGTTTCATTTATATTAGCAAAGATCATAAAACATCCTGCTCATTAAAATCTGAATAATTTCCACTGGGAGTGCACTTTTCTGAAAGTATTTTCCTACAGCTGATGGCAAGACAGATCTGCTAGCTAACCAGAGCACTAATAGGACATTATGAAACCCACAATGCAGCACGAAGACAGTTGCATAATCAGAGCAACAATTACCAGCTCTGCTAAAAAATGGTGAGGGCTTAAGCACAACTGAGTAGCATGCAACAAACAAAAGAAGCCAGTCTTGTCAGTCTGAGATCCTGAACTAAACTTTTATACATTATATTGTTACCTTCATTGCGAGCAGGTGAAAAATAGATCAATGACAAAGGCAGCAGTATATGAAACGGGACCATAAATCACAAGTGTAACAAAAACCATCATTAACTGCAGCACAAGATCTGGGCATCCTGACCTGGCCTGGTGCAGCCCTACCACCACTGAAATTTCAGGCAATGTAGCTTCAAGTTTATCTGCTACCTCAGACCAGTTGAACTACCTTGGCCATTCAGATGACCCAGGCTGATGCTTAGAGAGATGATTTGACAGATCATTGCAGGTCCTCTCCAGGTGAGACCTTCATGCAGATTTCTCTCAGGCAGCTCCTGCTGTGCCTAGCCTCAGCAATTTGGATTTGTTGATTAACATCCTAGGTGGAGAATTTGGCCTTTTTCTCCAAAGGCTCCTCTAAATAGCTTGCGCTGCAAGATTGATTACACTGTAAATTGGAGAGACATTTGTAAATAGTTATTAGAAAGTGGGTTTGTATGCAGTTAAGATAATCAATAGCAACAAATTATACCTGTGCTGGGTGGTCACCAAGGGCCAAAGCCAGAGCTGAGCAGAGCAGTGGTTTAGGAGTCCCATCACATCCAGGTGAAGCTGGATGCTCAAGGACCTGCAGTGGAACCTCCTATTACCATCCAGCCGGTGACCAGCTGCTCAATAGATCTGACTACCTATGAGAGCATTTTTCTATATTAAGAACCCAGTAAATAAGTTTGTCTTTCTAAAAAACACTGTCTGCTACTCTCCTTGCAATAAACGCATGAAGAAAAAGGTACATATTTTGATTTATACTTGAACACTGGAGCAACATGGATTTGCATAAATGTAGCAGCATTTCCATCTATTCATTATGCCTATCCATATACACTATTCCTATATTCACTGGCCTATCCAGCACTTTGGCTATTACAGTTAGTTTAGATAAGAAGCAGAAATTAGAATTTCTGTCCTCTTATCCAGGTACAAGACACCAGAAGCATGCAGTGTGACCCCAACAGTTCCTATCTGCAGCAAAATTTCAGGCTGCCCTGTTTCATTAAAAAAACCTTACACTTAGGTGTAAATTCTCCACAATTTCAACCTAAAACAGCACCAGAAAATTCAAAGTTCTGCCTATAATCTCTCAATTAAACCCCATTACTCACACTTAATAGTAAGATATAATGTATGGGTTTTTAAAGTCTTATTTATTTGTGTAAAAGGAAAACTAATGGCCTCAGATATGAGGGAAAAAAAACTGGCATTTTCACACTGCATTGAAACTTTTAATATTAAAAATCCTTACAAATCAGCATTAAATAGAAAACTTCATTCATTATCTATTATATTGTGGTTTATAGAGAGAGAGAGAGATCCTAAAAAGTACTAAAGAAAATCACACTATCTATAACCTTACTGAAGACATATGAACATTCCTAAGAATTTGTCAATTCTCTAATAAAATGTAGGCTTTCTTGGAAGAAGATTTAAGATTCTGTTCAAAGTACTCCTATGAGCAGATGACTGTAGATCTACTTTAATAAACTAGATAGGCTGAGGGATTAAAAACTAATGCTGCATTTTTCAGCTAGATACAACCTGAACTTAAAAGACACTTTTTACATCATACAGAACATTATTACCTTGTAAATCTACAAATAAATAATGGAGCTGTACAAGCAAAGAGTGTGGAACAGAAAATTGATGGAATGCATTACTGTAAGTAATTTCGTGATTCTGTGGTTGGTTTTGTCATCTGGAATGATGGAATTGGGTAATCAAATTTAACACTATGTTTGGCTTGTGACAACAATGTATAATCCTTTAACAAGCTCCCTCTTGAAACACATTTGCCTTTCCTTGGAGAAGACCATTTTGTTTTCACTGTTCTGAGAGTTAGAAATACTATTTCTAGCCAGCAATGAAACAATGTGTATCTATAATTGTGTGTGAGGTTCGTATTAACCTTGTCCTTTGAACTTCTTCATTCCTGCTGTTTAGTCTCAAAGGAGGATACATAATCAGCAAACAAAAATCTTGTTACTGAACAAGTCAAGCTTGTTTAAATTGTTCCACTGTTTTGTCCTGGTGAAGCTGCACCTTCAGAATATAAATCTACAAATCACCTTCCCTGCCTCTTCAAATGAGCTGGCATAACCATATATCAGTTTATTTCCTCTCATGGTTCTGTCAAAATTATATTAAAACCTTCTCCTGCTGGAGGGTTTTTTGACAAAAGTGGGTTAGATAATATATAAGCATCATATGCACAGATCTGAATCCATCTCAACTGCAGTCAAAATGGCTTGTATAACAACAGCTTTTGGATTGGTTTTTTTTTCCCTAGAAAGTAAAATCTCCAGCCTCCTTGTATTTTTTGCTAGCTCTTCTTTACATCTCCTCCATCCATCTTCAAGTCACCTTTCAAGAATTTCAGCTGAATTCTCATCCCATCTTGTACAGTATCACTAGCCCTCCCTGCAGGTGGTAAATTTGTAATTTTATGCACCAGGTAAAGAGTGGCTAGTCCCTTGATCTATCTGTATGTTTGTGCTTAACAGTCATTGTCTTTGGGGTTTTTTTTTCCCATTTTTCTTAGCTATTTTTCTACACCCCAACCTTCTAATTCAATTGAGCAGGTATTCATTAAGTATTGAGATCATACCACATTGCCAGTGAACAGCCCAAGTTGTGCATATTCTCTTTGTACTTGGCAGATAAAGTACTACAAATTTTAATGTTCTTTGGGAAGTGTTTTACCTTCTGAATTACTTTATTCTCAGACTTGGATAAATGGGCTGAGTTTTCAGTAAGTAATCCACTTTCTGTTCTTAACAAGGTCTTAGCCAGCTCTTAATTCCATTTTCCCTAGATCTGCAGCCCTCTTCTTCATTATCCCTTGCACCTCCATCCCACTCCTTCTGCTTGGGATGAAAGTCAGTTTTAGAACTTTGAAGTAAGTGCATGCCTCTTAAAAATCAAATTTCTTAAGATGTTCAATCAACATGACCTCATTAAATAATTCTCTTAAATTACTAAAAGTTTGCTTTTTTAAATAAATCAACTGAAGTGAAGGCTAAGTTGAACCAGTGTGCAACCTCTTAATTTAACAGCCTTGGATTTTTTTTCAGTTATTTTTTCAGTACTTACAAAAGCAAACATTACAGTTTTTTGGCACAGTAATTACTTAGTAAAAAAGTCAGACTGCTATCACATCCAGTAATAACTGAGCTTTATCCTGACCTTCACACATTAGCTGAGAAAATTACAAGCCCAAAGTGACCAGACTTTTTCAGCAAAAAACTAAAATTCTTTTAAGCTATCAACTTAATTATGCAGTAGAGGGACATCAAGAGTAACAAATGATATCAGTTATGACATGCTACACTTATAAGAAGACATTGCAAAAGACTGTTTGATAAAGATAAAATGAAACTAAGAGTCTAAAAAAGAAAGTAAATCTTTAAAACTAAAAGTAATGAATATGTCAAAGTAGACTGATAGTAAAATTACTTCTACAGGAAGAAACCTTACCTTATTTATCACAATTGGAACTGAGTTTCAAGAAAGCAATCATATGATTGTAACATCTTCTCTGTATATAAAACAATATTAAACAATAATCCATTACTTAATCTGTTTCTTCAATCGTCTATTTTATTTTGTACCAAATACTATTGTTTTCAAAAAGGTTTTTTTTCTAGTTAGGAGAAATCTTAACTTCATACATTGATACCATTAGCAGAACAATTTCTCCCAGCATCTTTCTGAAAGCCCCTATTCATAACAAAAACTAGTCCTTGGAATATATAGGGTGTCCTGTACATCCTATATATGGATTTCCTTTAAAAGAAAAGAAAAAAAAAATCAAAACCTTAAAATCCAACTCTACACAAAAATCCAAGGGAGTTCAAACCAAGTCTGTTCCACTTATAACATGATTTTTTTAATGGAACTATCCCATCCAACAATGATATTGCAACATGATCTCTTTTCCCTTAATAAAACAAAACAATCAGGACTTGTGTTCTGGACATTTATTATCTCTTACTCCTAAAAAGGTCTTGTTTTCACAAACTCTGGAACTGTCAGATGCTGTCTGGAAGACACTGATGATACCAGTCAAGTATGACACCCACTAAAACGTGGGGAGATTTCATCATAAAAATACTAGCATAACTAGTGGAATGAGCATCTTTGAATCATGCAGGCTATTCACAGTGTTGGGACCAGAAGGTTCCATAAATCACTCAGGTCTCCATTTCAAAAACATTTTTCTCAGTAAACTGTCCCAGTTCTGTGGCAGTGCTAACTGTTGTTGCAGAAGGGAAAATCATGACATATTTTCTTTTGCCTTTATTGCTTCCCCCAGTTTCTGTTTTGACAGCTCCTCCTCCTCTGTTTCCAGTACATCTGCCTCTTCCTCTATTCTCAGTTTTGTCTTCAACTTTGTCATCATGGCCATGTATTTCTACATACTACACTTCCAGTCCAAAAATCTCTATCTTATGACCTCCTATACTGTAGACAGATACAAATATTTGAGAGGTAGTCAAAACCTCATTTTCATCTTTAAACCACCAGCAGCATTTCAGTTGCATTTTAGGCCTTTATCCACTCTTTTTAGGATGGGGGTATGGAAAACGTGTTCAAAAACAAAAAGCTTTCATCAGATATAAGAACAAGTATGTCCCACAGTTTTGGCATCCAAAACTTTAAGAGAACCTTCTTCAAACAAAGCATCCAAAACACATTCCTTCATCTGCTGCCTTCTCCCATTTTGGCATCTCAGTTTAAGCTAATCTTTTTCCTGCTTACAAAGGTAACTTAGCACCACAATATTCCAAGGAATCTTATACAAATTCCTGTCGGCATGCTGAGTATGTAAATACTCTTTTTATTCCAGATCAGGATATACAGGCTCCCATTAAGTTCATATTTTTCAGGATTAGATATTTAAAAGTCATACTGCTAATATTGCTCATACTAATTTAGGTAGAATAAAGGTTTGGCAGACAATGGATCAATCTGTTTAACTGCCCAAGCACATGGTATCCTAATCTGTTACAATGTAGAGTATTAAAATACGCATAGGTATTCTACTTTTCTACAGAAAATAATTTCTGTAGCACTAGCTCTGCATTTTCTAGACAGAAACATGGGGGAAAGCAATTAACCTGTAGATTATAAGGTCCTTGGGACCTAGTGTTTTAGGATTCCTTAACTTCTTAGGGATGTGCTAGTTTGGACATTTCTGTAAATTTACAGGTATAGGAGGTTGACCCTGCCTGATCCAGGCACCCACCAAATACTTTGTCACAACAGCATTCTGCATTCTCTTGCCTGTACTCATCTGTAAGGAGAGGTAAGAAAAAGGGGAGAGAAGAGCAGGTCAACGCATTGATCAAAATTCAGTGATGAGTCTGAAATACAATCAAAATGATCCAAGTCCCTTCCCAAAGCTTTCCCCCACAACTCCACATCACAAGATATCTGGTCTGATAAATTACAAACTAAACTGAACATCAGGTCAAGATTACAGTGAAAAATTTTCATAAATTAAATGTATCATCAATCAAAGTAAAAATACCACAGCTTTAACCAATTTAGCAAATTGTGTTCGCTATTTCATGACAGTTTCATGTTTATTAAATAGCGCTTGGTTTTCAAAACTCCGATGAACATGAGTCAAAATTACTGCATTAAAGGATGCCTAATTAAGTTGCTAAAACATTATAGCTAGACTTGCAAGTTAACCTGAAAACTTTATTTTTATTTATCCTGATTTCTATTTAGAAGCCTCAGAAATCTATTTTTAAAAAGAAAAAAAGTATTTCAGCTTTCATTATCTTGCAGCCTTTTATCTACCCAACTTGTTGCTATCCTGGTAATTTAATGAAATTGCTCTTGTATAGTTCATAGCAATATTCATTAGAATTGCAGATTTTTCTAAAACCATGCAAGAAGCAAATTCAATATTTCCACATAAAGATGGATAAAGAAAACATAAAATTATTTGCTTTAAGAAAAGTAATATTAAGCAAGAACAGACTCAAGAAATGGAATCTACAAAAATTAAATACAGCTGATAAAAATCTACCTAAGTTAGCTGAACATACCTTTAAAATAATACCAGATTTCCAATGAGTTTTAAAACCTTCTTTTTCACCTTGTTTCAAGAATTTTAGATACAGTCTGAAAGACTTTATCAGCCTTTCATACTACTCTTTAACACTCAAACCCCCGTCATTATGTCCTGCCCTTAAATTAATATGCTGTCATTTAAAATTTCTTCTGTCATTGCATAGTAATGAGAGTCATATCTCCAAGAATTATCAAGCGTAAATTAGGATGGCCATGTGTAGGACAAAGAAATAGGGAAAAATGTGCCAAATAAAACCATTTTTACTTGAAAAATACTCTACACAACATCCCTTACTGAAAAAAAATTCTTATTAGTCTGGCCTGGTGCTGGCTTGAATGTCACAACTGATGTTATAAAATATATTCGTTTTCTAGCTTGATCTTAGAATCTTTATAAAGCTATTATTTGGCAGTTACAACTCCAAGGACTTCGTCTATTATCTCCCTCTTGCCACAACCTTTCTGAGACTGAGGAACCATTACAAAAATAGGTATATTCAGCTGAAGACTCAGCTAATAGAGAAGCAGAAGGAATAAGGATCATGAAAAGCTTCTAAGAAGCAAAATGCAGTTTCAAGCTTATATTGGGTCCCACTTCTGATTATTTTCAACAAAATAATGACCTTCACAGTTTAACAGAATGTAGTGGCAAAATTTCAGACAAAAGCCAACTAACTCTGACAAATAAACAAAAATGCTAAGAGTTGGTAAGAAAGAGCATAAGTCAGCAATTTATTAAACCTTCTTTTTAGTACTTTCTTATAAAACTAAACCAAAAGTACCTATGGATAAACTGCTTCAAGAAACTAGAGGAAGTATAAGGATAGTAATATCACAGTTTTCCTATTGACTTTAAAGCCTATTAATTACAATCTCTTGAGTAATTTCCGACTCTCTTGACTACACTATTCATAATAATGAAAAAAAGTAAAATCTAAATGAATGCAGGAGTCACTTCCAAATCAGAATGCTTTCATTTTGTAGAAATAAAACATTACCCAAAAAAAAAAGTCACACAAGAATAATTCCAATAAATTGCCAGCCAAACATCAAGATTTCAGAATAGGCTGAGTAATGATCTCACCCTTCTCTCTCTTGCCTTCCTCTAGTTGTTTACTGAATTAATTTCCTAGGACAACTCAGTTTCCTCAAAAGAGATCTACTGTCATGAAACTACTACCACGAAACAGCCCACTATCATGAAACTCTTTTTCAGACCTCTAATATACATGCCTCTAAAACATGAGGAATAGGATTATAAACTTTTATATGGGGGATTGCTGTGAACCTTAATTAACATATGCTTAAACCTGCACGTCCCCCTTTTTAATGAAGAGTAGGAAAAAATTGTACATAGAGTACATACCCACACTGCTTTGCCTGTGAATCACTTGTAGGTTGCTAAAGCAAGTATTTCACAATAGTGAGTTTGTCTAAGAGTTTGTGGACTGCTGGTCCTCAATATGCTTTTAGGAGACTTTGCTGATATTATTTTGACAGTCACAAAGCCCTGGTTAACATCAGGAACGAAGCACTGAATTGCTTAATTAGACCAAATGCATGCATGTAACATTTGCACTTTGCTCAACTGTAATAATGCTTTGTGAAAGCTGGAATACCTCTGTAATTAATATGGCCAATCTATTAATAAAATCTAAACCCCAGGAAATAAAAAACAACTTATTTTGTAAGGAAGTGAAAAATGAGTGCTAAAGGAAGGAGCAGATTTCTATATTCAAACATCTGCAGTGTTATTGAAGGCCCAACAGCTGTTGCTAGCTTTAATCCCATGGAGACAAATTCATGATTTCTGCATTTCTGTATGTTTCTGTTGATAATCTGACAGCCCCTGAGAGCCTGCTGTAGCTGGACTCATACATACATTAAATAAATTCTGCAGATATTAGGACTTCCTTGGCTTCAAACGGTTGCCTTGGACACAAAGAGAGAGACACTCAAAAATAGAGCAGTTTCTACATGTGGATTAGACAGTCAGCATTCATTGGGCCAGACAAATGAAGATAAATCATAGCTAAGAAAGGCTGGGAAGAAGCTTCCTTGCTGTTTCATCTGATTGCTAAATTAAATCAATTGGGGTTGAGAGACTATTGCAATCACAGATAGCTGCACCAGTATTTTTCTAATGGCAAAATATTCTTTCATCTTTAGATTAGTTCAGCCAATAAAGGTATTCCATAGCTAACATTCCATTTTTGTTTCATCAGCTTATCAAGATCATTTACTGCATGAGGAGGCCATTGAAGAGAAAATTTTGAATAATCTCTAGAGAGATTTTAACAGTTTTTCATGTAGATCTTTCCCACTCTTCTTCCCAAACATCAAATTAACTTTTAAGAATTATCAGTTAAAATAGGTATCCTTCTATGACAGTAATTAGCTACTATTGTGGATATAAAGAAAGGAAAAGTTACGTATCCATTTTTTTCCCCCTCTGTATAGAGTAAAAAAAAATAAACCAGTCAGGAGGCCCCTGTTTATCGTGTTTTGTTCAGTTTCACCCTGTAATAAATAATCCCACATAGGCAGGCTAAAATTCTGCCACAGAATTGATCACACAGTTATCTGACCTCCAACACCTGAGCATAGTCAATGTCCATTTTACATATGTGTCCTTGATCTATTATGCACTTCCTAAAGTATGTCAGTATTGCTTAGATTAAGAGAAGAGTTATAACCTCATTCACAGCATTGTGAATAAATGAAGTGGGGGAAAATGGAATTCTAAGAGTTACCAATAGATAAAAACAATACGTGAGTTGTTTTCCCATATTACGCTTACAGGCAATTGATGGAGTGGAGACTCAATAAACAGACTATAAAGTGTATGGAAAATTAACTGGGCTCACATGGGTGCCATCAGTGGTACAAAGTCAGCTGGAAGCCAGTCACTATTACCATTCCTCAGGGATCAATCAGTCAATCTGGTATTCTTTCCCATCTTCATTAATGACCTCAGTGCTTGAGGTGGCATTCCAGGGAAGCATGCATAATGCTGCAGGGAATTATCAACATGCTGAAGGCCTGGGTTGCTATTCAGAAACACTTTGAAAAGCTGGAGAAGTGAACTGACAAAAAACTCACAAAACTCAGCATAAACAAACGTAAAGTTCTTCAGCTGGAAGGAAAAAATCCACACAATGGCTTTGCAGGAAAGATCTGGAGGACTAATGGGCAAGTTGACCATGAACCAGCAGTATGCTGCTGTGGGGGCAAGGGACTGCCACACAATGACATGCATTAACTAAAGCATTTCCAGGGGGTTGAAGGACATGATTGTTCCCCTCTGTTTAGCCCTTGAGAGGCCTCCTCTAGAGTGCTGTGCCAATTTGAGGAGTCTCAGTACAAGATACCGGAGCAAGTCTATCAGGGGATCATCAAGACAATCAGGAGATTGAAAAACATGAAATATATTTTTAAAAAATTCAGAAAATTTGATTTATTCAGCCTAAAGTGAAGCCTTAGGGGAGCCCTTCAGCTACCTTAATGGGAGAGCATATAAAGTATATGGAGCCACACTCTCCTCAGAGGCAGGACAAAAGGCGATGGATACAAAATGGAACACAGGAATTTCCAGTTAGATATATAATAGATTCTTTTAAACCATGGCAGTGGCCAAACAAACTGATACAGGCTGCCCAGAGAGGCTCTGGAATCTCCATTCTTGCAGATGCTCAGAACTGCCCTGGCTGAGGCCCTTAGCAGTCTGACCTAACTGAAGTTGATTTGAGCAGAGGTCTGGACTATATGACTGGATTTCCAGAAGTCACTTGCAACCTAAATTACTGCACGATTTTAAGCATGAATCAGAATTCTTTTTCCCTACTTTTTTTCTACCAGTAGCTACTTTTTTTTTTTTTTTGTAAATTAAAAAGCAAAACTTTCTTTAATAACAAATATTTGGACTTAATTACCACTTTTTCAAATCCAAGATAAGCCTATGTTTAGCTGATTCACACATTCCTAGTCAATTAAGGATTGAAAATACGAATTTCATTCATATTAAGGATGAACATAAAACCACATTCATGCATTGATTAAATCAGATGTTCAACAAAATGGACAGAGTGGCAAATGACAGCAAACAAGATTATGATTCTGACTCTGCAACTGAAACACCTTTATACTAGACTGGAATACTACATAAGTGTCCACCTCTTCTGACTCAAGTCAGTCTTCTTGTGACTACAAAGAAATTGTTCAAATCTAAAGGAATTATTAGATATATACTCTGCTCTATGCATGAATTTTAAATATTGCCCATAGTTAGTCTACCACTTGAAAAACTCAGTATTGAACACTGAGAAAGACTGCCTGTGGAAAAGACTGCTCCTGCTCTTGCAATCACACTTTAAAGACTTTCATTTAAGAAAAAAGAAACTGAGCAGATAAATATGGCAAACCTGAATTTCATCAGTCTTTCTCAACCAGCTTACTGATGAGCCAAAATCATCCCCCCTGTGTTCTCCTTCACATGTGATTTTTGGCAATTGCATGTATAATGAATTGGAGGCTTCGGCTGCTAATATTTTTTCCATGACCATATAACTATGTTTAAACTCATGAGAATCTTCTATCATACACCTTAAGCAATGCTTTACCATCTGAATTACTTGGAATACAGATTTTAATTTTGACTGCTTTGGCATTTTCTTAGTTAATTCTGAGCTACCTCTAATTTCACTCGCACACAGAAACAAAACAAAACAAAACCCAAACAAAACCAAACAAAAAAAAACCCCAAGCAAACAAACAAAAAAAAAACCATAGTTTTTGAGAGCTACAAACTTTAGATTGATTAACTCCTGTGAACTTTGGAAAATTTTAAGATTCATCCATCAGTGATTATAATGTACTTCACACAGAGGAAAACACCATTACTTAGAATACATTGACATTTGCAGTGTTAAAATGTTACAACTGTAAGAGTTGACATTTATACAAGGAGCCCTCAAATTCTTAATTTCAGTACAGTTTGCATATTAGGGTAGTAGTAGGTCTTTAATATTAATCATATTATTAGGAAGAAATTATATGAAGGGTAAAATTCAATATAGTTCTGTTGTACACACTGTTATAAATGTCCCGTTTGCTAAAGAACTGGTAAGCATGACAGAACAGCAGCAAAAAGAAGGCACAAAACCACGTAGAGAATGAGTTATGGAGGAGTAGTCAACTGTGCAACAGTTCTACTGGCAGGGAGAAATAAATGTTATAGAGAATGGGAATAGTATAAGTTAGGATAAGCTACAGCTAAAGGAAAGGAAAGGCAGAAGTAGGACTTCACGAGGGAAATGAGAGTAAGAAATTAGAAAGAACTGAAGTAAAGATGAATTATCTTATGGAGATGGGGAAAGAAAGCAGAGGAACACAGAGCAGACCGCTTACTTTGTAATATGTATCAGTAATGAATCTCAGTATGTTCCTTCACTCTTTCCACACAGTATTCTGATTATATGCTGCTTTTATGTTAAATAATTTCCATTTAGCCATGTAATGTCAGCAGCTTGAAGCAGAAACTCTTAAAAAAGACAAGGGAGACAGAGAGAGTGCCTGGGCTTTATTTCCACACTCTGCCAATGGCAGACTGTATGAATTAAACCCCAGAAAGTAACTAACTCTCCCTTCAAATTCCCGTTTCCCTTTTTTCAGCGTGTAAAGATCATCTCTTCCTCTGTTCATTTACTTTATCCAGCACATTGCATCTGGAAGTCTGGATTTCAACACTCTCATGTAAGAAAAGAAACATAAAAGAAAACAATTCCATTTCTACCCTATGTTGTGCTTCTTCACCAGCACAGGAAAAGAAGGAGGTGCTAATCTCCTTTTGGTCATTCATTTGAATGACCAAAATTGAAAATTCTGATCATTCAATCCTCAGAAGTAGAAAACTATATTTTAGGTATAAGACAATAGAAGAATATATGAAAAGGACTAGCTTACATGGTTTCTACAGCACCGTGGAATCACCTCAGTGAATTAGAGGATAACTTCTGCTTTTATTGCCCTGCATAAAGAAAGTGTCTTCAAGCATGGTTCTAAGGTTATATCCAAACCTGTACATTAGTCTGGTCTACAGTCTATCTTTCCCATAAAACTTTCAGTTACTAATTGCTGAAACATTTCTCCTCCTTTAACTAATTTAGCTTTGTTTACTGCCATTATATATTTAATACTCCCTCTCAGGCACAAAATTATCTCCAGACAAAGAAACCTCAGACAGGGCATGCACTCCCAGTGTAGGAAAGTACTGTGAAAAGCGCAGGCATTTTCAAGTTAGTGTTCACCATGAGCAAAGACCCAGCCAATCAATATACAGCTGTTACTAACAAACACAGGACTCTGTGCTCTGTAAAGCAGGTCAGAACAGCTACTGGGATCCACAAAGTAGCTGCACCTTTATAACCTTTGTAAGAGCATGATTTAGAAAGGTCCTTTTGGTCACAAAGCCAACTGAGAATTTAAGAGCCCAAATATCCTTTAGCTTGTAGACACATCTAGAAATCCCACAATAATGGCAACACTTTCTTTTCTTTATAGCACACCTTTTATTCCCTCCATCATGAAGCAGTACCTGTATTATGTGTCTAGGACAACAACTAACAATTTTTCCATTCATGGCTTCTCTCAGTCAGCAGGGACAGCTCCATACTTGATTGGCACAAAAAGATTACACTGTGTCCTGCATACCCAACATAAGAACAGCCTCAATACTCCCACTGGTTTTTCCTTGCTAAGGGAAAGGTCTAGCAAAATTTTATGGACACAGTCTTTAGAGGAAATAACGGGCAGCACCAAATTTTTTAAAATAACACAAAAGATGGGAGAAGCAGATACAAAGTAATTCTGTCTTTTCCTTCCAACATCCACAGGAAAATCAACAAATCCTCTTAGCAGGGCTCTTGGAATCTGTTAGCTTAACGGAATTATAGAATAATAGGGGTAGAAAAGACCATGTTGCCATGCACCTGATCCATTAAAAATTGAAACTGAGCCACGGGCTTGCATAGTTGAATTATATCAGAAAACACACATTCAAGATTCAAAGCCATCTGAGAACTCTAAAAAATATTTCAATTTTCCATATAGAGAGCAAAACTCTCTCTCTTTCCTTTTCATTAATATTAATGTTATTTTTATTATTAATTTTACTATCATATTCTCAATTATTAAACTGCTCTTGTCTTAACCCACAAGTTTCTAATCCTCCTCCCCATCTCACCTAACAGGGTCAGAGGGAGTGAGAGAGCAGTTGCATGGTACTAACTTTGTGCCAGAGCTTAAAAGAACAGAAGGAAAGGTAGGGGAGAAGAGACGAAGTGAGTTGGTGCGAGCTCAGGTGAGAAAAGGCAAGGCAAGGCAAGTGAACAACAAGCCAAGGGGACAGCAACTTTGCCACACATTGTCCAATAGAGAAAACAAAAACCCCAGAACAACATCATCATACTCTCTTCAAAGGCTTTCTAAAAGTATACACAATTTTGGGAGGAGAAAATGAGCTGAGGAAACTAGAGGTGATAAGAAAAATAAAACTGATCTCCAGAGAATATGTTGGAAGAATAAGGAAAAAAGAAGCAGTATTTCATACTGTATTTCCTACTTTCAGGCTCTACCTTTAAGCTATGGACTGGATAGATGTATCAATTTTGGTTATCTGAAAGAAAATCCAGAACCAAACAATGGTATCTTGAATAGACCCATTTCTACACAGCATTACTGGCAAGTATTATAATCAATAATTCATTGATTAAAATCAATTTCTGCAAAATGTATACTGTAGAAAATAGAGGAATGCGTTTGTAGACTAACAGATTTTGACCATTCACATGAATGACATTAAAAATTACAGGCTGGTTTTGCAATGCACTAATTTAAAATCAATGAGTGAGCAGGAATTTGATTTACATGCCAAAAAGCTGTAGAGCCTTACTTCCAACAACTGAATTCTCCTAACATGATGTAGAATTTACCATATGTCATATGCCTTCAAGCATATCATGCTGAACCTCCACTTAAGCCTTTATCTTCTTTATTCAAGGAGTGTTTCTTGCTTAACTATAACAGAATAGTTAGGGGAAAATAAAGATTTTTGTTAACCTTTGTCCCCCCAGTAAAAACATTTAATAAACTATACAGAAATAAAATATGGGGCATTATTTGAAGTGCATCATAGTGACTCCCTTCAAAATATGACCTGGGTTACCTTCCTCATCCAGTTTTCTAATCACTCTAATATGAATTCCTCATTCTACATTTAGAAAAACATAGGTTATGTTCCTTTTGTATTCTGAGTATCTGCAACAATCACTGAAGAGGGATGCAAAATATTCATGGAAATGACTGCAGAGTGAGAAAAAACCAAAATCAACCTAGCTACAACAACTAAATACCTAGTTTGGGTAGGATTCAGTAGTGAACTCCTGAGCTCAAGTCCTGGCTCTTTTCTAGGCCAGGCAAAAATCGTGATGTACGTTCTTCTACATTCCATGAGACAGGCATCTAATTATTTAATCACTCACTTTATCTCTGTTCCAAATTCAAGAAATTCTCCTGGCTCATGAGAAGAAAACTGCTCTGTAAAAGGCTATTGGAAACTCACAGGTTTCAAATGCGACATCACTTTACAGCTCATCCAAAGGAAAGAAAACACAAAAGCAAATTGTCTATTCTCCTCAACCAGCTCCACCACCCAGCAGCCCTTCTGCTCAAGAGGCTGCCACCCTTTCTGCAGGCTCATCTCATGTTGACTCTGAGCGAGTTTCATATAACTTTCTTTTGTCCAGTGTATTTGTTTCTTTCAAACTAGTCCTGAAAAAGATGCAGGCAATCCACCCTTCAAAAACTATTTGTCAGGTAATATACATATGGATTCTGTGTTAAAACCCTCTGAATTTCCACAGAAAGTGAGATCCCTAGCCATTTCAAGACCTCATCCATAGAGATATCCAAAAGTTACGAAGTAAAACTAAGATTAATACAAGTATTTCACCAAAGATAGAACTACACCTGGCTTGACACAATACCAGATGCCTTTTAAGTCTCAAAGCTACTTTCACTGGCAATCCCAGAAATTTTGGACAAGATGATTAAGAAATCAAAATACTTTCTTTAAACAGCAACAGGATCTTAAACCCTACCTAAATCATACCTCATTGCAGAAGAACTTACACCTTTTGCTGCAGGCAGAAGACGATCATTAAATGGCAGCAAGTCATAGTGGTCAGCTGTGTACCGAAGCAACACCACCTGGAAGCCCCTATCTTCCAGCTCTTCTAGGAGAGCCCATAATATTTGTAGCTGATGCAAATTTACAATAAGAAAACAGGCACTTAAGGATACAGTAAAGAGAGAAATATAAGGAGAGTCCAGATAGCATGGAAGGCCTTTCCATTTAGCTTTAGTATGTGCTTAAAAATATATGTTGAATGTGCTACCAGCCACTTACCTGTCTTATCTTGTCCTGGAGTCCATCAGGCACAGCATCACCAGCAAGATGAGGGATTGTCCCACTCTGATCTGCACTGGGGCAGCCTCACCTTGAATATTGTATGCAGTTTGGAGCATCACAATATAAGGAAAACATTAAACTGTTAGAGAGTATCCAAAGTAGGAACGCGAGGATGTTGAATGGCCTTGAGGGGAAGCCATATGAAGAGTGTCTGAGGTCACCTGGTCTGTTCAGCCTGGAGGAGACCGAGAGGAGACCCCATTGCTGTCCACAGCTTCCTCATGAGGGGGAGTGGATGGGCAGGCACTGATCTCTTCTCTCTGGTGCCCAGTGACAGGACCCGAGGAAATGGCACGAAAGTATATGGCAACATCAGGGGATGTTTAGGTTGGATATTAGGAAAAGTTTCTTCACCCAGAGTGTGGTTGGGCACTAGAGCAGGGTCCCCAAGGCAGTGGTGATGGCACCAACCCTGACAGAATTCAGAATTATGTTCCACTGGAGCCGCATTCTGCAGCTCCAACCTCAAGGCCCTCCTGTTGGGTCCCTTCAAGCAGCTGCTTGCACTACAATAGCAAGAAGGAGAAACTCCTGTACCAAACAGAGCTTCAGATCAGACAAACCATGTGTATATTGAAGGAGGAACTCCTTTTGCAAAACCATGGCAGACTATCAAGAAATGCAGGACTGTTTTATCATGCCAGAGTACAAGTGAGAAAAAAAATCAACCATGATTTTGACTTTTCACCTCCCTCCTCCTTGCTGCTGCATTACAGCAAGATCACTAGGAGCACAGAACATTGCTCTTTTACACCAGCTTCAGTAGCTCAAATGTAAGCTCTCTAGAAAATCTGGCCCACACTCACACTAAAACATGTACAACACAGGTGGAATCAAAGACTTAAGCTGCTAAAACCATTTTTTCTGCAGAGCACGTGCAAACAGATTTGCAGGCAGATTTTCTCAGAGACAACAGAAGGCATTTCTGACATACAGGAAATGCACCATTTTTCCCCCCTCCAAAGCCTTAAAATTTAATGACATTTTTAACTAGCATGACATAGCAAAGCTTGGCGAAAGGTGGAAGTCCACTTGCTTTTGAAAGTGAAAAAAATACATATTCCTATATTTGCTTCAGAGTCAAACCCCTGTCTGAACTGCCTTTGGCAAAGTTTTCTAATATATATCTGCTGTTCTTTACAATATTATTCTGAAATCCACTCTTTATAAAGAAAAATATTACATAGATATTTAATTAGATTATAGCATCAACCCCAAGTACTTATACCTTTATTTCACCATATTTGTTTTAGTTTTATAGTCCAAGATAGTACCGCAGGAACAAATTACTAGATAAAGCTAAAATTGCCTGCAGATTTTTCTGTGTAAAACTGACCCTGTCCTCCATCTCATTCTGGAAAATGCTCAGTTCAAGCGAATGAAGATTTAGTCCATGGACAAGCTTCAAATTCTGAATGAAAATAGAAACTGAACCTTGTAAGACTCCATTAGAAAAAAAATATTCAGAAAGCATTTTCAAATCTAGTTCCTGACATTAGCTTCCATGTGATACTTGTCATAAATCAGATCATTTATTTAGAAGCTAACAGATTTTTGGCATGTTCCTCAATTTAATTTAATTATGATTTTGACTGCTAGTTTGTTTGTCATTTTATTCAAAGCATTTTACAAAGATCCTCTCAATTCTAGACCTATAAAGATTTTGAAATTTGAGAGATTCTAGTATGTTATCACTGCCTGTATTTTTACAGGTTGAAATACATTAGTAACAGAACATAAAAAAACAATTCCACACGTAAGACGTGGTGAGATATCTAGAAAGAAGCCACATTCCTAAACACTACTATGCCAACAAAAACTTAATGTATAAATCTGAGCTAAATCAAAGTATTTACACAAGTTGACCATTCAATGTATCAGCTATCATTATCTAGAAAAATCACACAATGCCAGTTTAGCCAGACTTTTTAAAAATCCAGAAGAAACTCTCAAGTAATTACTTTAATCTGCCTCTTTTCAGTTATTTAACTTAGCTGTGCCACAATCCGTCAAAAACTCTGTTAGCTGGTCCAGCTAGGCACCTCTCAAAATACAGGTCCCATTTTCTCTTTTTAAGATATTCTCCCAGCTTCCTGTATTTGTTTTCACTTTCCTTTACTTTATGCCATTTTTACAGTACTATCCAGATGGCAAAGTAATGCAAGTAAGACCTATTTACATAAATACAGTTTCAGACACCAGAGAGTTAGAGAACACATTGCAGGGAAAACAATGAAAATAAAGAGAGTTCAGGAGAGGGCAATCAAACAATCTTGCAGGTTTTTTTTTTTTCTTCTTTTCTCCTAATATACTCTACAAAAGAATGATATACTAAATTATAATATTAGTCAAAATAAAAACTCGTAGTATCTAACCTTTTAATCTGGAAACAATAAAAGGTACCTCAGGTAAAAGGAAATATGAAAGCAGCAGGCTAGCACAGATCACATTTCCATTTACATTGATGAATTCAACTAGTTATGTCAGGTGAGAAACTGGGTCCCTTGTGGAATTCAGACTGCAATATCAGGCATCAGGCAGATCCTTTCATACTGTATACATCTCCTATTTATTTGGCCCCATCCAGCACAGAAGAAATTCCTTAATTTACAGGTGTTTCACTTTGCACTCTCCACACGGTGCAAATTCAAAGAAAAGACAGAAGGCAGTGAGAATCTCCAATATGTTCTAGCGCCAAAATCAACTTTGGGTAATTTTAGGTCTTATAATTGGACTCTCAGTGTGGAGTATTTTAGGAGTACATGGCTCAAAATTATGCCTGGCATAGTTCTATTCACTTTCTGAGAGATTAATTTAGCTCTTTTATTGTTTATGCTTTTTCACACACTGCATATAGGTATCAGAATAAGTCAGAAACAAAATCATTGACTGCATTTACCTCAATCACTATGTATGCCCTAATTGAATCACAAGCAAAAATGATTGCATGAACTGAATTTATCCAAAATTGATAGTCTGATTTCAAATCAGCATTGAGCCTACATTATTCTGACCAAACAATATAGCTTGATAGCTCATCTCAGTGTCTAATGAAGTAACATTTGCATAATGCATGAATCCAGCTTGGGAAAATTGAAACTGCTTTGCCTTAAAGATGGCCAGATGTTTAGTGAGCATGTACTTAAGGGACAATTTCACCCAGAGTAATGAAGATCAAGACAGACAGATAAGTAATACAGGAAGAAATTTTTTTATTTCCATTTGCAGAGGGAAAGACCAGCAAGCATTTTGGTGATCCCAATTCTTCAGTTACTAGGAGCAGTAAAATTCAGAAACTGACACTCTTAGACAAAAAAAAAAAAAAAAAAAAAAAAGCTTTTTTAGATCCAATATAATAATCTCTATAAATTGAAATAATAGGATTGTACCTTTCTATAATTCACAACTTGACTGCTTTGTAATTTGACCTCAATCTACATGCCTTCTAGGTAATGAGAAACACATGCTGTGCATGCTGCAGCAAATATAGCTCAGGGAAATACCTACCCGGAAAGCCATTTGAAAGCATAGAACTGTCATAGATTGATATATGGAGTGTGTGTAAGCAGATGACAGTTATTTCTTTGTCTCGGTTAGCCAACACACTTTACCAAACATGAACTATCAGCCAAAGCTCACTATCCCTGGAGTTCACTAGCTACTGTTTCCAAGAAGGATTTTGAAAGGCATGGTCTGAAAACAGAGGTAACTTACTGGTTAGACAATACATGTGGAAAAAATCATAAAATCTTGGGCACATATGTCCTTTTCCTTATCTGAGAGAACCATTACAAACTTCTAGACTATTTAGATAAACATATCCTGGGTAAAAACAAGATTCATTAATCAACAGACAACAGAGAGAAACATGAGTACATACAATTGAAGCAGAAAAAGATGCAGCACACAGGAAAGGTGACGAGCAGTTACCACTTGCAGAGATCGCCAGGAGCACAAGTACAGAGCCACAATACCCATGTCACTTTTGAGCTGGTGCTTTTCCATATTCAACAGGATTATGAAATTTCATTTCCAGGATTTTTCTCTCGAAAGATTTAGTAATGTCTTTTAAGGAGAAGGACCAGGAGGTCTGAAATAGCATGGCTGTCTTATGGAATTTTCTCAAAATAGTATCCAATGATTTTTGGCCTTCTTCCTCTCTTGCAATTCCCTGTGCTATATCACATTTGTTTGGTTTCTTGCATAACCTCCACAGGAACGTCTGGCTTCACAGAAGAATACAGAAGCAAATAATATGATAGTGCAATCATCACTGTGTCTATGTCAACATGATGAAGAGTCTGCAAGACCAAGTGTTTATTCCATTTTTCTTTCCAACAGCTGGCCTAAATTCCATCCTTCAAATATTGTTATTTGAAATCTCCAATCAAAACAGGTACAACAATCCTATTATTATGACATATTTTTTGTTTAGGCCAGAATTTCTAAGGAAGAATACTTACAAAAATCATACCAAATTTCTTCTGGTATGCCAAGAACCATAAAGATTCATCTAAATTTCTAATCTCACCTTATTCAAATATTCATTAAATATGCAAGGAAAATATCAGTGGAGCAGATGTAACCATTGGCATTTATGTTAAGCTAGACACTGTAAGAAAGAGCTCGACACCCTCATACTTTTATGAACCTGTTGCAATTTTTATAAAACTGACCTGACAAAGAGAGGGCCACGTTCACCAAGGGAAGGAATACTGGGTATTTATGAATACTTAGTATCCCATTACTAAGTTCTTTAAATACTTTTAAAAATTCTGTTCTCCTTGAAAAATACACGAAAGCAATTACAAGAAAACAAGAATCAGTTATCCCTGCTCCCAAGTCTCCCAAGAAATGCAATTTGCTAGATAAATTATGGGGTAAGCACAGGAAACAGTCAGAAAGGACATCAGCTATTTCTTTCATTTAAGAATCTCACAACAACCTTGAGGATTTATTTTCTTCCACCCCTGAATAGTTTTCATATCTTTACCATTTATAACTTAAAGAAACCCTCAACAGTTAGTAAAAATATTACATCACTATTAAAATGCCTATTGTAAGTTTCAAAGCAGTGACTACACTTTAATGTTTCATATGTTTAACTAAAACATATCCAAAACTCTGTGGTCAAAACTATCTGCTTCCGTGTAGTATAGAAAAAGTTAATAACAGTTATAATAACAGCTTCCTCTCACAACATTTCTTCAGCTTTCAAGGATTGCAAATAAAATTTGCAGAAGTAGGAAAAGAGCCACAAAGTTTCATGAGAAGATAGACGTTTTAAGTGTAGAGAGCAACTTGCCCAATGCAACACAGAATGTAACAGAAACACCTGTATCTTAAAAACCTAATGAAAAGCAGATACAAAGGAAGACTGTGGTAGGAAGACCTCTGAGGAATAAAGCTATGAGAACATATAAAGGACCTAAAATATAACTATTTTTGACCACATAAAAGCCCCTTTTCCAGACCATGAAAGCAATAAATTAGGACTACTTTGATTTAAAAGGAGGAAAATGTACAGTGTTAGCAAAAGCATGGAAGTGCTGGGATACAATACAACCCTGCAGGCTGTAGACCTTTTTAATTGCAGAAACCAAGCATTTGTATTATTCTTCGGTTCTGTGTAGTCATTCAGCAGAAATACCTTGTCTATACCAGAAAAAGCATACCTGAGAGTTCTTAAGAGTCAAGGGATACTGTGTTCACTAAAAAAATCTTGAAAGGAAATGTAATACAATTCTCTAAACCTTATTTTTCAGAAATCCGACATAAAAGGAAATTGTGACCAATTAGACTGATGACAAGCTCTCTAGTGGAAAAAAAAAAGTAAGGTAGGGAGATTCTTCTGGGTTTTGCTCATTGCAACAACAGTGTGGAAAATGCCAATTATTGTTCTGATATGCAAATGATGCTGATAAATAGTATTCATTCTTTACCAACCAAAAAACCTTACAGAAAACTGAAGATGATTCTGTGGCCCAGTAATGGTTTATAGGGGGTCACCCTGTATTCAGTTATTTCTTCCTAACTACCAAACACATTTATAATGCTGCTAGAATTGCTCTGTGGATGCTGTGACATCTAGAACTACATTTCCAGAAAGTTATACCATGAAGTCTTATGACAACTTTTCATTACTACATCTCTAGTACTTACAGAACAAATCAGCAACATCCATTTCCTTCCTGAATAAATCCGTAACTGAAAGCACTAAGGAAGACCAAACTCTCAAAACCATAGTTTAAATTACATCAATATCATTCAGGAATCCAATAAACAAGTCAACACAAAAGTTGACCTGTTTGACCAACAAAAGTTGACCAACACAACACTCTTTCATGGAGCAATCATGGAAAAATCAAAATGTTAAGTAAAGTTGATAAACACTTGACCACTCAAAAAATGAAACTGATTTACGCCAAGAGATTGCCAATATACCCTAAAGTAATTCAATACCCTTTACAGCAATTTAGCCATAGTTATTCTAAACTAACTTTCCCAAGTGTTGGCAATAAAGAATGTGAAGCTGAACAGACAAGAAGGGCAATTACTGCTTTCTAAAGGAACTTCAACACTGAGTGTACTGTTTCTAAAGCCTAAGGCCTGCAGGCCCAAGAAACAGGTTACTGAAGTGGGAGAAATCAAGTTTTAAAAACTGGGGCTAAAGTTTTAAAAACTTTCCAGCTTTAAAAGCTGGAAAGGAGTTTCTTACCACTTTTTGTGTGAAGGCTAATACATTACCTCAAAGTGAGGTACCTGTTACTTATTGTCACCCTGTTTATCTGTGAAAAAACATTCAGTCTAGCTGCTCTTCAAATCTTTTTTCACTACTGAGCAGATGAGACATTTAATTTTACTATCTTACTGAAATTAAATTGCTCATTTGTCATACACCTTTTGAGATAACTCTAAGGCTAAGTTCATCCATATTTGACAATCTGCTTGAATTCTGATAAGACAAAGCAGCAGACCTAAGATCAGTCCATTACCAAAGACTTGTGACAGAAGCTATCACTCCTCCAAGAAGTAAACTGGATTTCCTGCCAATGCAGTAAATTATGGCAGTATGCATTTTAATGCTGCACATCACAGCACACAAGCTACATTGCAGAAAAAATAACATTATTCTGGTTCATCCCATTGCACCTCAAACAAGAGCAGCCTAAGGCCCTTCTTTATCCAAGTCTGTCTCCCAGGCCCTGTTTTAGTTACACAAAGTAGAGCTCTAGAGAAGACCAAATGTAGAGGCTGCCGAGGTAATATGTAAAAAAATCAATCTATGTTCATTTCCCCAGCCCCAGCTTCCTCTTTTCCAGTCTGTTTCACTTTTGAGATTATACAAGCCTCTCACAAGGTCAGTGGTGGAACAGAAGCCACAGACAGATTCAAATTTCATTTTATTACTACTACCTCCCAGAAATATTTTCATAGTGAGGCACTGACTACCAGAGGTTAAGGCAACAAGAACGAGCCTGTACAAGAGGTGATTTTGTTTTATCAGAAAAAAGTCCGTTCATCTTAAAAGTGTTCTATAATGCATACATTTTTTTATTATGAGAGATCCAAACTTAATGACAGTATATAAATATGCTCTAGAAACAAGAGCAATCTGATCATAATCTAGAAAAATGTTTAAGTGTATGACTAGTATATTAGTCCTCGTAAACAAACAGACACACTCAGACTAAAATTCAGTCCACTACATGAGTGTTCTCTCAGGCCACAGAGCAACAAAGGAGCTGGTAAGATTTTCAGGGGGAAATACAAATAGCCCAAGGCATTCCATTATTATAGTGATTCTCTGAACTCATCAGCTGGAAAACTTGCTCCTCAAAAATAACTGAAATCATCTCCCTACACAATTGCTTTATAAATAGATTAGGTGAGATAGTGAGATAGAGTCAGAAAAACACACTTCAAGTTAACAATGAACAGGGCATCAGCCTTGAGCTCAAACACTGACTTGCACTATCTTGGAGAAGGTGTCTGTAAGGGAAATACTTGGGGGTATTTCACAGGGGGCTGAAAATGGGATAAAATCTGGCTATAAAGTAACTCTGCCATATGATGGAAAGATTCAGCAGACTATGTTTCTATAATTGCAGCTGTTCTAGCAATCATTTTAACAAATAGACATAAAGACAAATAGATATATCAAACAAATAGACATAAAGACTGAAAGCATTCAAGAAATTAAGGCTTAATTATAAGGTTTGAGTAGTACTTGAGACAAGTCTCCAGATCAAGACTATTCTTTAAGATACCTATAGTGTCCAGTGGAGAAGCAAAACGAGCATGTGGGGACTTTGAAACTGAAGTTCAAAGAAGTCTACCAATACATTAAAGGGTAAAAGAGAGTAAAAATTGCTTTTATTTTAGAACACTAACTGAACAAATGGGAAATATAGCACCCATAAAGATATATGACATAGCCTAGAGAGTGGACACAATAGAATGAAGTGATGAAGTACATCAAAGAAACACACTGAATTGCCATTTAAGAATACTTGAGAATAAAGAGATGACCAGCAGGTAACCAATTATTATTTTTATGGACAGGTAAGTACAGTTTATAAAGTCGTTTCTCACACTCTCTTCAACATTCTTTCTGTACAGCTGTGTTAAAATGAGACTCCAGTTGCAAAAGCCACACAGGCGTAAAATTCTTCCTTCACTAGCAATTTGTGCTGCAATCTCAGATTCTTGTAGCTACTCAGTTAACCCTGTATGTGTGAATGCATAAATACACAGGCTTAGATGCCACTGAAGTTTAATGGTCTATTTAATTTCAGCGTGTTTACCTTTCTGTCTCATAAAACTAATTCTAGGGGATTTTTTCCCCCACTACTTATGTCTAGTTCCCAATTTGCTTATTGGTCTCTTTCCCTTTTCTGTTCTCTTATAGACAAGCCAGTATTGCTTATCTGCAGAAAACCAGGGTACAGTAAGCCACATTAAGACTATGGTTTACAAAGCAATCTATAAACCTTTACAGCTATTGACAAGAACCGGAGCGTTGATGAAAAATGGATTATGGGTTTTAATGCAAAATCATATGCCTCCTGGACACCATTTTCAATGGAAAATACTAAAGAAAGAAAATTTTAAAGGAAGATATATAAAAACTGAGTGATATGGAATTCATACATCTGGTTTACAATATAAAGCATGAGGAAAAAAATTGCAAATGAATTCTAAAATTAAAAAAATGAATTAGAAGAACTCATTTAGAAGATCCTTAAGATTTTGTAATATGGTAGAGCATTCATTATAATTACAGATATAACAAATATTTTTAAAAAGAAAATATTGAATTAAAATCTTGCATCCTACAACCTAAAGTCTCTAATAACATTGCACCTTGAAATGGCAAATGGCAGATTTCTTTGACTTATTTATTAGACAATGAAAACCAAGGCAAAGAGATGTAACGTGCACACAAGAACAAATAATGTGTTTCATAGAATGCATTTGTCATTTATTTTTGAATAAGCCAGGTTTTGTATCCTTTAAATGAGTCTAAGCTCAGATCCTATTATGTTCTTGATAAAGGACAGGCATCAACATATTTATATATGAGATGGCTTTCATTTATTAAAAAGACAGCCTAAAATTTTTGAATGGACATTCATGTATCTTGGAATTTTAAATTCATTTTAAATTCAACATACTCATCAATAGTATCTACCATTTCATAACATCATGTCATAAATCAAAATGCTGAAATTACTTCTTTAAAGCTATTGCCACTCACAACCACTTCCTAGTATCACTCACTTCCTTATTCAGTCTGGTTTTCCTTGTCTGTTATTACACAATACCTATTTTTTCGTATCAGGTTTTTTAAACCATGACCCAAAGAAATCTTCCACATCACAGACAAAGAAAGGGTCACCCCTATCTATTAAGAAAACAAGTTTCTATTATCTTCATAAAGATATTATAATGACGAGTCTCTAATAGCAGACCAACCACATTACTGTTTTACTCTTTCTTGAAGTTTAAAATACACATATTGGAAGTACCTAGAAAATGAGACATTGATAAGTGTTTTAGAGGAAGTGGCAGAAACTCTCCACAGAAAGTCTGGAATGCAGGTTTAGCCATATATTCCTGGGGATTATGGTGTCTTTGCCACAGAACATGACCTCTCCTTTGACTTGAAGCCTTTTTGATGAGGTCCCTAACATTTCTTCCCTTTGCACAGTTACAGCCTCAGTCTAAAAAGATTCATTCTTCCTTGTATTCACATGCAGTTCATCTGAGATTAATTTTGCTACAAGTAGGTGTCTGATAGCAACTGTCTTTTTCCTGACTGTTAAAGAAATAGATATTAATATTCATACTCAAGTCTAAGCATAATTGCAACAGTTAGTGACATCTGAAAAGCTTTGTCCTACAAAATCGGCTTGAACATTCAGCTGAATACCCATTGAAAAAATATCTTAAAGAAAATTATTTCCTAGGTTTCACCCACTAGATGAAAATCACTGATGAAAACTGATCAGAAAATATACATGCAGAGTTTGATTTCTAGAGAAGCTCCACATGATTTTCCCTCAGAAGTGCTACAGACTAAGAAAAAAGTAATTGAGCTCAGGTCTAAGTTTGGAAGTACACAGCAGGAAAGTCCGCCTTGTACGTGTTGATGATCTCACTCTTGAAATAGAAGAGATGGAAATCAAAGTAATCATTGCTCTTTTTGCTAAATCAACCACCACCTTACTGAGTTGCCTGGAAAGAACAGCTCAACTTTTAATAATAATAATTTAGGGGAGAAAAGTTAAAAGTTCTTTTCCTGGTGAGAAAAAGAGCATAGGTGGGTTCTACCAAGAATCCCTTTTTTTTTTTTTTCTCCTGAAGTGGGATTTTCATGCACATTCCTCTCCCTTTGAAATTTCAGTTATATGACAGATATCAGACTGAAAATGGTCCCTTTCTTCCTCTTCCTCTGACACAGGTAATTTCTAGCTTCTATTTCTGTTCAGCTCTTTGTGTACCCATGCTTCAGTGGTTCAAAGTCTACATGAAAAACTGCTTACTTAAAAGTAAATAAATTATTATTTTTAATTCCAAAAAAGTGTTTGATTTTTTTCTTCCAGTAGACCAAATAATGGCTACGGAATACTGTAGCCAAACAGTTGAAATAACACAAACTGGGGGAAAAGAAGCTTCTCAATCAGTTCCACCACTGCAGAGACAAGCCACCATACAGCACAGTGGCTTGCAGTTTTGTGAGGACTTGCCATTTTCACGGTAAATTTGAGACTGCAAGACAGTTACTACTCTCTTATGTATGTTTGGACAAACCCAAAGTAACAGAGCAAAAATAGAGCTTTTGGACAAAAGTTGCCTACATTTGAGTGCCTAATGTTAATTTCTGATATTGGTAATTGGGTTTGAGAACAGAAATCAAGTTCAAAAATACTAAGGTAGTTCAAATTCCGTTTCGGTGGGATGTACTGTCCACAAGCACATCTGAAATTATGTCCATTTATATTCAAAAGTGTAAATATAACTTTATGCAGTCTTGTGTCCTTAAAGCTCACATACCTAAATTTTGTACTTCATTATTTTACTTATCATTCTGCTCTTACACATTACGCACATTTTTTCTTCAGCTCTAAGCAAGAAATATCTCAATGTCACACACTCATTAACTATCCTAATGAGACCATTTATTATAAAAGAGATACAATATGCATTTTTAAAACTGATATTTTGGTGCATTTATCTATTTTGGGTATCTTGAACTCAAATGGTATCTTGAACTCAAAGTTAATGCATAGGTAAGACTGTGTTACAATAATCTTCCAAAACCCACTGATTTCTTCTATTACTAATTTTTTCCTTCTACTTGAAGTAGTTTTGATGAAATGCTTTCTTACTATTCCCCATACATTTCCAGCACCCCAAAATTCTACTTACAAACTAATTCAGAGAGGCAAAGAGCAAAAACACATTGTCCCCATTGCTTTTGAACAAGAGTGCCCATTCTTAGAGTAAATGCAAGCCAGAGGACCTTCCAATAAACTGTTCTCCAGAGAAGTCATTATGGTATACTGTCACCCTAGAGCCAAGAATGACACAAGAATAGACGAGAGACTCAACTGCAAGGGCAGAAAAAGAAGCTTTATTACAAAGGATTCTTTGGTTTATATAGACTGATACAATACATTCGACTTGATTGGCTAGTTAATAAAAAACATCTTTCTCACACACCATCCTTGAGAAGAACAGGAAAACAAAGTGGAAAAACACCACCTGCAGATTGTTTATACTAACAAGTTATC
>JAYDZK010000001.1:83075728-83103312 GCA_034509185.1 Euphonia xanthogaster
GGGGCAGGCCGGGCCGGGCCGGGCCGGGAGGGGGGCGGGCAGGGGCGGGGGGAAGGGGCGCACCTTGCCCCCCCCGCGGAGCGCCTGCCCGCAGCCAGCCCCGCAGCGCGGCACCGGAGCGCTGTCGGGGACCGCCCCGCATCGGAGAGCACCTCGTCCCCGCTCCCTGCCCAACAGGTTCCCGCCTCGCCGGCAACTGGAGGAGCCGGGAAGTGAACCCTGCCCCCGCCCCAGCGGGCGCACACACACGCACACAAGAGAGGGGGAGCAGCAAACCCGGCAGCCGCAGTCAGTCGGCAGCCGGGAGTTCTCCCCGACATCAGCAGCCCCATGCCCAGACGGGGTGGCCGGCGGAAGGATCCCCGTGATGTTTTGCGGGATGTCCTCATGCCGAAACCCCACAATTACTTGCCGAAAGCCCCCCCCACTGCTCGGGGCTGGAGGTGCTCTCTTCACAAGGAGGGAGAGGGGTCGGGCGCTGGTGTCGGGGTGATCGGAGCGACGGGCATTCCGATGTACACACAGGCGCAGATCCATGTAATCGGTGCGGCTGCTTGCACGGACAGATGGACAAACGCAAGGCAGTGTGTTTCGGTATGCCTCTGTATCTAGGTAGATGCATGCATAAGTTTGCATGCACTGTACGAATGCATGGATACACATGTATATGCACAAGGTATGCCAGAAAAATGTATACACGGAGAAGAGGTCTACACGATCCTGTAGACCAGGTTACTTATGTGTAAGACCAGACTTTTGTGTACATTGTGAACTTTGAAGTAAATTAGGTTTTTCTGCTGTGAGAACTCAGAAATGAGACAACAGTGACGTGTATTCAGGGCAAAAATAGTTTGGGTTTGGACAACTGTGGTCTTTCTACTCCACTAGGAACAACACAGTGATTTTTAGCGACTTCAGTTCTCTTCAGGTGTATGGAGCTTTGCACCAGGCATCGGGGTAATTGGAATATTCCCCTTTGTTTTCAGAATGGGAAGTCACAAAATTTCACTTACGTGATGCTAATTTGAAAACAAAAAACTGCCAGAGCTACAGCAAGTCACCGCTTTCCTGTGATCAGAAATCTCGGGAGTGTAAATCTCTGTTTCCTTCTCCCTTAGACATAACTTCCATGTCCTGGGGGAGTCGTTTTTAATTGTTTAATTAAAAAAAAAATCTGCTGGAAGACTCAATCTTGCTTTTAGAATAACTCCTACATGATGCCTAGAAGAGCTGGCTATAGGGAGTTCTGTTCCCGAAGTTAATTTTTGAAGGAACGACACAACTTAAGGAAAATCTGTCGTGAGTCAGGCAATTAACTCTCAGTAATTCACTTTAAGAGTTTTCTTTCAACCTTTCGGGTTTTGTTGTTTTCTTTTTTATTTCCAACCTAAACGCCTCTTTACTCGATTATACAGTAGTTCTTTCGTGTTTACTTTGTCTAATTGCAGTTACCGTGAATTGCTAATAATATTTTTTTACAAAGCTTGTGCTCTTTTCGGTCACCAGCAGAGAAATGCGGGTGGAAGCCAGGCCGCCTGCTGCCCTGAGAAAATGAGGAAGGGAACGGATGGCGAATACTCGGGGGTGGCCTGGATTTCACCGGGAACAGCTACGCTGACGGTCAAACAGCACGCCGATCGGCTGCTGCGAAGTTTGCGGGAGTACCGGCGCTGCGGGGCGGGCGGGAGGCGGGACGGGGCGAACAGGGGAGCCGCCGCCTCCCAGCGACCCGAGAAGGTCCCGGCGGCACGGGGCTTGGCACGGCCGCACGGCGAGGGGCCGCAGGCCCTTGAAGGTTTCCTGAGGGCTGCTGCTTATGCCAACATCATTTAGGGCTCCCAGGTCGCGGTGCCCACGTCCCGGCTCGCAGCGCCCGCGCGTTTGGAAAGCGAGGACGGGAAGCACCCGACATGCAAGGAGGGGTTTCCCCTGCGCTGGCCATATAGAAAAATGTGTGTATTCACATGCACGCTCACTTTTAATAAAGAAAAGCTTAGCCCGGCCTCGGCAACCGTACCGGGGAGCCCAGCAGCGTGAACAGCTGGGGCGGAGCTGCAGCATCGGAGAAGGCTGCGGCGGCCGGGCCGGGGGAACTCGCTCCGCCGCCAACGGGAGGGGCGGCTGGGGGCCGCCGTGCCTCTGCCACCTCCCGGGTGGGCGGCACGAGTGAGCCAGATAGCAGGTGGCAGAGCGATCCGGAGGAGAAACACGCCAGCGGCGATTTACGATGAGAAATGGCGAGGGCAGGTTCAGCTCCGCATCCCCGCTCTCGGCGGCCCTGCTCCGCGGGGCCCCCGGGCGGGATGGGAGGGAGCCGGGGGTGGTTTCCCCGCCTAGGCGCCTCCGTCGTGCGCCACTCCTCCTCTTCCTCGCCCGCCAGCCCCATCCCGCCCGAAGCGCATCCTGGCGCGGTGGCGGGATCCTCTGGCGGCGGCGGTGGGAAGCGCGAGGCACTGGGCCGGTCCCCGCCCCGCGCTGCCTCCAGCCGGCGGCAGAGCGCTCGGTTATCCTTGCGCCGTGAGCGGAACTTTATGTGATCATCGAGTCGTTCATATCTCGAGGAAGACCCTCACAGTGTCCCCTCTTTCCTTGCAGAGTGTCAGGAATCCCCAAGGCTCGATCGGAGCAATATGGTTCATTGATTATTGATTCCTTCTCCTCAGGCTGTAAGGAAAAAGGTGATGTTTAAGGTTTTCTTTCTGTTGTCCTCGGTGCATTAATGCCAAAGGGATACTTTAGCACTACTCTTCATTACACCTCATGCCTCATTAATTTCTGCTCCTCCTCTTTATACTCACATCCTTCTATCCTTCTGTTTTACTTTTAAGTGCACTCTGTGCCTTTGCTGAGCCTTTTGAGTTGTATGTTGAGGTAAGGGTAATGATTATCCAGCACAGGCTTTAACAAAAGAACATTTTATCATGCCATGTAATAATAGTATAATGTTTATGTTCTCAGTAATATCCTCCAGCACAACAAAATGCATCCACATTTTAACTTACCTTTCATTGCGCTTTCACAGAAGGTGAGTATCTTTTCAGCCTGAGGGATACCTCTGTGGTATGTCCTGTGCAGTGGGGAAATATGAGTCTCCAAAAGTCGCTCTGCAGGGAGCTAGCTAGCATAAATAATGGGGGAAATGCCAAAGAAGGAAATGGGACTCATGGATCAAATTCCTCACTTGCTAGAACCGAGAGCCCCCTCTCAAGTGCTGAACAGTTTGGGCACCTGAATTTTCTGAGATGCAGTGCTGAAAGAGAGCCCTACTGGTGGTTCTACTGGCAGTCCAGTGCTATACCTAAATAGCATGAGAAGCACAGAAGGGAACTGGGTCTGCTCTGAGACAAAGAAGGAAGGACCCGATATCTATATCCTACAGTTCCTAGAGTCCTGCAGCTGAGGCTTATTAGAGATTTCTAAGAGGCTTGAGCCAGTTTATTCTGACTGAAGTTCTCTGTTGCTCCTACTGGAGCCTTTAGGTAGGAAGTTGAACCGCAGAGGTCCCAACAATTTCTGTGTGCTCTCAATTCTTGTCCTTCAGCACAGGGCTCTCTGCTCTCTGGCTCATGGGCAGGATAGGGAGAATCCCTCCTGATGCTGACATGCTGCAGTTTTTCAGCAGCTTTGTGTAGACTTCTGGCAGAAGCATGGGCATCCAGGGCAGGCAGGGCTGCTCCTCTGGGGCCAGGCCATCCTTGAGCAGTTGTCCTGAGAACATCAAAAACACCAGTCCCCAGTGAATGAAGAACTGAGCCCAGATCCACTGAGGCCAAAACTGCCTTGGGTGGCTGGCTCCAACATTTATTATCATTTATGTGTTAAGTTATAGTGGGTGGTTGCCCCCTGTGTAGTAATTTTCCTACCTACAAATCCAGCCTATCATTGTTGGTCCAGTCCATTGCAACCTATCAGGATTTCTCAAAAACTCTCCAAATTCATCTAACTGAAATTAGTTGGTCTCTTCAATCGATATTCTTACCTTTTACTTTGCTTTTAGCCAGGGACTAATTTAAGCAGCAACTTTTAAGACATTATGACTGTGAGAAGTGATAATTGCTTTTGAGGATGGCACTGAAAAGGAAATAATGCATTAAAGAATGGGACACTTACACTTCAGTCTAAATTAGGGGTAATCCTTGGAAGATCCTTCAGAAGTCCTTCGGGCTTCATAAAATCTAACTTCCAATCTTTCTGTCTTCTCAAAATTGAACAAATGTCTATAACAACATAGTGGAAAATGCAAAATTGGTAAAGTAAGGATTTTGTCTAAGAGTCACTATGCAATGACCATACTTAAGTGTTTGCAGTGACATAAAAACATATAAAGGATTAGAAAGGATTCAAGTAATTTTATAATTTCAGTGTCAATTCCAATCTGAGAAGCAAGGGTATTAGGGAAAATACATCCTTATTAATCCTTATTACAAAGAACTTTTTCTCCAGATTTAAAAAATCTGCAACTGATACGTTCATCTTCTCTGCATAAAATGAAGAGCAAAACAGTTTAACTAATTTTTCTTCAAAGTTAAACTTAGATGTTGAGCAAGAATTTTTGATGAGATTATTTCACAAAATCATTACTTCCTCAGTTTTGTATAAATATGTTCCGTTATTCCACAGAGAGCACATTCCATTTAGAAAAAAACAGAACACAACTCAAGATAACAGAAGAGGGTTCAGCTTTAGAAAATACATTGTTGCTTAAATTTATCCTTGAAGTAAGCTGGCATAGCTCAATTATCAGAAATTAAAAATCTCTTCCATTGTATTTGACTTGTTCTTTCTTACTGAGTGCAAGGAAGGAAATTTGGCAGCAGCCTGCACACTTCCCCTACAGTGCTGGATTGTTGTAATTCACTTTTCAACTCTTTTTTCATGAAAGCACACATGAAAAAATCAATGAGAAGCAATTCCTATTTATTACTCCCTTTGGCCATGACTAAGCTGTGAAGTAGCTGTGTCCTGCAGGGTCCTAATTCACCCATGCTGGCGACAGTGACTCAGCTCACTCACTCCATTCCCAAAAGCCCAAGCTACTTCCATGGGATACCAGGGGAAGTTGGTGCACATCCAGATACCACCCCAGCCTGGGGCAGGACAGAGCCAAGGTGTTTTGGTTGAGCCAGGACCTGGAAAAATATTTCTGTCTCTCACAGTTCAGGTACCATCTCAGTGAGTAGTGATCTCCCACACAAACAGTTCCACTGACTGTGGAGAGATCTGAATTGTGAGGTAGGATATAATGCAAGGCAATAGCATTTAAGTATTCCAGCCTGGAGTGTATCGGCTTATTGAAGCATTTTCCAAGTTATGGGACACCTAGTGTTCATGCACAAGCACATGCTGCAGGTACACCCATATTTGTTGAAGACTACTTTCCATGTAAGTAAAATAGATCAGATTTAGAGATCCTTTCACTGAGTCCTGCAACGGAGACCAGGAAATAGTGCTGTAATACAGAATAAGAGTCAGACTTGGGTGTAAGCAGATAAAACAAAGTACAGAAACTCTCTGGGCAGACTCCAGAACTGGTCTGGAAAAGATGCTACTCAAAGAGGGCTCTGAGTTTCTCATTCTCAAAACTCAGTCATGTAATTCTTTGAGTTTCTCACCTGAAGAAATAGCCAAGGGACTTGTATAAAGTTTTGCCTTCCAATAAGCACAAAAGCCAAAGGGATCCCCCAAGGGGGTGATGAACAAGGAGATGTGTAGCTGCTCAAAGACAGAGAGGCAGGCTACATGAAAACAGAGATCCACATCCTCGCCTCAGCTCAGGCTAGCGCTGAATAGATGGGTGTGCCCCTTCCCTTGCTCCTGTTTATCACATCCAGACACTTGCTCAGTCCCATGGCTTCTCTATTTTCCTCAAAAATTTATGAATTTTTCATTCCACAGCATCAAACAAAAAGCTTCAAAAAACAATCGACACATGAGATTTTTTTCTTGGCAATTTTTAGGAATGAAAGGGTTGAAGAGAAAGACAAAAAAGAAGCCAAACTCCCCAGTCCCAGACCAGACCCTCACATCAAAGTGAAGCATGAACTCTCCACTCTGTCCCCAACAGATCATGGGATTGTTGCACCATAGCAGGATAGCACCTAATTCTGCAACGACTCGATTCACTGTGTTCACTCAAGGCATGTCCCTTTCCGGGCAACAGGGAGGGTATGTCCTGTGTGCACACGAGATCGAGTGTGTGCACGTGTGCTTTCCAGTTAATTCTTCAGCTTCTCTGGTGCGCTCTTTGGTCTTTCTAAAAGGACAACCAGTATAAGAATGACATTTTGCAATCAAATGTTGAATGCATTTTTTATTTAAACATTAAGATTTAATTACAAAAGCTTCTGGAACAATTAAAGGATGCCAAGGAGGAAAGAGCTGAAAACTCAGACTGCATTTTCTCATTCATTGTGAAAGCAGAACACATTGTCAGCAGCAAGGCGTTTTATAGAAAAGTTTCAGATGGACAGTACAAAGACCTTTCTGTCAATATTGTCACTGAAACACCTTGCTGTCATGAAGCACATCTTTTTTTTTTCTGATCACACTTTCTAGTGTTGGCTGATTGATTTTTGCAGTGGGAAACAAGTAATAATTATTGCAGAAATACTGTAATTCTTTTCTGTTAATCTCTGCTAATATAACACAGTCTTCTTGGAAAAGTGTCCAAACATAATTTACTTTACCCTGATAAAAATGTCTGCTGCTGTTTTTAGAAGTTTTATTTGCACAAATATGTTCCTAATCTATGTTAATTTCATGCAATATAATTCTTAATTTTTGGAATAAATACTGAGAATCATTAGAGAGAATTCTTTGGAATGCAAAATCCAAAAAAACTTTATATTTTCATTTAAGGGCAAGATTCCATCATCTTTATTTACATAAGTAGCATCCTGCTCCCTGTGTTATTTCACTGCAAACTAGAGTCTCAAGCAGTGAAAATCATCATAGTCCCATTAGGATTTACTGCATTGTATTAAACTTCCAGTGAAAACTGGGCTGAGCAGTTTTGTCTATGGAGTAATGCACTACCTGTAACTAGTAAAGGTGCTCAAACATAGCCCTACACTTAATAATTTGGCACATTTACAACTGGCGTTACTCAGTAACTTATCAGATGACAATAGTGGAGCTCTTCTGTAAAATATAGGTTAAGCCCATATTTGTATGACTGTACATCTGAAGTATAAAAACCACGATATGTAGTACACTTGAACAGTTAAAAAATATAACTTATTTTATTTGTAAACTATCAATGCAAGATACTCAGCAGCAAAGAAGCCATGTTCAATGTCTTCTGATCTTTTATAAAGATCCATTGCTGTAAGTAATATAATCGTCTCCAAAACATCTGAGGTTACATGTAGAAACAATCAAGGCAATATTATTTGTACATATTATTAAACATGCAAAAAACTTCCTGAAGAATATTGCCCAAACGTAGAAAGTCATCTGGATCTCAAATTTTCCTTGGTAGCATCTGCTTTGTAAGTATGGCTCACATGTGGCTCCAGAGTACTTCAGTTTATTTTGGAGAATTGGCACCTTTAATAACAGGCTCCCTATTCAAATATGTGGCCCAGTAAACTAAGTTAAAAGTTCCAAACAGCACTGGAAAAATTATCCGGGACATTTTGTCAATCTTACTGATGCTGTTGTAAGTCTTTTTGCTTTCAGCAGGCTTTTCTTCTGCAGGCTTCACTGGAGCAGATGTAGTGTTTGAGATGACAGCTGGGGCTGAGTCCTTTGGCATGTTTGGTGCAGGAGTCATCTTCCCGGTGCTGTAGGTATTAGTTGGTTTATTTCCCAGCAAGTTGCGCTCTTTTTTCTGCAGGGTAAAGGACAAAATGTTATACCACAAGAACAGAAAGTGGAAACGTTCTCAAGGGACTGACCCAAAAAGCTGGGCACCACAATCAAGCATGCCCGTTCATGCCTGTTGGCTGTTCTGACTTCAACTACCAAACAGATGTTTTTGCCTTGATTTTGTAGCCCTTACTCAAGTGTGACTTTTCCTGATGGGAGAATGCTGAGACTAACTGGCTGCACCCACATCCCCCCTGGCATGTGAATTAGCAGCTTCTTTCGTCAGTGAGATGTAGTCTGGCATCTGAAGAGGGTGCTGCCCCATGGACAGCTGACAAGATGTGAACCTCATTTCCCCAGCTGCTGCAAAGGGTGTGGGGAAGGGCTCATCACCCCTGCCAGCTTAGCCTCTTTGTAAGCTCTTTTGGGATGCTTGTAGGTATGAGCTCTCTAGGAGATAATTTACTAAGAGTCAGTCCTATCCCAACAGTTTCATTTCAGCATGAAACTCAAAAGTTTGTGTTTTCATAGAACCAGTCTTTGGTTCCTTTTTTTACTGTGGTGGGACCCTGACTCATGGAGCTCAATGTGTGCATTGTTATTTATTTAGGAGAGCATACAGGGACTGCTCTGCAGAGACATGTTTCATGGTGCATGTCCGCTGTTATCAGAAGTCTGATCACTGAAATCCCATGTCCTGGGTACTCAATGCCCAATGTGCTCCTGTGAGCAGTCCTCTTCATACAGATGAGAGAGACTGGTAGTCTATCTCTGTGAAGGGAAGGCACCGTAGTTCCTTGCAAATTTTCCTCTACAGAAGGGTGAAAGTATGTCATGAGGTAATTAAATACCTTTTTCACAAAGAAGCTGAAAATTGACCATTCAGTTATTTAAACTCTACTGAATACCTGTTTTTTTATTTTAGGTATTTAAAAAATGTAAGTTAAGCACCTTGATTTTTGCAGCTTCCTGGGCTTTTTTGCCATCCCATGCCCAACTCCTCTTGGTGAAATAGTTGACTGTTGCAAATTCAATCAATGCCGAAAATACAAAGGCATAGCAAACAGCTATAAACCAGTCCATTGCAGTAGCATAGGCCACTTTTGGCAAAGAGTTACGGGCACTGATACTTAAGGTGGTCATGGTGAGGACTGTTGTTACTCCTGCAAAGAAAAAAAAATAAGAGCCAGAGCTCAGTTTTCTAACCCTTATGGGCTCCCAAATGAGTTATGAGCAGTCCCAGTTCAGCAGGATATCTAAGAAGGCTACATGAAGTCAATCAGTGTTTGCATAATATGGTTTGAAAGAGTAAGAAAAAATGAAAGATATTTTATTCTATGGAGTTCTGGTTAGTTCTAGCTGTAGTGTGTTTAAATAAGGATTTTTAGGGTAACACAAACCCAGGGTTTATAACTGTCAGAATGAAGTGGGATTACTTATTTTGTTTTCTTATACAGAGATTGCATGTTTAAAATTGTTGACTGTTACTAGTTTCCTTGACTGTAGCTCCTCCTTTCCTATATGATAGTAAATGACAAACGGCCAATGCTTTCATCTGTGGGAAGACTTCCCCAAGATCAAAAAAATCAACTCTCAGTAACAGCTTTGTAAACCTAGAGTAAGTCAGCAAAGTGATGCTACTACCTGTATTCTCTCCATACAACTTGCTGAGCTGATTTTTGAACAAAGCTGCCAACTGACTTCAGGAGGCTGGTACAGAAGAGTGACTCCTTTCAAAGTCTGAGCAAAGTTTTACTTAATAAACTGTTCCCACTGCCCTTGTTTTTCATCTAGCAAAAATCTTGTATTTAATCAACCTTCACTTGAGAAAGTGCTTATTTTCTGCAGCCTTCTAGGGATAAACCAAGTAATTTAATGACACCCCAAAGGTTTTTTCCATAACAATTTCTTCATTAAATATACATTTTCTAAATGCAAAGTCATATTAATTTGTTTGATGGTAATAGAGACAATTGTCACTCATTGACCTCTACATGGTTTTCCCAGAAATACATCCTGCAACAAAGATAAACAAAATGTCTTGAAGTGGTATCTGCTTCAAATGCTTAGCTAGGGCATACATTAAGTATGATAATTCATATGTCTTTTTTTCTAAACCATCCAGCATCCACTGAAACGGAAAAAACCCAACACAAATCACACTAATCTGATTCTTCTATCTTCTGTTCTTAATTTTCACATATTTGATTGACCAGTTTCTGTCATAACTTTACAAAAACAGCCCAGACAAGGCTTTTAAATTGATTTTGAGTTGAAACTGGAAGAGAATGAGAAAACATTTACAACATCTCAAGCCGAAATAAACAGTAGTGAACTGTGGTTTTATTACAGCAAATCACTTTCACAAGCCACAAAGATCCTATCTGTGTCCTAGGAGAAAGTGGGATACTCACCAAAGACAGTTCTAGCAGGGACAGATTCTCTGTTTAGCCAAAATGACACTTGCGATAAGATCACAGTCATTATGCAAGGAAGGTACGTTTGGATGACAAAATAACCAATTTTTCTTTTCAGATGAAAATGCGCTGTCATAATAGTATATTCACCTAGAAGAAGAAAAGTGTGCATTTGAGTAAAATAAGGAAGGCTTGCAGATTTAGGGACTGAATGAGGCCAGTTCCAGCCCTCCATTTGAGGCTATCACTCAGCCATTCCTAATTTCATGAAAAATGTCTGGATTTCTGTGCTGTGGAAAACCAAGACTTGAGACAGAAGTGCTGCTGGATCCTCACATTCATTCCTCTTCACATTCAGTCTCCAAAGCAAAAGACAATGACTGCTGTTCCTGCTACACTGAAAAGCTGCAGTCCTCCTATGCACCTGGAATGTTGTGATGTTCACAGGCTTAAAAATCTGGTTTGCTGGCACTGCCTCAACACTGTCTGGTTTTGACTCAGTCCTACAAACTCTTGTAGCATAGTAACAATTAAGGCCCTTGACTTGCCGAAACCTGATTTAGCAGCAGGTTCAGCAATCTCATTAGCAAAAGTGTTATGGCCAAGCCATCAGTTTCCAAATATGAAAATGGGTCCAGACACTCCTTCTGCACCGCATTTTAGGGATTGCCAGTCCCAGCATCTTCTGTGAGAACTGCCATTTTGCATATGGATCCTGGGATGTCTTATCAGTCTGAGTACCCAAACCCTTCAGACTGCTGGTCCAGAAATCAAAAGTCCCTCTAATGCATGCAGTGTTCCTAGAGTTTGGTACACTTTAGCCATACAAAAGATTGTCTGTTTCTGGATAGATATTGTGTCCTGTCTTGTTCATCTGTGCAATGAATATTGTACTGCCTGCATACAGAGTTCCCTAAAAGCTGCCACAGCAGTGCTAAATTCCATTTTGTTTCATATGCCAAATTCACAGCACTGCCTTAATATGCCATTTATTGGCTCCTCTGAATTTCAATAAAAGCCTAAATAAATGCACTCAAAAATCAACAGACCAGCTGTCACCTTCCCTAATGTTTCAGAAAAAAATCAAACCTTTACCAGTTCTTTCAAATTGTTCCTGGAAAATCACACAGTTGTTACTGAGGGCTATTCCTGGTGATAACTGCTCCCTGGTTCTTTTGGAGTATTTCTGGAAATACTAGTAGTTGTTACTGAAGGTTATTCATGATGGTAACTGCTCCCCAAATTCAAAATCTTGATCGCTTAAAGCATGCTACTATTTATGTAGGAATAATAACAGTAAGAACAAAATGTAAGAATAAAAAACAATTTATCCCTTCAAGCCCTCACAGTTCTTCACTGATATAAACGAAATTTAAAAGCATGCATCATTAAGTTGGGTAATAATGAATCAGAGAAATGCCTGTTTTGAAATATATATTGTCCTTCAAGAACAACTATAGCTGTAATCTCTGTTGCAAGATTTGACTGTTAGTCTCTACAGAACATCCACAAAAGGAAAATATCCAACAGACTGATTCTGCCTTGAGTGAATATCCTGAGTTGAGTTGTTGCCAGCATTACTAAGCTATTAGATTTGGCAGATTACTTCTAAGTGACAATATGGCTAATTAGCAGAGAACAGGTTTACAGTGAAAGGGTTTTTGCAGGTATAGCTGCGCTCATACACTATGCTACAGGAGCTCTGCTATTCTGCATCAAGTTTACAGACTGGTTCACAAAGAAGATTTTAGACAGAAAGTGAAATAAGACAGAAATACCTAACTGAGATCCTGCCTCAATCTTTAGTCTTTCTCTGGAGTCTGATTTTCTGGTGAAACGGCTCCCTGAAGAGTGATGTGGAAATGGACATGGAATGCTGTGAAACTGGGGAGGAAACCCCTGCAAAGAAAAGCCTAATTCCCTTCCATTTAGTGTAATTTTGAACCAGGGAGGCTGAACATGCAATGGTCTCAGGAGGAAGCCCACTCGCTCTTTATTAAGGAGTATTTGCAGCAGGGTCTTCCTGCCTCAGTAATCTTGGGCAGAGGGACTGTTTCTCAGGTGCTACTGGGCTGGGATGTGTTTGAGTCACAGTTTTCCTGCTTGCTCACTACAGAATGACAATGTGCATTATTGATTTTGACAGTATGCTTTCAGAGCTGGAATAAAAAAAGAATCTATACAGCTTCAGAAGAGCAACAGGACCCTCTTATTTTCATTTTTAAAACACAGGAAATGAGTGCCTACATTCTGATGGCCCTCCACAGCTGATTTTTACCTTACCATTTTTTTTAACCTATCAAAACTCTTGTCTCCACTGAAATAATCACAGCACCTTGATTTTGTACTTGTTTTTCTCCCAGCTGATACACTCTTTGATTTCCTATGCTGTCCCTTTCAGAGATGTCTATACCAGACATACTTTCTCCAGCTGACTTAGGGTTTAAGAAAACCCCACGGCTTGGTTTTCAATGCCCTGGGACCACTGCTTAAAGAAAAGCTAAAAGCTTCCTGAGTTGGCTTTTTGTTTATAGAACAAGATACTGGCTCTATTGGAGCATCAAAGCTCCCTTTTACTTCTGTAAGGGCACTGTTTATCCTTAGACCATAAGCTTTCTTGAGCAAGGGCTAATTTCTATTATAGGTTTATGTAGCACTTAAAAGAGAATCCTGTTCCTGATGGGGTCCACTCATCACTGCAGAAAACAAATTATTGTTAGTAAACAAAAACAAATCTAGTACTAATGAAAAGCCCTAGAGCAGAAATGGCTGCACTTCATGTAGCTGTGCAACTGTGCTGCTGCTCTTAAGAGTTTTTTTTATGCTTTAAAAGCTGCTACAGTATATATATATTTTTTCTTTTTTTTTAAATTTTTTTTTGGTATATGGTTGATGGAGTTCTGGAGATCACGCTTACAGATTTTCCAGGATCTTACACACATTATTCCATTGCCATCATGCTGAGATTTAACTGAGTACTTTAAGGAGGCTAGACCAGCCCCCAGGCTTGTTTGTTTACTGGATATACCTGGACTCAGTTCCATCAATGGCTGCTCTAGCAAGATCCTGACATTCAGTACATTGGACACCTCCCTGACTATGCTGACATCCAGAATATTTCAGCCCATAAAAAATGCATGTTCCCTTTTATAGTGATACTAGAGTAATATTCATCTCAAGAAAAAAAACATAATTATTTGGTTCAAAATGAAGAGCTGAATGATTCTTTTATTATTTCAGCTTTGGATAGTACAGAGCTTGGGCTCCAGCTGGCAGTATACAAAAGAGTAGGTTTATGTTTTGTTTTGTGCCACTGCAGATCCTAAGTTAGCTATGAGAGATTCTGGGTATGGGGAACACAACTGGGCAACCATTTATGGAAAGTAGAAAGATCCACTTGGACTCAAATCTCATATCTGATTGTTTTCAGCACTTTTACTACCAGGACCTAACAGATGTTGGTTCTGTTAGAAGCAGAGTGAGTAGGAAAATGCCTTTCTTTCAGGTGAATAACATTTGGGGATGTTAGCACAAAAAAAACCCTCAAAAAAAAAAAAAAAAAAAAAGCCAAAAAAAAAAAACCCCAAAAACAAACAGGTGGCCCATGACAGAGCTGTTTTCTGTGCCATGGCTAAAATGTTCCAAGTTTCAAGATTGGTTGGAGAATTAGGAATGCCAGGGTATTTTTTTTTTTCTGAGAAGCCAGCCAAACGGCAGCTTGCCTACAAATCAGCAGAATCCCAAGGAACCAGTACAGGTCTGGAATTTCCACTTAAAAAGTCTGCTGGAAAGAAGGGCATAAATGACCTATGACATACACAAACATTTTGTCTGTGCAACTGCAAGAGCTGTGTAGTTTGACTCATGTGTCATAAAAGCCACAAAAATCCAAGCACTTGGATTATGCAATAGATATTTGGTTTTTCTTTTTCACGTTCAACAATTCAAAAGAAGGAAGAAATGCCTTCAATGGCCATTCGTAAGTAATGCTGATTACTGGCCTCCTACGAGCTTGATGAACTCCAGAAAATCCATCGTTGACTGATGCTTTCCCTGTGCAAAATCGGATTTTTGTATTTTGCTAATCCCCAGTTACAATCTGTGTCCTGCTCTTTGTGATCCACCCTGCAATCAGAATCCAGCCAGCCCAGATGTAACCCAGGACATTAATATAAAATCTTGACGTTGGAAACACAGCATTTATTATAAATCTTAAATACGTGAGGGAGGTGTTTACTGTGCGGAAACTTTGGGATTTGTCTGGAGCGTTTCCTTGGGCTAAGAAGTACAAGGAGCTTTCACAGGCAAAGCGGCAAACTGGAAGTGGCCTGGAGCTGACACGCTGGAGCACTCACTGCCAGGGCTGGATGGTTTTCTTGCTCTGAGGAGCAGGACGAGGTTGTAGGAGATGCTCCAGTACATCCTTTGGATCTTTTTCTTGGCAACAATGAAGGCGAGAGGGGAGCTGCCATTCATTGCAGAAAACAACGCGGCTATGATGGTGAACTGGTAAGGAAAAAAGTGTCTTTACTCTTTAATGGGAGATAGTGTACTCATTCTTTTTCTGCAAAAGTGACCACTCTGTTTATATGTTTCTCTTCACTTTATCAGTCTTTGCTTTAGCATCAGCTTTGTGTCTCCTGAAATGGGCAAGGGAGGGCGTGAATGTCTATAGGATGGATTTGGGCAGTCAAATTTAGTGGCTGCCCAAGGCAAGCCTTCCCTCACTTTGTGTCCTTTCTGGAGCACAGGCAGCAAGCTCAGATGTCTCCTCTTCATTTGCCAGTAGGAGCACAAAGTTTTATGCATCTTTATGTTTCAGTCCAACAAATTCTGTGTGCAAGTGTATGTGTATGTACCTGTTTTCATGTCACCTAAATTTCCTACAGGTAGTAAAAAGTTCCTAATTTAATCTATACTTTGTCCTCTACCACTCTGGCCATCATTTTTCACCAGTGACACGGTGTATCTGTCGGGCTTTGCCTGCAGGAATTGCTCCCAGGGACGTTGCCACAGGCTGCCCCTTTCCCCAACCCAAGCCCCCTGCAACCACCAGCAGTGGAAATCCCCCTTTTCTTCATGGCAGGCTATTTAATTTCCACCACTTCCCCCTCCCTTCGCTGGATGCCACTAATGCTCTCCAGCCGAGTGCATTGTGTAACCTGGTGAAGCCCCGGTCCCACTGGGGGCACGTGATCCCTTGTCCCGGCCTCGACCCCCCCGGCAGCCCCCCCACCAATGCACACCCAGGGCTGCCCTTGCGTGGGAGCCTTAAGAAGCAGGGAGGCACGGCTCACGTGGATGCCCGGCCGGGGATTAAAGCTTCTTTGCCTCCCTAATGCTGCCACATCTGGCGCCTCCGCTTCCAGCCGGAGAGGGAATGGGGATCCTCGGGGTTTGCACCTCCTCTCCTGCCACGTGGTCCCCCGGACACGCCGCAGAGCCATGCCATGGCACAGTCCCCCCGCCCCCCCGTTCCCTTCCCCCCCACGCGGTTCCATCAAGCAATCGTTTTAAAGCGATGATTGAAACGGATCAAATGCGTGGGTGGTGTTTGCTTCCCAGGGTGGTTCCTCCCACGGGGAAATAAGCCAGCAACAGCGCTGGCAGCCACAGCGAGGGCGATCGCCAAGAAACTGCGTGAGGCCTCTCAGGCACTCCTGTAAATACCAGGAGCCTGGATGTATCTTCAGCAATGTACCTAGGAGCTAGCATTTAACCCTCTCAGTGTTTAAATGCCTCTGCTAAGTGGCCATGAACCTACACAGGTTCTCCCAAGCGCTCCACATCCCACAGGTGCTTCCCTAACCTTACTGCAAAGTAACCAGAGCCTGTGAATCCCCCCTCCTGCTCCAGCCATCAGCAACCATGGGATGGAAATATTCCCCCTACCTGTACTGGTACTGATGTTTTCCGTGCCCACGGTTTGTCCCATCAGGTGGTACTGGTTAAGTCGTGAGCCATCTTCGGCCACCACCACAGACGTTGTGGTGCTGTTAGTCCACACATAGATCACTTCAGAATTGGGGTAAGCATCTGCCAACAAGGGAGGGGGGGGGGAAAGAGAGTACGGAGTAAAAACCACTGCGTAATATTTCAGTGAATCCTTAAACGATAATGACAGGGAGAGAGAAGAATGGAGGAGTGAGAGTGAATGGAGAAAAACAAATAAAGTTGATATAATCATGGTCCCATATGCCCAGCTCAAAAAATATTAGGTTGGAGCCTTCTAATATAAGAGATGTGTGGGATGGTTTGTGAAAGGCTGGAACAGTAGAGGTATAAATGTAATCCATCACAACCACTCAATTTGGGAAAGAGCAGCTCAGACCTATACTCACCTCACTGGTGGCTCCTAAACCCCAGCAAGCTGCAAAAGGTATTTTGCTGAAGTTCCCCCTCAAAAGTACTCAGACACCTTGAATGCCAGGACAACAGGGACCCTCCGTGTCTTGTCCTGTCTCCAGGTTAGAATTCTAAGTGATGCCCTGTGCAAGTGCAGGATCTGGTGTGTATGCACTGACTGGAATACGTACGTGTGGGTGAGGGCATAGGTCTGGCACGTAGGTAAAGATGCTGGAATGTGCCTGCCTGTGCCTGTGATGCTGAAGAGCAGACACAGGATGCAGGGGAGAGAATGCATGGAGAGCAAGAATAGGGCAGGGAGCTGTGAGGAGAGGGTAGGTGTTTGTGCATAGCAGAATGGGTGGTGGTGTCAAAACACCTGCATAGCTGCAGGTGTGGATGTGATTTCTCTCATGTTCATTTAGAAGTCCCAGGAATTAAATGTGGTCGCAGTACTGCCAGCTCATTCCTTCCTCTATAATGCTGCTGTAACCTTTAATGCTCCAACACCCAGAGTGATCATAGTATTATAAGGGAATCTCAGTTATCTTTTACAGACTGTCAATGCTAGATTTAGATTTCAAGCCTTCTCTGCAGATGGTCTCAAAAACCCCAGGAGACAACTCTATATTTAATTATATTTCATTTAATATAAGTAGCTCTCACACTTTTTAGAACTCCTCTAGCATCGAAAGTTTTCAGGTCACATTCCTGCAAGCATGTCACAGTAGGCTAGAGTACACTGTACTTTAATCTCTGGAAATCAGGCAAGGCTTATTCTCCACATGGAAGGTGAAAAGCAGGTAGGCTTGGAAGTGGTCTGAAGTCAAATATTAATATCTCATCTTCTGCACTTTTGAACTTGGAAGATGGGAGTGCAGAATGTTTCTTTCTGGAAAAAAAAAAATCCTGACATCCAAGGAGACAACACATGGTAGCTTTCCAGATCAGGACTTGAGGACAACAGGCTAGGTTGAAGGATGTGTACTCACTCCATCAGACTGCATGTTTTGTTTGCAAGCAAGCTGTATTGGAAAGGTGCAGCTCCATGGAGGACTTACAAAAAAAAAATCATGGGCATTGGGTCATAGGCAGGGGGTCAACATGAGCTTCTGAGGCACTGCAAGGGCAAGAAATATGGTAAGGTGGTCCCTGGATCCATAAAACCAGGAATGTCCAGCAGAAAATGGGAAGCAATCCCAGTTCAGGCTAAGAGCATGTGTGTAGCACAATGAACTTCACTTGAATGCTCGACCAGGTAGCAGGGAAGAAAGCAGCACCTTCTTTACACTGTTATTAATGTTACTGTGTCGGATATGGGAGGCAGGGCACTAGGCTCAACACACCTTTGCTCTGACTGTTTATGGCTTTTCATCCACACCTCAGAAAAGTCATAGAAATAATGAAGACAGAGAAGGGGAGAGAGGTCAAAAGAAGGTTACAAGTACCTCCAGGGACTGGAAAATAAGTCATGATTTGAAACTTAAGCAGCTCAGCTTATTCAGCTCACTGACAAAAAGCTGAGATGTAGCTCAAGCTCTGAGTATAGATACTTGCATACAGAAATCTGAAACCAGGGTGAATCTCTTTCTTGGACTACTCACAAAAAGTGCCTGAAAGATGGTTCCAGGCAGATTCAGATGAAGAGCAGGGCAGAATTTCCTAATTGGATGAGAGATGGGTAATTGTACAGTGGATAACCTTCTGAGAAAAAAAAAAAAACTATGAACTACTGTCACTAGGAAGACATTGATAATTTGAAATAATTTTTTGTCACTTATCTGACAGTTGCTGCTGTATCCAGAGCTGGAGCTGATCCTGTGTTTGGAAGTTGAGAATCTACAAATTTTTCATCCTTTGTTAGCCATGCAGGACTGCCCACATGCCTTCCTTATGCTTGTATTTGTAGCTCTGCAGTAAAATTACTGTAATTATATGTCATGATCTTCTTTGAAAGGCTAAGAAGGAATGTCTTCCCTATTTCAAAATATTTGCATCACAAAAAGTCATGGAATTTCACCTTCCCTTTAGAGCTGTGATACTTTACTCTCTCTGAGATGATACAAGTTCACAATGAACTGTAAATAATTTCAAACCTGAATCTGGAGAAGACAAATGGGAGGAGATGGGTCCATTTAAAAAAAAGTAATGCAGAAAGCCCTCCTTTTTTTCAATGGTATATGGTGTATGTTGTTCATGGGCTGATTACCCCCAGGGAATGTGGGATATGTTTAGGTAGATTTGGGATTGTCAGAAAATTTGATTTTTACCTATGTTACTTCCTATGCAAAAAAAAAAAAAAAAGTTCCTAACAACAGCATTGGACTTCTTTTTTTTTTTTTTTTTTCTTTTCTGGGATGATCTAGATGTATTCCAACCCAGCACTTCTCTGTCTCTGCAATGATCCCAACAACCAGGATAATTGGGTTTTTCCTTGTTTTGTGCTGATGATATACATTAATTCATCCTGACTAGATGCTTCCCAATGCGAGTACTGTAACCAAATTCACTGAAATTGCAATCACACAGGAATTTAGGCCTGTAAGGTTTAACAAGAATTCAGATACTTTGGTTCTCTCCTCTGCCTGGCCTGCAGGGCAGGGGAGTCCAAAAATAATTCAACACCTCTGCTGTGAATTGCAGCCTTTACTGGGTGCTAAAACACATGCAGTGGAACAGAGCTGGGGGCTCCTATGCTGCAGGAGTCCAGCAGCTCCTCTTGTAAAATACCTGTAACTCAGAGAGAGGCCACAAGGTGCCAAAACTGAAGATCCCACAGGTATGCCTAAGCATTACTTCATGAGGCTGTTTTCTTTTGAAACCATGACAGGGAAGAGGGTGCCAATCCCAGGACAGTTGGTGAGAAGAGAGAGCATTCAGGCAGGCAAGAGCACAGCATGAGGCCAGTCCCTGCCTGGGAGGAAGACTCTTGTCTGTACGTCTTTCCTCACAGGATCTATTGTGAGGCTACGAGAAAGAGACCTGTGTCACTGCTAAGCCAGGAATAGAGTATCCATGGGAGGAGGGAGAATAGCTCATCTAGAAAAGACTTGTGCAAGGGCAGGATGGATGGGCAGGATGGTTATAGCCAGGCCTTTAAGACACAAGAAGATAACAAATGTGTGCCTGTGGAGTCCAACCCAAATCAATGCAACCTGCAGTGATTTTACCTCCTCAGGAGAAGTCTGTCACATTAGGAATAGCATGAACATACCCCAATCTAGATATATTCTACTGTGATGGATCACATATATTATATGATCCTCAGCTATCTTCCATGCAAATATAATAAAACATGGTTTGTGTTTTAAGAAGCTCTAATACAAGCTTTCTGACTTTGTGCCTCCTTTCCTTACTACACATCAAGTTCTGAGAGGAAAAAGCCACCCCGTTCTCCTTCGTGTGGCAGCTGACCATCTCTTTTCTGGTCATCTAGATAAACCTCCAGAGGGATAAGTCTGTGTACTTTTAGCAGGTAGCTGTCTTCCTACTGCAAACCTTATGCCATATCTTCACAGAAGCCTCAAACTGCAGTTATCCGACACCTGACCACCAGAAGCTCCAGCTCTGCAGCTGATAACCCCTGCAGTATAATTTGGTATGGTCATATTGAAAGCTGAAACTGTGGGTACAGTAGAGAATGATGTTTTCTTGCTATCAGGGTAGAAGTATTAATGGACACACAGTCACTGTGTCTCCAATATTATTCACTGTCCTACCAAATTTTGTAAAAACACTCTTCCACTTAAGCAAAGCTTCCAAGAGGTTGCCTACTAGCCTTGCTTGCTGGAGCACTGACAAATTTCAGGTCTTGCTGTTTAGAGATATGAGAAAAGTCTACCAACAAAAGGAAATATGGAAATATATCATCTCCTTTACATTACACACAGGGTGGGGATGTCTCCAGGAGGGTGACAGGAAAATGTAGTTGCAGTTCTGGAATAGCTAGCTGAGAAAATTATGTTGGTAGTTTTGCAAAAGCAAGCTCAACTTCAAAGCCACTGCAAATGCAAGTGACTCTGCTTGGTGTTTATTCTACCTTAGGCAAGTGCATGTCTTCTGGATTTCTGAGTCCAAGTAATTAATCTTGTGTTCTTTACAATCATTTTGTTGTCTTGTCAAAGAAAGGAGGAAGTCTCATTAAAGTATCCTTTCTCTTCTATGCTCACTTCTTTGAAAAAGGAAAAAAACTGGTTGCAGTTCAGATGAACAGCTAAAATTACAAAGAAGTATAATGTTATTAAATGTGAGAAAATGATAACAGACATTTATTTCTACTGGACAGCTGATAAATGGCTGCAGGCTTATCACCTACCAGAATGATGAAAGAAATCATATCTTCTCTTATATATTTATTGACAAGCAGATCTGTTTTTCTACATTCTAGCATCCAACATACACCACACAGTATAAAAAACAGTAAAGGTGTCCCTTGCTCTTCTCCCACACTCCCTGCTCCTGTATGGCTGGTAAGGAAAGCCAGACATGGTCTTTCTTATGCCAGTGAACAGTGGGCAGGGGAGAGACCACAACCAGAGAGGAATTACATTAAGAAAAAGTCTAGCAAAGCACAGCAGTAAGTGGATAAGACCTGGAGGATCCCAGACATTTGCCTTGGCATTGAGGATAGCCCTGTTTTCATTTGCAAACGACGCAGTGTGAGCAGTGCAGAATCCTCCCTTCCATTCAAAAAGCAGCTCACAAGCAGGGAGTTTTCTCCTGCCACTGCCCCCACCACAGGGCAGTGATGGCTTCTGACAGACACTCTCCTTCTTGCTTTTCTCTCTCCTCCATATTTGAATGAAACTCCGGGGCGTGGGGGGGGGGAAGTGGTGGGAGGGGAAGAGTACTTCTTGGCACCTTCAGTCCAATAAACCTAAATGTGGATGGATGAACCCAAACTTCAAGTCTATGGGACCCAGACATATTTCTAGGACTGACATTTTTAAGCTGCAATTTCTGAGAAAAAAAAATCACCACTAATATCTGCCAATAAGTTTTCATTCCTGCATTAGAGGGCATAAAATAATTGAGAAACAAAGAATCCCTCTCCAAAACACCCCCTAAACCCTTTGACAGACCTCACAGGAAGCATAAAGCAGTGCCTGCATAGTTAAGGCAGCCTGTCCAGCATGTTTGGATGCCCACCCAGCATGCTTGAGGTACGTTCCACAGTTAAACAGACCATTTATCCACAAGCCATGGCTGGAACTTTCAGAATTGTGCTAGGTGGATGCTGAATTAACTTAAAGAGATATCGTAGAAAGATGACTTCTTGTTCGTTTTCTATTTTATTCATTCCAATTGTGCAGTTACATTCTAAGCCTTTATTATCATGACTTTTAGTACATGCCACAAGGATTGTCAGACTGCCTAATCTTGGGAGTATTGCTAATCCCTACCAAAGCCTGTTGATTGGGGAAGATGTGCATAAATTTTCAGCTTTTTTAGAAACTCTAATTACAATCTGAATATACATACAAATATCTATCTTATCTAACCATTAATGTATTTGACTCACTTAGAGGCTGTTATATAACTCACTAGTGATCCAGATTTACAGCTCTCAGACTCCTGCAGGCTAGGAAACAGCGCTGCTACTAAGCCATCATGTACCAGCTTGAATTCTAAGAGTCAGGCTGGATTTCTTGGGGTTTGTGCACAAATACTTTGTAGCCCATTACAAAGCATCTGTCAACAGTTGTGCCTATGTGACTCAGGCCAGATTTGAGCTCCGTAATTGGAATTTCCCATTAAAATGACTTTATAAGAATGACTCGATGTACAAATGAGATCATTCTGTAGGAAGGACAAGTGGAAAACAAATCTAGTAAAAACGTACTTTTAAAAATAACAATAACATGACACGGTACTAATATGCATGGTCTAGGTCTTGGGGGAAATAGCTTTTTATAAAAATATTTTTTTTTATGTAAAATAGGAATACAAATACTAAGAGAAATGTATTCACATATTAAATGATTAAGAGCCTAAAATAAAGACTTTGCCACAGTGTGATGAATTCTGATGTTCTTGTGAGAATTTCAGGGTTATGGCAATTACTTTAGGGACCTGAAATCATTAAAATTGAGACTGATCATTTAAACTGGCATGAGTTTACAGCATACAGATAAATAGCATGCATGATTTTGAATACATCACAGACAAGAAGTGTGATGTGTACAAATACATGGGACTACAAATTCATGTAACACAGAGTCACAGGATGGCAGGGACTGGTGGATACCTCTGGTGATCATATGGTCCCACATCCTGCTCAAGCAGGGACACCAAAAGCATTTTTTCCAGCACCATGTCCAGCCAGGTTTTTAATATCTCCACAATTTTCAAATCTCTGTGGCCAACTGTCAATCCCTCTTGACAACCTGTTCCAGCGTTCAGCACCTCCCACAGTAAAAGCATGTTTTCTTCTGTTTAGATGAAATGTAATATTTTTTAATGACCACTGGTCCTTATTCTTATTCTGCCAGTGGGCACTACTGAGCAGCTCCCAGTTCCCTCTTCTTCATCACTCATTCCCCAATCCCTGCAATTTATACAGATGTATTAGGACCCTCTGAGACTTCCCTTCTCCGTATTGAATAGTCCAAGATCTCAGTCTCCCCTCACAGCAAAGATGCCCCAGCCCTTGAATGATTGTCGTGGCCCTGCACAGGATTCTCTCCACAAAGTCTCTATTCTTCTTGCATTGGGAAACTCATATTGGCCATGCACTCAGAATGGTTCCAGATGTGAGTAAAAATTAAATGTCCAGAAGGAAACATTTTTGGAATTACATAGTATCATTGTCTGTGACAATAGAGGACAACCAAGGAGGAAATATTCATGAAAAATTATAGGGCACCACTGGCTGTAAAACAGGCAGTAGGAAGTCCAGTCATACTGAAATGTTCATTTCTGTCCTTCCTGAATTTAAAACAAAAATAAAATTCGGTAATATAAGTAGTATTCTATATGTTTTCCTGATACAGTTTTATTTGATCTTGTTGTCACATTCTGCAGGGAACAGTATAGGATGTTCTGAAAAATGTGCCAGACAGGTCTCAAGAGACTTCATTACTAAGCAACACTAATATACTCTACTGATCATTGCTAAAAAAATGAAGCCCTAAGTTAGATCAAAACTATTCTCTTTCAGAATATGATTTACAAGTCATCTCAGCAAAAGGTGGGAATAGAAATTTGGCTTGGAAAAGAAATGGAAGCACAGACTATACCCAAAAGGTGGTGAAACATACAGAACTGAAGATGTCTGTCAAATTCATCTTGAGACACATAGTTTTGCAAAAGCCATTTTCTTTGGCTTTTCAAAGAGAGAAATCAGGTGGAAGGTCCTGTGTAATTTTAGAAGTTCCAGTTAATGGGGAAAAAAGTCCAAACACGACTGGATTTTGAGGTCAAAAATATAAAGCAAAGGAAAAAACCCAAACTGAAAGCAATGGTGATTTTGGAGGTTGGATTCACGATTAGCATAGGCAAATTCCTTAATACAATAAATTGACTGTTTTCAAGTTGGTACACTAAGTCACAGTCATACTGATGATGGATGTAACACAAATACTAGTGAATAGTGTTGTCCTGAGAATTCAGTCAGGCATAGCACCTTCACAGGACGCTATGGTAGCCTTTAAGAAGAGCCCAGAGCTCAGAGCTGTGCAGAGTAACAAAGAATGTCTCCCAAGAATGATCACGATCACCAGAGACAGCATCTCTTTCTTGCCCCATCATGCTCACCCATACCATGGGGGAGCAATAAGAGGGATGCCTCTATTTCCCAAGCACTCAGATTGCAACTGGGAGAGACTACTTGCTGGGAAATCTGACACATAGGAAGCAAAAACCAGACATGGTGCCCTGAACTGAGCTGTGTCTCTCGGGATTGCAGGTTCTCAAGGCTCTACTCAGAAAAGGAGGAAGAAAAAAAAGAAAACATTTTTCTATGGTGCAGCCTGGAGCATGCCAAACAGCAAGCAGACGTGTAGGTGTAGACAACTGATCTCTGCCACTCATGGTGTGGGGCACCTGCCACATATTGACTGAAAGAGGTGTCTAAACAGGGTGTGCTGTGGGGATGTAAAACATCCAGTGCTCCAAGGCACCAGCAGCACCAGGTCATCCCCCCAGCATTCCTACTTCCATCTGAGAGCTGATGTTAGGGAGCGTCATGCCTTTCTTCTTTTGCCTCTTCCTGTTTCCTCCTCTCACTGCAGTCAGTAGTTTTAATACAACCTCTTTCTTTATTTTCAGGTTTAGTGGCAGCTGTCTCAGTCTAGAACTAACCGGAGAACTGATTTTACATCACATTTAATGGTGGCTACACAACTACTTTTCATATGGAACTTGTCAAAATCTGGTGTGCCAGCCTTTGATCCTTTTCTTTTTTCCTTTTATGGCTGGCATAAATATCCACAGTAAGAGAACTAGAGAAACAGAACAGTAGGATGTGCTAGGATGATATTTTAAATGCTGTATGTCCTAGGATCATTTCTGACCTTACACTGGTCTTTCTAGGCCATGCATGTGGTAATTCCACACCAGACAGCCAATTTGAATGCTGTACTAACACTTAATGAACTTTGAATTTACAATATTAGGCACTTATATTAGCTGCTTCATTAGGAAAAACAGCATGGTTATGAGGATGGTGTTAAGACATTTAATTTACTTTTTGCACGGCAAACAAAAGTATCCTCTGAAGTGTGGCAGATACCATTACACTTTGCATAGTACCTTTAAAAAGATTAAGCACTTTTGCTTAATCTTAATTGCAGTGGTCCCCTCCTTTTGCAAGGTGCCACTTAATATCAGCAAAGCTAACATGACCTGCTCTGCAGGAGTGTCACTGGAGTTTCTTTTGAGAAATGGAGAGTAGATTTTAGAAAATACTCCAACTGATCTTGTTGTGGAGGGTGCCTTCACAAACATGGTATTTTTGGTCACATGTAACATCATAGAATGAAACTGTAACCTCACTGTAATCTACAGATATTCTTCTCACCCACTTAAGTGGCATCAGGGACTCAACCATCATAGTGTATCTGCTGAGCTTACCATACAAAACACCCTTACTTATAAATCTGTATGGCCTGAAACCAGCTGAGAGCGATTGGAACTACTTGCACGGCTAAATATGTACCTCTGTTTCTGAATCCTATCCCTAAATGAAGACATTTACAAATCTCAGAAGGACTGCTACATTAATAACACTGTGAATGTGTAATCAATAGGTATGCAGAGAGAGCAGGCTGAAATATTATTATTCAAACACTTTAATACTGCCTTGAAATTGCAATCACAAGAACTTATTCCCTACACCAAAGGTGCAATCATCTAAACCTCCGACGATGGATTATAGACCTCTGCTCTGGGGTATAGTGCAGCCCTGTATTTCAGAGAAGGGGATAAAAACTCCTGAGGCTGTCAGTTCAGTGCCCAGCGTCAGTGATGGATACAAGGAGCCTCTCTGAGGCGAGCTGTTGCTGACCAGGGGCACTGCCATTCCACCTGCTCTCTGCTAGAGTACTCAGGCACACATCCTCTCTTTGGGAACTGTCCCCTCCCAGTCCCTCTGGAGACTCAGATTCAAAGGGGCTCACAATCTCATTTTCTCTGTGCATAAATAAAACATCTCTTTATTTACAGCCATCAGCTGACCTATTTTAGGAGGAGATTAACCTGAGCCTAAAAATATCTACTTCTCTCCCCTAAGATGGTGAGAGCAATCAGCTCAGCTGTATATATTTACCCTACAAAAATATAAATTTAGGAGAGAGGAATCCCAGCTTTGCTGGCATATTTAGCTCTGGGATGTTTTTAGCAAAATGGTTGGCTCTTAGCACAGGCTGGCTGTGAGGAGACTTTCAGTGGCAATGATGGCGAAGGGGGGAAAAACCAAAAGGCTTATCAGGCTTTCCTTCTTCGCAGTTCTCTTTCCTTCTCATTTCTTCATGGGGGACAACATGAAACAACTGTTTCCTTTGAAGAAGCTTTCTGAGCTGGGACTGCGGCAGCACTGGATGACAGCTTGGACTAGCTTGGCTCTCTGTGCAAGAGAGGAGGCTAATGAGGTTCCAGAAATTTAGGTGGAGGACTTCCTGGCCCACCAGAGACTGAGGTGTCATAAAGGAGCTGCCAGAATAGAAACTGAAATCCAAGTTTGAGCAGTGTCTTACAGCTTGTTTCCTTCCCCAAAAACCCTAGGCAAGTAATTTTGTCATTAATGTACTGCAGTAGCACTAGGAGGCTCTAATTGAACCTAGGGACCCATAACGACAGAGGCAATAAAAGCAAGTAATGAACCACTCTATCTTTGCACAGAAGAGACTGTAATTGCTCTTTGCTTCCTTTATGCCCACCTGCAAAATGCAGGCAGGAGAGACCTACCAACCTCACATGGGGATCATGAGAATGATCCCAGAAATGTTTATGAAATGCTTACAAGCCATAGAAACAGCCACCTTAGAAAATAAGAGACATTAAAAACCTGGCTTGTAAAGCAGTGGAGCAGTATCTACCCATTTGTCACATTTACAAATAATACCCCATTTGCCAGTGGTATAGACCCATGATCCATGGCTGGCAGCTGCAAGCTTGGCACTGCCTTCTGGGGCATTATGAGACCAGCAATGTCTTTGCAAGTTTGCACCCAAAGGCCATTTGAAAGCTTAAGCATATTAAGCACAGTTTTTGCGTGTTGTTTTCTATTGCGGACAACTTACTGATTCCCTGTAATCAGGCAGTTGTGCAGCTGCCTTTTAAGTTTAGGCTGTAATCTCCAAAGTGGGAAACGCGTGCTGATGTTTGTACCATTAGCAAAGCACCGCAGATTTCCACGCGGCTCCACCACAATCCTGTCTAGACCTCTTCCACGTGAGACAAAAACACCACTGCTGAGTTCTTCCACACCAACCCCTACTCCTGCCTGAACTTTTGTTTCCTTGAGCTCAAAACTGCCACCAGTTGAGCTTTTCTTCCCCAAAGAGCCTGAGTATG
>JAYDZK010000001.1:83103412-83130850 GCA_034509185.1 Euphonia xanthogaster
CAGCAACAAACAAACCTGATCCTAAACCACAGCAACACACAAACCTGATCCTAAACCACAGCAACAAACACAAACCTGATCCTAAACCACACCAACAAACTGATCCTAAACCACCCCAACAAACAAAACTGGTCCTAAACCTCACCAACAAACTGATCCTAAACCACAGCAACAAATAAAACTCACCAACACACAAACCTGATCCTAAACCACACCACAGCCACTTCCACTGACCAAACCAACCTTTCCCATCTCCACTTGGCTTGCTATTATTTTTGCAATGTTATTTCATCATTAACTCCATTTTCAGTCATTAAAAAAGGTTCACAATTCTCCACCAAGTGTCCTTTGGAAGTTCCACGTGTCAGATTTGGTGGAAATTGCTGTCAGTGCTCAATAAATGAGATAGTCAAGTAACTGTCCATCAAATAAAACACCTGGGCCTGGAGCACACCTCAAGCAAACCAGGTGTGCTTTGTTTTCTCTCCTGAGAGCAGAACTGTCGGAGAAGACCTGACCTGTTACACCCGTCCTGGTGCTCAGAGCTGGCCTCATTTACAGCTTGGAGCAAGAAGAGTACAAAATAAAGAGCAGATAAAGCCACAAGCACTCAGATTCTAAAACACGTTCAAACCAAACTTGATGGTTCATCCCTGCAATTCCTTCAGCAGAAAAATGATCCAGGCACTCTGGAAAGGTGGATGGTACCTGGAGGAGCCTCCCACCAAACTGGGAACAGCTTTGTCTCCAGCAGCCCGAGGAGCTGGGCTGTGACACTGGAGGGGCCCCAGGCAGCACCTACAAATGGCCTCAAGCTCTGAGCCAGCAAAGTAAAGGGCTCCTGGATTTCCCTGCCCTTCCTTCCCATCACTCCTGTTACATGCAGGTGAAGATAGTATAAAAGAAAGGCCTGATAAAATCAGGCCTTGCTCTGCTGAATTACCAACAGGCAATGAGTTCTCATAAGGGAAAATCAGTGGAATGCAAAGCAGCTCACATGAATTATTCTCGTAGAGAAAAACAGTCTACACCTGCAAAACCAAGGGATCTGTTCCATAGGAATCAGTGAAGAAAATATGTCAACATCTCTAGAGAGATAAAATCTGATATATTCAGCAGCCCTTCCCAAGCAAGGAACTGGGTTTCACTGTACTGCTGACCAGGTAGGTTCAACACAGTGCTTCTGATATTTGCTAGAAATGTGAACGATGGGAATAAAGAATTGCCTTTTCTGCATGAAAAAACTGAGTGCCCAGGATTTCCCTGCCCTTGCCCTGCCTGTCCCAGTGCCCAGGATTTCCCTGCCCTTCCTTTCCATGCCTCAGTGCCCAGGACTTCCCTGCTGTTCCTTTTCCTGTCCCAGTGCCCAGGATTTCCCTGGCAGCTCTGTCTGGAGCTCTGTGCAGGGCTCTCCATGCCCAGGGCAGGGGAGCTTTGGGAAGATGAAAGCCATCTCTGTGACCCTGGCAAGCCCCGAGGATGAAAGGTACAGGAGCCATTTCTGGAAAGCACCGAGTATTTCAGGATCTCTGCTCTGTGAAAAGGCTGTCGGTGCTGGGAGTGCCCAGAATTCCCGAGGGATTGATCCTGCGAGGTGCTGAGCAAGCGGTTGCCCTCAGGAGCCACGTGAAGGATGGAGCAGAGCCAGCAGAGGCTGCAGGTGGGAAGGGATGATGTGAGACCCCGTGTTTTCCTCCCATGACAGAACAGCCTGCGTGGAGCATCCTGTCCTGGCCGGTGCGAACACCACGGGCCTCGGCGGAGCTGCACGCAGCCCACGGCCGGGGGAACAGGGGATGGACGGCCCTGCAAACACTCCTGCATCTGCATTTAGCACATCAGAACGAGCACCCGCCGCTGGAGATCACCTCATGTTTATGCATGCGCAGTTTACACCCTAAATCACCGCTTTTCCTTTTTTTTTTTTTTCCACTTCTCACGGAATAGCTTTTTCTGAAAGAAGTTTATGCGGAATGTCGGGTGTCAGATCGTTTTGAACAACTGACTCTAACAGGTCCTCATCGGCTCTCCCCGAGAAACCCGGGAGGGCAGGGAGCGGCTGGGATGGGCTGGGAATGGGGATGGGATGGGCTGGGGATGGGCAGGGATGGGATGGGGATCGGGATGGGCTGGGGATGGGCTGGGAATGGGGATGGGCTGGAGATGGGCAGGGAATGGGGATGGGCAGGGATGGGATGGGGCTGGGGATGGGCTGGGGATGGGCAGGGAATGGGCAGGGAATGGGGATGGGCAGGGATGGGATGGGGCTGGGAATGGGGATGGGGATGTGCTGGGAATGGGGATGGGCTGGGAATGGGGATGGGCAGGGAGCGGATGGCATGGGCTGGGGATGGGATGGGGATGGGCAGGGATGGGATGTCCCTCGTCAGTCCCTGACCAGCGGGGCCATCCCAGCCCGTCGGGAATCAGCCAAGCTCCAGCACCCCGGAGCCACCGCGGGGCTGGAGCTCCCTGCAAGAACACACTGGGGGCTCCCTTCCAGCCCCGTTCCTGAAACCGGGAGAGGGGGAGAGGACGGGAACAGGAGAGGGGGATAGAGAACAGGGCTTTGCTCTCCACTTGGAAATATGTGGAGCATCCAAAGGAAAGCAGCAGCCCCAGGAATGCCAAAGCTGCTGTGAGCTTTCTCAGGCGAGCCGGGGCTGTCTCATTTCCCTGTGCTCGGCCGGAGCCAGCCCCGAGTGACAAATGAAACCCCAGACATTGCTCCGGACGCTCCGGCACCTCCTGCTCCGAGGCACAGCAGCGTTTCATGGGTGCAGGGGGTGCTCTGGGGACGCCACCCCCGTGCCCTCGGCTCTCCCATCCCTCGCTGCCAGCCTTAGGAACTCGCTGCCTCTCACATCCCAGCCTTCGTTTCCTTCTCCTTCATCCCATCTCCCTGCAATTCCCTTCCCTCCAGTTATTTATCCCTCTGGAGGGCAAAAGCGCGGCGCAAAGGAACAAGCCCCCTGTTCATTGTGCAAAGAGATCTGCAGAGCGGCTGCGAATTCCTGCAGGGGCAGCTCTGCCCGCCGGGCGCGGAGCTCGGGGCTGTGCGAGCCCCGCACCCTGCCCCAAACCGGAACCCTGCCCGGCCCCGCACCCTGCTCAAAACCCGCACCCTGCCCGGCCCCGCACCCTGCCCCAACTTTTGTTTCCTTGAGCTCAAAACTGCCACCAGTTGAGCTTTTCTTCCCCAAAGAGCCTGAGTATGTGAGGTACCTCATGATGAGGAGGCTGCTCCCCGGGCAGGCGGAGTGCTGCCTTTCAGTGCCGGCTGCTCAAGGGGCTCTTTGCAGCTGCTGCTTTGAAAGCTGCTGCAGGCACCCCCCAGGAAGCCGATCCAAAGAAAGTGGCTTTGTTAAGCATGATCCTGCCTGCATGCACACTGCTCTCAGCTGGTAGGGGGCCAAGCCCTCAGCCACTGCATGTTGGCAGAGTTTGCAGCCTGGGCTCAGCGCTGGCTGCAAGACACGGGGAAGGCAATAGCTTTTGTTCTTTCTGGCCTCCCTTTCTCACTTAGTTATGAAGCTTAGAGGGAAAAACTCACTGGCTTCTATGCAGCAGGTGACCAGAAGCAGGAGCTGACTGACCCAGAGCTGGGTGCTGTTCCACAGGAAAGCCATCCAACAGCCAGGGGGCTGGGCTGCCATTTTAATGTATTTTAAGAATTATCTCAGTGCAGACATACAGTAACATTTTGTCTATATGACAAAACCTTTGGAAAATGAAACAGTGACAGTTACTGCAAGTGCTTGAAGGATATACTACAGTTTCTTCAGCCTTTTCAAGGAAGTCCTGGATGTTGTCCCTATAATGGGTGAAGTAAAAATGACTGATCTGATCATTTTAGGGAGACCTCAAACTAAAACGTATACTTCTATGGCAAACCTACCAGACAAGTGGTAAGTTATGGTCATACTCATTTGCAAGTTTTGTAGACTGGGGTCTCCTACAACAACAGCTGCTGCAGAAGCCACATGGTCCAGGCCCAGAACCATGTGCTTTAATTTCTAAGTAGATTCCTGTTAAGAAATCTTCTTACATCTCCAGACTACTTGAATATTACAGTATTTTCTTTTACACACCATTCTCGATGGATTTCCTGCCCTTTGGATGTTCTGGGCTACATTGCTCCACCTTGACTGTGGGACATAACTGCCCAAAATGCTGGATTAAAGAAGCTATATTGCTATACATACATGTATATGACTATAGGCTGTGATGCAAAACCTGTGAGAAGGCTTAAATGTCTGCTGTTCTAACCCTCTGCACTCAATGCAGAAGAAACAGCACAGCTCATACAAGATGCTTGAAGAAGTGGTTAAGTTTTCTCTGTACTGAAAAGCCCTACTGACTGTCTCATTGAGATCCTTTGAAAAATGGGACTTCCAGCAGAAATAGCTGAAATAGTCATTAGGAGAGATACAAAAGCTCACCACCAATACAATGTAACACCTAACTAATCTACAGCAGTGACTGTTTCTTCTGAACAAAGTATGGTTTTGTATTTCTGAGCTAGCAATGCAGAGAAAAATTGACTTCTAAGTTGCTTTGACTAGGGTATAATACACGTACCTACATGAGATAGCACTGCAGAAAAATAGGAACTTCTAAAATATGATTCATCTCATCCTTAGGCATATATCAAAAGTAATTCTAATGGACCTCACTGCAGAAGCACTTATTTCCTTTCAAAGGCCATAGAGGGACTCTAAATAACTAACTGGAGCATATTTTTCTATCTGAAATTGTCACAGATACATCCCATCCATTCCCTAGAGTTCTGCTCTCAATACAAGGCTTCTGATATGGGCCAAATCCCTGTGCTCATTCGGCATTAAAAGATTTAATTTTTTTTAAACAACACAGCCCCATGACAAGTCATCTGTCCATGATTCCAAGGAAAATAAAGACAAATAACAGCAATACCATTAGGTGGTGTCCACCCCCTCCACTCATTCTAAAGCTTGCACAGAAAATTAGTTCAGGCTAGATGCCTGTGCTTTACTAGCTAGCTATACTTAAGTAGAACAACAACAATGGTCCAACACAGTTGTCTAGACTGCCTGTTTGATGCTGCCAGAAGCAAGTCTCTCATTGTGTCTGGAGTTCTAGCTTCCAAACAGCTAAAATTAAGGGGAAAATTATGCTAACTAAAGAGTGGTTGGTAGCTGAGGGTAATGAAGGCTTGAAAGAGAGAGAAGAAAAATATATCAAATGTCTTAGAAATATTTAGCTTTAGTATTCACCTAACTTCACCTTATTTTAGTAATTCAATATCCATTGCAATGGAGATGTCTAAGGAAGCAGTGATAAACCTCAGGAAAATGTAACACAAGATATTACCTTGGTGAGCAGAATGCCACCAAACCTATCCATTCCCTATTAGCTGACTTCTGCCTCAAATTGCAAAATCACAGCTTAGTCTTGAACTTGGCTGCTCAGCATTTCACAGAGGTCTGCCCTGGCTCTCTCCACGTGTCCTTTCGCAAGGAAGGCACTAATACATCCCAACAGAGTCAACAAGCTGTGCTGACTGTCTCTGCTCTTAGGAATAAATTCAAGTAGCCTCTCCTGTCCAGCTGAAGGGAAAAGTAGCAGAAAAGCTCTGTCTCTACATATGAGACTGCAGTTCTTGTGTATTTGATAGCTGTCCCTGAGAGCAACATATGAAAAGCTTCCTAAGAGCCATTTCCACTTTTCAAAGTCTCTTAAAATTAACATTTGTCTTTATTTATTATTCATTTAATTATATTCTTATACAAGACTTTTACACACAGGTTTTGAGAGGCCAAATACATTATTTATCATATTTTACTAAACCAGAATTAAAGCCTATTTAGAGGAACACTGTTTTCAAGTTCTCCCTCCATACTTGCAGTTTTCCTGCAGCTTTTGCAGATGCTAATTGGGAAAAGTACAAAATCAAGAAAAAACCCTGTAGGTGCCTTCACCTCAGTGCCTTCTCTGCACTGTAAGAAAATATCAGGAAAATTTTCTTAAAATACCTTTAAAAAAAATTCTAAGTGGCTACAAGAAATTGATAGTTTGTGAACAGTGAGTGCCTAATGTTCAGTGTTGCAATAAAATCTGGGCTACTAGTGAAGTTACTGTCTCCTCATTACTCTGACTACACCACGCTTGTTAGAGGAAAATAATTTGAGCATATCTCCTGCTACAGAACTTGCCTGTGCATTTTCCTTTATCAAAAGTCAAACTGTGACTTAGTTTGAGGTGTTAAAAAGGAAGATGTACATAAACTATGTTAGCTACTATCTCCAGACACTACAAATTGTTCCCTTACCAACAGGTGGAAAGTTTGCTCATTGATCAACAGCGATCTTCATGGCCGACTTCATGGCCGACTTAAAATTCATCAGGAAACAACACAGGTTTTCTTTATCCTACGCTTATGAGCGTGGGGATCTCATTATTTTCAGAATATTCATTAAATTCTCTACTTACTCTAAAAATAGCATGGTGGGGTTGGGTTGCTGCTGAGTGACTAGTGGCTGCTGAGTGGCTAGTAGCTGCTTAATGTATTTGTCCATTCCACAATACAAGATCTGGTAACATCATGTACTCAGGCACTGTGTCTTCAAGAGGCAGTTGTCATAAATAGACTCCTCCTTACAGTATTCAATATTGTCAAAGCACCAATTAACAGCAATCAACTAATTCATCTTCAGGGCAACCCTGTGAGCTAGGTAACACCGATATAATTAACATAGGAGTAAAATGAGATTTAGGAGTTAAGTCAGTTGCCTGGGCAGAGGCCTTCATGGTCTAGTGGATTAGACATCTGCCTCTCCAACCAAAGACGTTGAGTCTAATCCTTTTTCTGACATTGATTTGCTGCATGACCTTACAGAAAGTCAATTAACTTCTCTGTTTCGGTTGCACTAGAGATAATGATGCTTACCTACCTGGTGACACACGGGTGTTTGGAGACTGTACTAAATTATGCTCTTAATGTATTCTTAGGGACTGTCAGTGGAAGAGGTGAAACATTAAAGCTAGGAAGCTTTAATGTCCTTGCTATTTTATCTAATTCTTCCTCTTCACACCAGAAATAGCCTGGGGTTGAGATCAAATTTCTTGGGTTAAGGTGCTCCTAGTGAAACTGCTTCTGGCATCAGAAATTTTCATTACATCCTGTTTGACCAACAAAGTTATTTAGAGTACAGGTCAGCACAAGAATTGCAATGGAAAGTTATTTTAAATTTGACCATGGAAGAAACCAGCGCCCTTCCCATGCTACCATGAGATAATGAACAGACTGTCACAGCAATCCCCATCAAGCACCCTAGATTCAAAGAGAGCAGTTCCCTCTAAATGAGACTTCTGCAGGAGAATTTCTACAGGTGTTCTGATCTCTAGCAGAGATGCAATCCCACAGGAAAAGTGCCTGTATTCATGTACTCCTGGAGCAGAGCCACCTGATCTTGCCATCTTGGAGCAGTGGGGTGCTGTACTTAAGAGAAGGACAAATAAAGGACAACTAAAACCTTCTCTGTTCATTTCATTAGGAACTGTCCCTGAACTTCTCTCCTTTTCACGACATGCCATAGAGTGCTAAAAATACCACTTCTGTAGTGGGCATTTGAACTGCCCAGCAGGTACCTAGGCTGGTGGCATGCACAGGTAACTTTATATCATATTTTGTGAATTTGACCGGGCTTTTAATTATTTCTACAAAATATTCTGTTGCTATGTATCATGTTTCCTAGGCCCATCAAATCTCCCACAATTCTAATTTAGCAAGAAATCAGTCAAATAGGACATAAGAATTCAACATTTGCCTTTATTTATGTGAGAAAACTTAATTTTCCTTCTCTTTCATAGTGAAGAAAACATTAAGCACTTTTTGACTTTTGCTTGCTGAATTATAGCAAATATAGTGAAGGCTCATGCAGCCAGGAAATTAATAACCTGCTCCTGCCTCTGCTGCAACACTGATTACTTCTCAGCATCCTTTCTTTCTGCTGATCCGCCGTTCACCAGCTCTTTCATTCCACTGCCCTGCTCTCTTCATCCTCAGACTGGTTAGCACCACTTTCTTCTCCACCCTCCCAGCTCCATTGATAATGTGTTTAACATTTACTTTGATGCTATTCCTTGAGGCTTTTCAAAAACCTTTTTTGAAAGAAGACCATTAAAAAAGAAAGCCTGTAGGGAAAGACAGTGAGGAAAGCTAAAGCACAAAGAGTATGTTCTTATCTATCATATTCCCCTGTAGGCTTTGTCTTGCTGCAAGCCTGCAGGTGACTCAATGCAAACCCATACTGCTGTAAATAGGGAATACTGTCCTCTCCTAAAATATACCTGGACTAGTTCAATAAACTCAGACTTACTGGCTGCTACTTGTACAAACATATTAAATCCCAATAAATTACAAGGGAGCTGTCAGATCAGTAATTCAGATATTCTCAAGGCTGAAAGACTATCTATAGCTTGTCCCTGTATATTTACTTTTTGCAGAGGCCAGCAGTGTGGCTAGCACAGACCAAATGGTTCCATGTCTATACCTTGTGAAAGAACTTAAAGATTACTTGTAATACCTTATAAATGTATTCTAGGATTTTATTCTGAGCATGGCAAGGAGCATAAAATAAAACTCAATTAACCCCTCACAGGCCTAAAATATAAATCCTTAATTCTGGTTTTGTCACAGATTAAAATTACCTATGTGCTAAGAGGTGATTAACATGTAACACAATTGGCACTAGCAGGACATATAATTACATTCAGACAGATTACTGGGCACTCCTTCTAAGCATTTGTAGCTTATCTTGTAATGTTATCTCATGCACTTACATGTTTGATTGAGATGCTTTTTTTTTTGGTCTTACTATGTGGAGAGTTATAACCTGTACCTTACTGCACCTAATCTACTAATACATGGAAACATCCATTTAACTTTAAGGCTGAGCTTCAGATCTCTGCTGCATCACGCTCTTGATTTAAATATGTATGTGTTAATATTGCATATTTTGTAAGATTTCATAAAACTATCCAACATATCAGTTCTGTAGTCTAGACTAGAAATCAACTAATGTAACTTCATCTATTGATAAACAATATGTAATACCAGGAAAGATAACTTCTTTTTCTTTCTCTTATTAATTTTTTCCAGTGGCTTTTGTTTAACCCTGTATATAAACAATTGCAGTCTCCTGTGAGATGTTTTCCCATTTTCAAGTTCAGAATTAAATGGGTGATTTGCATACACTTTTTTTAAAGTGGAATGTAAAGGTGTCTGGACCTTCAGATTTATATTGGCTTTGCTGTAAATTAATGCTGCTGAAGTCAATAAACACACTTGAACCTGCAGTGACTTTGTAAAATACTGGTGACTATTTGGATGAAACAGAATTTATCTCGATTGGAAGATGGAAAGGAAATCAGTTCATCTTAAGTTCGGTAATGTGGTATAGTTACTGTAAACAGTGTTTTTACTTCTTAGTATGATCACTAGAATACATTGTATAGTCAGTATTAAATCAGGGCAGATAGAGACGATAAAGGCAAAGCTTAATCTTGCTAGGATTAGTGACTCTAAATTGATACGGCTGAAAAACATTACAAAATGCTGAAGTTAGGTGGCTTCAGGGGCTAGCAAAATGCCTTGGATGGTAATTATCAAAAGTCTTCAGAGACAATGATTGCGCCTGGAAGCACTGATTTGATTACCAAAATAAAAAAAAAAATAGTCTACTGCAGTAGCCTCATTTGTACTTTAATTAAGAGCTTTGTTTTTAAATATAACCATCTGATTCCCTGGGGTTATTTTTAAAGTAAGCTTCTGGCAAGGCAGCAGTGTGGTGGATTAGAGGCTTTGAATTGAGGAAAAATCATCGTTCAGCATACAGTTTAGAATAATGTGTGCATATATACAAATACACGTGTATTAAACATCCTATAACAGGATACAGGACTGGATTTATTAAAGCCAAATGGAAAGATATTTCCTCTTTTAATATTCTAGATCTCTTTTAATATATGCAATGCAGATACTGTACTGCAGCCTGGTTCATGTAAATACCATAACAATTGCACATCAATCTGATCAGTCCAGTGAAAGCTCTGTATTACTGCAGATGTAAAAGCAAGTTCTCAATTTAGCTGTCTGCATCTAGAACTCCATCTAACAGTGGCTGTTACACTTGATGTGGATATAGAAGACATATCACCCATCAACTCACCATTTATCATGGAGCATGCAGGCATGAGTTGAAAAGCAGCAGGCCCAGATAAAGCATAGTCATGGGAAAGAAGCAGCAGGGTAGCAGCAAGGGGAGCAGAATGGGGATGCTAAAAAACCATGTTAAAAGGGGAAGGCTAGGGGGGGAGGGTGAAAGATCTGTACAAGACATGTCTGAACATGAGAAGCCAGAAAATGGTATTTTTCGAGTTCTTATTCCAGAAGAGAACTTACAGCTTCCAAATTTTAATGGGCAAGCATGTGCATCCATGGGGAAATCTTCAAGCTGCATGGGACATTCAGCAGAGATGGTCAATCTGTGGGGGAGTAAGAAGAAAACACATCATTTTTTTTCCCTGCACTTTTCTTTTAGGCCCCTCACTGCACTACATGAGTGCTGACAGAAGCACACTTTTCCTGAAGGCTCCTTGCTCCTGCTGAAATCACAGATAAACCCCTGTTAAACTGAATGTGAGATAAGCCAGGTGGACCACTCTGTGTGCATGCCCTAGCCATTATCTAGTAACCCTGAGACGTGTGGAATGATTTTATTTATGTAAGCTGTTCCAATAAGATCATTCTTTCTCATTAGTACGTGAAGAAACTCCTGTGATGGAGTTTCCATCATGTACTTTATACTTATCTGCTCTCTGTACGTACTACACCTGGACTAGGAATTTGATTCCTGGGCTAAACAGCACTGTTACAGATATAAAGAATCATTGCTTTTAATGTAGATGTAACTATTTAAATGCATTAAATAGATATTTATAGATAGAAATATATAATATAACTAATATAGCCATATATAAAGTTATATATAATCAAGGACATATATGCATCACTTTGTCTAGCACTATGGTTAACTTCTGTTGAAATCACATGGTATTGGAGTTCATTTCAGTTCAAGACACTGTGAATTACCTGGGTATCCTGTCAGGCAAAAACAAGAGGGTCATATTTCCCAGCATACTGGCTAGGGAAAGAATTCTATCCTTGACTCCCCAGCCACTATATGGAAATATTTCATCTTGGGGTAGGGAAGAAAAAACCCTTAGGCAAATATAGATGTTTCCCATGGATGTTCTGCATGATTGACAGATCAAGCTGAAGACTAAGAATAGTCTGAGGTAAATTTCTGGGCAGTGCAATATCAGTTATATTGATGTCAAATGCATCAAATACATCAAGTATCTCAAGAGAGCCAAAACAGGCTTCTAGCACAAGGAGAATCTGTTTTGTTTATGCCATTTTGATATTTGCATAATACAGACAGTTTGCTCAGGATGTGAAGATGAAAATCTCATTTTACTTTATGAATATCTTTATGGCTTTCTCATTTTATGCTGGCATTCCACCTCAGAGGCAACAGCCCAGAGACATCCAAGGCTCTACAGAGTGCCTGGTGCTGGGCTGACACAGGGCTTTACTGGAGGGCAGCCTGGTTCCTAACCAAACTATTGCTTGGGGAGTGAAAACCTCCAAAGAAATCCACAACACCCTACTACCAGCATGCAAAAGTACACTCTCCTACCACTACAGCAACATGGAGCCATACATTCTGGCTACATAAATAGTCATCACTTCCTATGGTGCCACAAGAGCTGCTATCAAAAGGGGCTGTAAAGGGTAATAATCTGTGTACAGATGGCACAGTGCTCAGCCAGTCCACTTCAGTACAACGCAGTGATGCCTTGCCAGGGCACTACAGACCATCAGCTGGGGGAAACAGCTCCACTCTGCTGGAGCTAACACACAGAAATTCTGGAGCTGCACCAGTGGCTGGAAAAGGCAAAATAAGCACAGAAAATGCAACAGTATCATTGGCTAGAGATCATATTCTGAGGATGAGCTGGGAAACAGGGAGAGAAAAAGACAAAATGCACAGAATAATAGAGAATGTAAATATGCCATAGAAAGCCAAAGAAAAAAATTCCAGTTCAGAACAGAGATAATTTACCATTTGGTAAGGACAGGAGGGTACAATATAGAAAAGAAATTACTGAGGCCTGAGATACCTTCACTTAAGCAAAACTGTTTTTGAGCTTTATTTTTGTAAAAGATATTTTAAGATCACTCAGATATGTAGTTGTCTGCAGTGGAGACTGCCTTTGGGCATCAAAGCCAGCAAAGCCAGAGTTACCAAGAGTGGTGTGTGGATGAATTTAATAAGCTGGTTCTAGTAGTATTCTGCCCAGAACTCACATCCTTTTCACAAAAATCACTCTAAAGGGCACTTGAAAGCATAGCTGCCATCCCTCCAATGCATCATTTTATTTTCTGTGTTAAGCAGTGTGAATTTAACCTTCCTGATAAATTCAGAAACCTTGCTGCAAGAGCCCAAGAGAAAGCTGGTGTGCTTTGCTGCAGTCCATCTCCTGTCTCTTTCTCTACCAACAGTTTAGGCATGTCATTTCAGAGCTGCAGCTTGACAACCTTTTAATATACAACTTGTCATCTGCAAACATCGAAGGAGGGAATGCCTATACCCATGTTACAAAGACAACAGGTGTAGCATCAGGAAGTGAAGGAATATTCAGTGCAGAATTATGCATAAGACCTTCTGCTTCATCTCGCTGTCCTATGAATTGTATGCTGCTGCCTGCATCTCTGGAAATAACCCTTGTGTGTAATGAGGAAGGTTGTAGACATTCATCAACTATAAATGTGGAAGAGAAGATGAGCTGCATAGAGACTTTGACCTAGTGGAATTTAATTAAGTCCCTTCAGAAATTATTTTTGCCTGTCTTAAATAAAAGGGTAGCAGATAAGGCTGGAGGGCATCTGGCTGACACTACCAGAAGCCGCAAAGACTCTTGAGGTGCCAGGGCTACTCCTCTGTCCCCTCTGAATTACTCATCCAGCAAAAGGCAGAATATCCTTTAAAAGGGTGCTGCCTGCTGCAGTCTTCTGGGTCTAGCCTGGGGAAAGGTAGAACCAAGTTTAGGAGCTGTTAATGTGCTTGGGGACAGCCTTTCCTTTCATTAACATGAATTCTTTGGTTGAAAATGTTAATTTTGCTCTCTATCAATGATATCTGTATGCTTCTTTCCTTTTCCCATGCCCCTATCCTAGGACCACTCATAGTCTGATAATCTTGAACAAAATTATCTAGCTCTACCTATTTGTTACATGCTATTAAGAACTATGTAGGTGATTTTTAAGTGCTCAGTGAACACTCTCCTAGAAACCTCTTACAAAAGTGTGCATTACCCGGAGCTTTTGAAGTGTCTTCTAATGGCCAATGTGACAAAAATTTTGACAGGAAACTTGTAAGGAAACTTGACTTTGGGTTCTGATTCACAGCACAAATGTCACCATCCTGAATTTCTGTAGTTGCTCTGTGCCCAACACAAACTGGTTTTCATAACTGTGTGAGGACCCAAAAAACAAAGTCACTCAAGTGACTCCTGGTTCAAAGAGGCTGGATTTTTTTACTGCATACAGAAATAAAAGCAGCACAGCAGACATCTACACTCTGGGGGCTGGAAGCACAGGTTGTTGCATACAGATTTGCTCTGAGATGCAGAGTACAAACTATATATTCAGATCATAGCCCCAGGAGGCTCAAAAAATTGATATCTGGGTCTACTCCTTCAAATATCACCTGCAGTGATATTTACACACTTTGGCTTTTAACATTGTGATAAGGCTTAGGGATCCTTTGTATATTCTAGTTTACATAGCTGATTATTACACAGTCCTCAGTCACAGCCACATGGCATCATGCTTTTCAAACCTGATTTTCTTTCTTTAATGACAACATAACCCATCTAGTTGATCAAGGGAAGTCATCAGGGAAGCTGATGTCATCTTTTTGGATTTCCATACAGCCTATGCTACTGTCCCTCACAGTATCCTTCTGGACAAAATATCCAGCACACAGCTGGACAAATACGTCATGTGATGTGTGAGCAACTGGCTCAGGGGTTGGACACAAGGGGTTGCAGTGAATGGATGACATGGGACTGATGACCTGTCACTAGTGGAGCTCTGCAGAGCTCCATCTTAGGCCCTGTGCTCTTCAATATCTTTGTGAATGACTTAGATGCAGGACTGGAAGGGATGCTAAGCAAGCCCACAGATGATACAAAACTGGGAGCAGTTGTTGCCTCCCTTAAAGGGAGGGCGGCCCTGCAGAGAGACTTCCAACAAATCAGAGGGCTGGGCAATCACCAACAGTATGAAGTTCAACGAAGGAAAGTGCCAGATTCAGCACCTGGGATAGGGCAGAATGTATGGACAGATGGGAATGAGATGCTGGAAAGCACCACCATGGAAAGGGACTTAGGGGTCCTGGTCAGTGGCAAGTTGAACATGAGTCATGGCTGTGCCCTGATAGCCCAAAGGGCCAACCGTGTCCTGGGGTGTGTCAGGAACAACATCACCAGCTGGGCAAGGGAGGGGATTGTCCTACTCTGCTCTGCATTGAGGGAGCCTCACCTTGAATATTGTGTGCAGTTTTGGGCACCACACTATAAGAAATTATTAGAGAGCATCCAAAGGAGTGCTATGGAGATGGTGAAGGACCTTGAGGGAAACTGTCTGAGAAGTGGCTGAGGGGAGCCTACAACTTCTGTGTTGAGGGGAAGAAGAGGCATTGATCTGTTCTCTGTGAGTGACACAGGACCCAAGGGAATGGCCTGAAGTGGTGTCAGAGGAGGTTGGGGTTGGATATTAGAAAAAGGTTCATCACACAGAGGGTGGCTGGGCACTAGAACAGGCTCCCCAGGGAACTGGTCACAGCACCAGCCTGACAAAGTTCAAGAAGCATTTGGACACATGGTGTGATTCTGGGGAGTGGTCCCATGGAGGGGGAATTGCACTTGATGCTCTTTGTGGGTCCGTTTCAGCACAGCATATTCTGTGATTACAACAAAATTACTCTCAGTTTTCATTTACCTAAGAAAGAGAAAGGAGGCCTGGGCATGCATACAGGAAACAGTCTTTGCCTAATCCTTTTAACATGGTGACTCCAGAATGATCTGTGATTCTCCAGAATGATGATGATTGCTGTGCCCAGCGTAGCACAGTTATCTGAGCTAGAGACCATCACCAAACCAGGATTTTTCTGTCACAGCACAGACTCTGCTCAAAAGGCAGTTCTTTCCAACAGAAGCACTTAAAAGCTTCCCTCCTCCACCATCATTCTGTCTTAATAAAACCTCTATGGGATTAGTTCCACTCAAACAGGGTCTATGACAAGATTATAAGCAGCTGTTAAAGGTCCTTTGCAATAAGAGAATAAAACTCTGATTTTATTGAAGATAATGGTCAAATTCTCTCTGACTTGAATGGGACCACTATTCATCCAAAAAATGTAACAATTTACATTACAGCTGCCGATTTATTAATGACAAAATTTTGTTTTCATAATGCTCCAAACACACTGCTAACCAAGTGTTAAACAACCAACAAAATGCTATTGTGTACCTTCACTGTCTGGAAAAAAAATAGTTAGGTCTACAAATTATTTAATCTATCACCTATAATTGTACATGAAAGCTTCATCAAAGCTTCATAATGTATAGCCTTTAAGAACATAAAGTGATTACTGACATTGTGTTTCAAGACATATAAACAAATATCTAAGAAAAGCACAATTCAAGCAGCAAGATTTATTCACTTCAGAAAAGTCACCTTCAACCATATCCACTGGGGAATTAAGCATGACAATGCTTTCAAGAGATTGCTACTTTTTGGCAAGAGGGAAAAGAAGGAGGTGTTAAAATCAAGGATGTGGCAAGGAAATAAATTCAGATATTAGGGAGGCAGACATTTGGAATTTGTGTGCTTCAGGGTGAGGTGAGAAACCCTCAGTAGCAGTCCCCGAGGCAGGAGGCACCCTGTCCTGCAAGACCCTGTTTTAGGTCACTGAAGGGACCCCCCAGCTGTTCCCATGATCTCCTCAATGCAAGGAGCATCTGTTCCTACTTGTGGGTCAAGAGAGGTGGGACTGAGTGTCCTTTTCCTACCCTGTGAGTGCAGGAAACATTTTCCAGCATATTATCTGCAGCTGCCAGGCAGGAGTTGAGGGCAGTCACCTGCCCAGGGAGCCACAGACAGCTGCAAAACTTGTTTTTGCTTATCAAAAGTTATTTGCTACTAACTTTAATATGAAAAAAAATAAAACAGAGAGCTCTAGAATGAAAGGGGAGCAGAAAGGCAGTCACTGGTGGCTTTTGGGAGAACTTAAATGTTGAACTTAAATGTTGAACAATAAGAGTAACACAGAAATACTTTTGTTGGCACTAAGGTACTATGGCCAGAGAGATATGGAGTTTTTCTGCCTATTTGCACTCATTCCCAAACCAGCTCCATCTCCTTAGTTATTTATTTCTGTGCAGTACCCTCACCCCTGTTTAAAGGGAGCATTTAAATGCTGTGCTTTGACCCACCTGTGCTGGCAACCAGTACCTGCTATGGGGCTCAGGTGAACCCAAGTGCCCTTCCCAGCATGAGACCAACCATTTTCCTTAATGAAAGGGAAAATACTTGCTTGAAACTCACCTTAAACCTACCAGAACCTATCACCCCAACATGCCAAAAAAGAGTTAAGTGGATCCAGCCTTTAGCCAGGCTATACCTCACTCCAGCGGGCTTGCTGGAGTTGCTCCAGTTGGGTCAGACCCTTTTCAGGAATCAACTCCAGGAGAAGCTTCCTGGGGTACCTGCTCCAGCATGATCTCAGCAGAACAACTTGAGCCCTTCTGGTACCTCCAGTATGCCCTCTGACACACGTGGGGCCAGGAGAATAATAGAGTTATTGGTTTGGGTTGTTTTTTCAAACAGTCTTGTTTCAAACTTTAGGTTTGTGAAATTATTCAATTGACCTTGACTGATGACACAACCATTCACCTGTTCCCCTACTATGATGTCTTGGGAACACTTCAATAACCAAACTTCTATTTCTTTCAAAAGGTTTTAAAGCAAGACTTGTTTCAGACCCCAGCCCAATAAGTGTATAGTCCAGGGAATTGATCTCTCCCTGTGTTCCTGAAGTGAATGTACCGTGCCAGTATAAGCTTATATATTGCATTTATATATATACACGTGCATATACAAGCAAATATATACACATACACACACACATAAATATATATGAGGACCTTTCTTGGTTCTGAAGCACTTGCCATACAGTCCTAACAAACCCTGTTGGTGGGAGTGGGTTACAGAACACCACACAGAAGTTTTACAATGTGGACAGATATTGACCCGTGGAAACACAGTGGCTGTAGGAGTCACCCTGAAACTGCCCCTGGTTGGGTGACTGTCTGCAGCCTGGCTCATGGGGAAAGAAGTGATTATTCTAAGTAGCTCAAACGCTGCTTTGCTCAAGGATTTCCATCACTTTGTTGGAAAAAAGGCCAAAATGCAGATTCAGAGCCTTGATCTGCATGTCCATGTGGGATGTGGAAGCAGTTCACTACTGTTTCCTACTTATAAACACTGATTTCTTTGCAATACACCTAATAAAGTGAACAGAGAACCGAAAGTAAAGCTAAGACTAGAGTGAGGCGCTCTGCAGAAATTTCTGTCTTAGCCCATTTTACCTTCATTACCACTCTGCCAAGAATACTGCCATGTCCCAACTTTGCTATGATGCTGAGATGTGCTATCATTATGTGACAACGAAATGTCCTTTAAAATGCTACAGGGAAGGGACTAGGGAAAATTAAGAGCTCCAGTCATTGATGCTTTTGGGAGCTGTGAATACATAATTCAGATGTATGATGTACTCGACAGCAAAACTCTCACTTTAAGCAAGCAAAATCCTCAATACAGCTTCTGCTGAAGTGTAAAACAAGACTTTATTTGCCTAGATGAACTGTGCTGAAGACTAAGTTATTGTGATGTGATCTGAGGTGGCAGAATTGATCTCAAAAGCTGTGCCACTATAAGAATGACCTCCCTGCATGTGGAATACCTTGACATACCCAGAGCATACTCTTAGACAGGAGCAGGGGATATGTTCAACCTCTAGACATAGGAAAAATAGAAAAAAGGCAATGAAATAACCAATAGGACGCACAAATTACATTATATGGATTTGAGAGGTTACAGAAAGACTCGCAAAGCAGACATTTATAGTAAAGGTCATACTTTTAATTCTCCAGTATTTCTTTTAAGTGCATAAAACCAATGGATGAAGCAGTGAGTTTATGCTTATCCAACCTTGCCATGCAAGTTATCTAATGAAGTCCATAAGCAAGGTAGAACTTGCTGGATAAAGCTCTGGTTTTTTATCAGACCAACTAGTGCAGTAAAAACCCCAACCTTTTTGACAGACAATTCCTTCTTCAGGTTCTCTTCCTAAAAACTTTACTTTCCTAAAGAAACTTTAGATCAAAATGGCTATGCAGCTCTGAATGCTCTGCACAGTATCACACCCATCTATTGGGTAGTTTAACTTAAAAACCTCTCCAAGCTCTATCTTCTTTATGGTCCCTTATCCATGATGAATTCTCTTTTGGCACCCCATGAAGAAGGCTTCCAAACTTCTCCCCTGCAGCAGCTTCTTTTTTTAGTGAATTCTTGAACTAAAACCCAAAAATCTAACTAGCTCTAGCAATGCTGAGAAGCCGATGCAGTTGTTGGTGGAAGTGAAATGGGAAACATCTCAGCCAGCCCACATCTCATTTTGCCAGGCCACACATTCCCCAAGGCTGCCCATGCTACACGTTTTGCCTATAATCTCCTTGTCTGCATGGCTTTTTGATAGCATGTTCAAGAAGGAGCTAACTGCACTAAGCGCAGTTGTTCTTGAAATGCTGAGTAACACTGAACTATGAGCTTCTTTTTGGCTCTCAAGAGAGGCCAGTCCCAGTTACTGGCAGAACCAGCCAGCAATACCTGGTGCCTGTCAACTGCACATCCGATCTTTGCTTTCAGTGGAAGACAACCCACAGACAGGAGAAAGAGGAGAGCATAGAAATCACACTAAATTATGAAGGCTAAGGACTGTGATGGACACAGTGCAGTCATCCTTCAATTTTGATATCACCTGCTAGACAATTTGATCAGTGCAGGTTTTCTGACTGTCCAAAAGGGGTTTAGTTTTTCCATTTCTGCCTGTCAGTATGGCATGTGTTCCTCCATGGATGAAGGCTACCTCATTGCACTGACATCTTCTTGCTTCCTCCCAGTTCACAGACCCTTTATACTTCTATGGACAGGCATAAACTACATGAAGTATTTTCTACTGAGAAAAATTATCTGGATTTAGAAATCCTGAGTGGGGGGAGGGATGAGGAGGAGGAGCAGACACCAGATGGGCAGTACCAGCCTATTTGGGCTCTCTCACATTTAGATTGGGATGCATAGACATGGCAGGGTAGGTAGGAAGGATTATGACCTGGCAAACCAAGATACAAAAATCTTTGTTTATTATCCACAGTTCAGACCTAGAGCTCAAAACCATCACAGCTTCCTTTTAGCCATTTGCATTTAACCCCAGCTTCCTCTTATCTATCTCAGGCTTACCTCCAAGGTCACACCTCATCATAATCTCCTGCCTTTTGTGTAACATTAATGCTCCCCACACCTCTGCAAGAGAGGGAAGCAGTGATTTGGATTAGAGGGAAACCTGCACATCCCTATGTGTATGTACCTTATTGTACATGAAGAAAGCTGTTTAGCCATCCAAGCAGGATGTTACTATCTGGGGAGTTTTTGCCTTGCTTCTGAAATGCTATATGCTCCTGATCAATACAGCCATGAAGGGCCAGGTAAAGGGTAAGACTGTGGGTTTTCACTGCTCCAGGAAAAGAACCCTATGATTCCTCAGCTGTTTAACATCATAAATAGCCATTAAACAGGCCTCAATTTACCATCTGTTTGCTATTTATACCACCACCAGCGCTAGCATCTGCTACAGCATAATCACCTGTTTGCTACACTTCAACCTCAGAGAAGGAAGGGCCGAATCTCCTGGTGATATTTGTTTCTAGAGCTCCTCATAAGGTGCACCATACTCTCTCCTACACCCACCTAGACAGAAGCAGAGGACTGAACCTAATTTATGTGTGTTCAGATGCGCTACACTTGCACAGCCTTGGACTTTAGGTTGCATGGAGAGGAAGGTGTATGAGTCCTCCACAAAACAGCTACAGGACCAGCTGCTGGCCAGAACATCCCATAGCTTTAGGTTGTTGGCACACTACCCATTTCCAGGCTACATGAGTATGGAGGTGGGAAACACCAAAGGAAATAACTAAGATGGGACTCATGTGACTAAACAAAGGTATTAGTTACACTGTACTCCTTTGCCTGCCACTGAAAAAAGCAAGAACCCCTGAAGTGTGAGTGGAGAGAAATAAGCCTCTTTTAACTTCACTACTAAAGTAGACATCTGAAATAATGTAGACTTCTAACTCCATAAGAAATTCTCTCTCCTGTACTGGGAGCAAATCTTAGCCAAGAGGCTTAGCTGCAGTCACCAACATTACTTGGTTAGATGAACAGAATTAGGTGAATCCCACCCACCCTGCCTGGTGCATTACAGTACAGTGTATTTTAGATTATTCACTGGATGTTTCAGCACAAATATAATGTACTTCAGAGCATGGTATTTCTGATTAGGCAGATGAAGATACTAATTTCAGTCTAAGTGAAATGACCAGGGAGTCCACTGTAATGTTATCCTCCCCTAACAATAAAAAAAGACAGCAGAGCCATAACAATTCTTCAGCATCTATCAGGTACTTTGAAAGCCCCCAGATTCAGAAGCAGATTGGGCTGATACAGAGTCACCAAAGCACCTGTGCTTTCCCTGGGTGCTTGGAGGCACCTGTCAGGGCACTGCTTCCTTCCAGGTTCTGTTCAGTCACCCCATCCATGCATGCCAGCCCTTCTGGCTCATGCCTATAAAGAAGGTGTAACACAAAAGCATTTGGCAGGAACTGTACTAGCTAACCCCAAAGGGAAGGTGGGTCTGACTCTGAGCTCAGCACAGAGCTGGAACTAAAGTTGTACCTTTTGTAGCTCCTCAAAGTCCAAGCAAGTATCCCCCTTCTCCCTGGACATGCCGGTTCTGGTTTGGGTTTTGTCTTTTAATCAATTCTGCCCTTGCTGTGTGAGTTTCCATCACTGTGATGGAGATCTCTGTGGGGCTCTCCACACTTTCATTACCAGCAGAATAGGCCATTGTCACACAATCTACATTGGGATTATATTTGGTCATAATTGCCCATTTTGAAAGAATTACACCACAGTCTCCTCTGATGCCTTCCTCTCCCTGTGAGTAACTCCAGTTCTGGGTTTTTCAAAACAAGAAATCGTGGTTCCTTGAAGGACAACTTTTGAGAAATGGGGCAATGTGCAAACAAAACAGAGTGAGGGGAACCAAGAGACTTGGTGTTTAAACAAGAATCCTGCTGCTATCCTTAGGGAAGGGCCCTTCACTTCACATATCCCTATTTTCTCTCACTCTGTCAAAATCTGAATTGACGAAAAGCAGCTGAGAGTCCTTGCCACCATGGCAATTTTTCATCACTCTGCAAGATTCAGCCCAATGTAAAGAAATCACTTTTTTTTTCTTCCAGCTTCAGGCAGGTTGAAGCATGAATACAAAAGAAAATGCAGCAAGTCTAACACAGGGAAAGGAAATGTGTATTTGTATGTCTTCATAGCTTGTAATTAGTTTTGCAATATTTATACAATACCTAGAAAGCACTGACAGATCCCTTTCTGTAGATATATATAAGAAATAAGAAAAATCGCATTCAGATTGAACAGAAATGTTCCCTTCTAGACATCTGGCTGATGGAAAACTGAGAATTCATTTTAAATCATAGATTTGCTGGTCAAAAAACCCAGGCTTTCCCATTAAAAGTCTTGAAAGCAGTACCGTATCTTCTGGTCAACTGGTTTTATGATCAATAGCTCTAGAGCATAAAATGGTTAGGTTGCTAATCCAAGTCCTTCATGGCAGAGCAGAATTAATGCTAACATGCACCCAGGACCTGTGTTCACTTTCACATACAATTTTAACACTAAGTGCTAATGTAAGAATCAATATTTTCAGCCTAGGTAAGCCTGCGTGTGCACCATAGCAGAGCAAGCAGCAGGGTTATGCTGCCATCAAGTGGACACACGTTGCTGAATTGCAAATATCTTTCTGGAACAGTGAAGATATAAGAATTTCAGGGCTGTACTAAAAATTTTGGAGTTTTTTTTAACACCATGCTGAAGAATGTCTGCATTCTCCAGCTGTTAAATTATTCATATGCAAATTATTGGGACAGATTTTACTGTAAACTCTCCCAGGTTCTCTGACAACCTTCAGCCAGCATAATAACATGGGAAAAATCTGTTTGTGCACTCCTCAGATATATGACTATGTCATACTTAAATTCCCAGATTATATCGGATGCATAGAAGCCCTGGTGGTAAAAAAAGGGATTTGGGATATTTTCAAATTGACAGTAAGAATGGGGCTCTAGGGAGTGCTTTTGTGAATGCAAAAGGAAGATTCTTCACTATCTACAAGCTGATAGAAAGCCATTAAAAATGTGTAAAAGCTGCTGGCCAAAAGTTAATTTAGGGTCCAAAAGTTTAGCTCTAGTAAGCATGCTCTACTTCATATAAATTTTGGCTTCTTTTCTTCACAGCATTTTTTTCTGGCATTCTACAGCAAAGTTTATAAAAGCTTCTGTCTTTACAGCCAATTCCCACTGAGAAAAAAAAAAAAAGGCAGCTCACTGAAACATGATGGTTCTCTTCTTAGCCTGAAAATGTTACTTAAATCACTGTTCCAATTTTTCAAAATAAACAAATTTTATACTTTTTACAATATTTATTTCTCAGATAGGATAAACTAAATACATTTTAATTTTTTAAAAGGAAAGAATCTAATTTCTAGCTTCATTCACAAAGCTATTTATATAGTAAAATATGAAGTATGTTTTGTAGGGCTTTTTATAACACTGCTTTTACTGAAAAAAAAAAAAAAAAAAAGTAAAAAAATTTGAAAGTGGAGCTACAGACAATACTCCCCTCTAGGGGCCGAAACAGAATTTGCAGTGCTCCATTCAGGAGCGCTTCATTTGTAAATCCCATTAGTGAAATAAAACTAATAGGTCCTCCCAAGTGAAAGACAAGCAGAATTAATCATTCCCCACAAAGAACACTGCTGTCTGTGGAATCTGTCCAGAGGACATGTTGTGTTCCTTTATTCACACAGAATGGCTTTAATGCCACACATATACAGAAGCCCATTTATCAGATTTCCCTAGCAACACACATCCCATCAACTTCCGACCCAGACAACATATCCTCAAATGCAATATGGGAGGTGCACATTTTTCTTTATAAGTAAACACGTGTGTCACAGAAACGTATGTCCTGACAAGTACTAAAGCTGGAAGTTTGCTCAGCTGCTCATACTTGGTATATTTGGAAGTGAAATAGGATGGAAGGTCAGCATTGGCTCGGCTGCTTTCCTCCCCTTCATTCAGGCAGCCAGATGCAAGGTTGCAAAAGCAATTCAGGCATCTCTGTCAATGACAGAGGGTCCAATCCTCCCCACACGGAATACTCCTACGTACAGTCTGGGAAGCTCGCAATTCCTCCTTGGAAACGAGGAGAATGCAGAGCTAACAGAGGGTTGTCTACACATCCCCAGATCCTGAGAACTGAGTAAGCCTGATGGGAGCTGCAGGAACTGGGGCTCAAGCCTCAGCTGAAGCTCAGTACTTCACAATGCACTACCACTGAGACAAGCAGCTCCCCTCCCAGAAAAGCCCAGTGCTGTCTATCTTCTCAAGGAATGCCATCCTAGGTAACTCTGCCAGCTGTTACCTTTTTTATGACACTCAAGGAAGCTGAAGGGGCTGGCTGCTTGACAGTCACCTCTGAACAGGTTGGGATGGGACCCTCAAGCCACCCTGTGGCACAGAATGGCTCTGCTTCTAAAGGAGCACAGCTCCATGCATGTTACAAAAGCAGGCTCCTGACTCATGTTTAAGCAGAAGGGATAGACACTTGAAAGTTATTCCTTGTAATAATGGAAAGCAAGCTGATTTAAAAGCTTTGCATTCTATTTCTTATCACATATCCTGTGGTTAGTAGAAATTTTATTTCCACAGACAATATTGTAACAAAAAAAAGTTATGTTGTGTGGTTTTTTAGGTTACAAAAGCATTCTGCTCTTTCTGTAGTCTACAAAATCATCAATCCCAAAAAATCAGGAGAAAAGGAGCTGAGTGGGATGATGAGAAAGTCTGTGTCACATCCATATTTTTCTCCAGCTGCATATGCTGAGCTTTTCCTCAGTAGGGTACCTGTGGGACCTGAAAATACTGTGCCATTTTCACCAGAGAGAGACCTTGACAGAGTAACTCAGATTCAGTGATGAGCTCGCCTAGGTCTGGTTCACCCAGGTCTCACTCTGCTAGCTGTGGTGGCTTAGCTCCTCACCTCATGAATCAGGGCTTCACTGCATTTGCTTAACACTGCAAGAACAAGCGCTTGCACAGAAATTGTGCAATCTGCCCCACAACATAAGGGTTTGCTCCAGGCTGAATGTGAGTCTGATCTGGACTTCACTTATACAAGTAATTTACAAAGATAATTGGGAATTGCCACTTCTGCAATCTCTGGAGTGGTAATTACGTAGTCCATGCAGCAGTGAGACTGGTTTTAAGGCTGGCATTACTACCTTTTTTTTGTGAAGTTTCTCTGATAGCTATTTGGACTTTTAAGTGTGTCCATGCATCCTCACATTTTTTGGTTTATTATTGTGGTGATCACTAATTTGGGGCTAGTAAGTACAGCAACACACATAGGAGAAGAGAAAATTAGTATGGTTTTTCCTTCTTTTAAACTTGACTTCCATCATGTCTAAGTCTTTTTAGTGCTAATGTACTCACAACTGGGATGGTCTAAAGCTGTAAGGACACATGTAAGCATACCCTGTGTCTCCTTTTCTTTACAGAATAAGGGATTTAAGACTAGGCTCAAAAAACTCAAACATGTCTGAACTACCTGAAATGAAACCTGGGATGCTCCAGGCCCCTGTGTACAGAAGCATAACCCTCTTGAGTCTCAACAAGTCTTAACCACTAGGCCCATGAGCGAGCCTGGGACTCTCCCTGCCAGCGTGCAGCACGGTGTGGCCCCACAGCAGGACACAGCACTGGCTGGAGCTCAGCTTCTCACTCATGGCTGGGGGCTGCCTGCTGAAAACCCAGTCATCTCAGTGCCCAAATTCAGACTCCTGAGCACTTTGCTGGGTCTCAGGCACCACTCTGGGCTTGTTTCTGGAAAGTTCAGAATAACCCTTTGTTGCTCAGTAGGTTTTTTCTTTTATCTCTTTTTCAAGTTGTCCATATGACTACAGTCTTGGAGAAAACCCTGTTGAAGATAGACAGCAGTCTTAATTATTAGCAGCTAATTACCTGTAATGAGCAAATTTCCATACACTGATGTGGGATTTGCCCTGAAAAGAATTTCAGACACCTAAAATCATTGATGTTATATCTTCTATCTGCATTATGCAATGATGATTCTTGGCAGTATATTCAAATCAGAAGAGGAGTACATCTCTGAAGATCTGAGACACTTATTTGCTCCTCGGTAATATAATGTCCCAGCTTTGTTTGAAGGATTGTACTTGCTAAAGCAGCTTCACAGTGCTGCTAGCTTATGTCATTTATCCCTACAATCATTTGCCTTTCAGCACTATTAGTCAAATTAATTAAAAAAATATATAACAAAAGCTACAAGAGTTCAAGATGTTCTGCCCCAGAACAAAGTCTCAGTTTCTGGTCTTGGATACTGTTTTCCTGCAGTCTGCAATACAGCTGCAGACACAAACAGTAAGAGAGGACAGATCATCTTAAAAAAGCTGAACTGAATCATCAGATCTGTTGAGAATATGCTTTCCATTTAATCAAAAGAAATAGTTAAGCACTAGCACTATTCAGAAGCTACTAATTAATCTGTACTTGAAGGCTACAATTATATTTTTCATTTTTCTTGATATTCATACAAATATGTGTGAAAGATTGGTTCCGTGGCTCTACTAGGAGTGGAGAAAGTGATGCTCCCCACAAGTAATTGTAGTTATCTGGAAATCAGCATCAGAAGACATCAACCCTGGCTATTACCTCATGGTATACAGAAGAGTGCCATCATCCTCCAGGCGCAGAAGTTTGTTTGGGGTTGTCATGTTGTGAGCAATAGACTTCTTGCCATTGTGGAAAAAAGTGTCTGGGGTCCAGATCTTGCTGGCGAGCAAGTTGTTAAGAGGGAGGCGTTGCATAGGTCCTTTGAATCGCAGCCTTTCATCTTTCCAGCTTTGTCGGAAAAAAACGTCAATGGTGTATTCCTGGCACAAAGAAACACTCAAGGTATTGCAGGATCTGAATAGAAATGATGGTTCTAAAAATGACTTTAGCTAAATAAATACAACCAAGTTGGCAGCCACATGCTAACTTACCATTTCTGTGTCTGACACAGGACCAAAGCTGGTAACATAGATGTCTGTTTTCACCTGAGTTATTCTCTCTGTAATAAACATAGGCTCCGCATCAGTAATTCCTTTAAAATGCAAATACCTACTGGCAGTGCTTATTTCTATTAATTTCTGAATCACTCAAAAAATCCCCAAAAGACTGAAATTAAGAGCATGCTTGAGTAGGCATTTCATCCCGGATCAAATGCAGTTGTTGACCTTTGGGAGCCCAGGCTTTGTTCTTACAAACAGAAAGAAACCAGCCTTTCAAGAGTGCATTTCCTCTGACTGACAGGTGTTGATCATAGAGGCATGGAATTGTTTGGGTTGGAAGGGACTTCAAAAGGTCATCTAGTTTCAACCCCTTGCCATGGGCAGGGACACCCTTGACTAGATCAGGTTTCTCAGAGCCCCATCCAACCTGGCCTTAACCACTTCTACAGATGGGGTATGCATAGCTTCTCTGAGAAACCTGTTCCACTGCCTCATACACCCTCAAGGTAAAGAATTTCTTCCTATTACCTAATCTAAATCTACCCTCTTCCACTTTAAAACCACTACCCCTCATCCTATCACTCCCTGATAAAGGGTCCTTCCCCATCATTCCTTTAAGAACCTTTAGGCAATGGAAGGTTTATATAAGGTCCCCTCAGAGCCTTCTCTTCTCCAGGGTGAAGAACCCCAGCTCTCTCATCATGTCTTCACAGGAGAGGTACTCCAGCCCTCTCATCATCTTAGTAGCCTCTGGACTCACTCCAGCAGGTTCATGTCC
>JAYDZK010000001.1:83145609-83176625 GCA_034509185.1 Euphonia xanthogaster
AGCTCCACGCAAGCGGCGGCGCCGGGGCCGGGCAGCGGCGGCGGCCGGGCACCGCTCGCTCGGTGGGGCACGAACCGGGCTGGGCAAACGCCGATTGCGCCGTTTGGCGGGCTGGATCCCGGCAGGACAGTGGCTTTGGCCTGTGATCGCGGTTATTGCCAGCAATAGGGAAGTCGCTGCTATGGAGGCAACGGTATTGCGCGTCCTCCGCTGTGCGTTTCTTCAGGCACTCCCTCGTGATTCACACCCTGTTTGGATCCTCAGCCTCCTTGTCCCGTTTTAAAGCGTACGTTGAATTTAGTTTGTGAATCAAATGCATTCTATTAGGGTCAGGGAAATGTTTTGTTTGGTTGATTGTTCTCTGTGCTGTTGTGTAGCAAAATACAAACATGGCCATTCCATACAGTGATTTTCTTTCAAATTTGGGAGAAGTTTGCGTGGTCCCTCTCTGACAGTTCTCCTTCCTGTTTCACTAAGTAATGCCACTTATTTGCAGTGATGAATGCATTTGAGGTCGATCATCCTCTACATGGGACTGATACAATAGTTCAGGCAAATTGGGCGGTGATTTTTACCATAGCAAGTGCTTGGGAGCTCACTGGGAAACACACACCAACCTCTCACTGTGTTAGAAAATGGCCTGTTTTGCCAGTAGGCAAAGGTGCCTCTGTAATTGATCAAGTCATGCCTTCTTCCAGGAGAGTTACAGAGAGCTCATGAAGTTCTGTGGAGTAGTGACGTGCTGTGGGAATTGGTGTGAGTAGGCTCTTCAGAGGCATTCCCTCTAGCAAAACAATTCAATTCCATCATCTGGGTAGGGAGGACTGCCTGTTCTCTTGAAATCTTTTACCTTTGGCCTCTTAGCTAAGATTCCATAAAAAGCAGCCCTTGGAACAGTGACTTTTGTGATACAAATCCTTTTCCAATAGAGAGCAGTCTGAATTCATCAGTCATTGAAGGATCCCCTAATCATCAGCTAATACACACTCAGAGACTCTCAGTGCAGAGACTGGATCTGAGCAAAGGGTCAAAGTCTGGTTTTCACTCCCTTCTTTACTGGTATCTCTAAAGACTGGAGTCAAGACTCTATTGAGCCCAGTTGAGACACACCCAGACTTCCCCAGTATGAAAGAGACATGCGTGTGGTGGAGAAAGTCGAGCAAAGGACCAAGAAGATTATTAAAGGTCTGGAGTGTCTCCTGTGAAGGTGAGGCAGAGAGAGCTGGGATTGTCCAGACAGGAGAAGAAAAGGCTAAGGGGAATATTTATCCATGGGTATAAATACCTGAGGGCAGGGGGCTGAAAAAGAGGGAGACAGATTTTGCTTAGAGCTACTGACTGACAGTAAGTCCTATGAGGAGGGAGCTGGGCTGTTTAGCCTGGAGAAAAGGAGGCTCAAGGGAGACCTTCTTGCTCTCTACAACCACCTGAAAGTCGGCTGTAGCCGAGTGGGGGTCAGCCTCTTCTCCCAAGCAGCCAATGAAAGGATGAGAGGAAATGGCTTCAAGCTGCACCAGAAAAAGTTCAGGCTGGACATCAGGAAGAACTTCTTCACAGAAAGAGTTGTTAAGTATTGGAATGAGCTGCTCAGGGAAGTGGTGGAGTCACTATCCCTGGAGGTGTTCAAGAAATGACTGGATGTGGCATTTAGCGCCATGGTCTAATTGACAAGGTGGTGATCAGTCAAAGGTTGGACTTGATGATCTTGGAGGTCTTTTCCAACCTAAATGATTCTGTGACAGGAAAAGGTACAGCAGTCACAAATTAAAAGACATAACATGACATTCCATCTGGATACAAGAAAACCCATTTTTTTGCTTTAAGGGTGGTCAAACATAGGAACATGTTGCCTAAAGAAGTTGTGAAGTCTCTGTCTGTGGACACAAAATTACAAGGTAAATGATCTTGGGAAACCCACTGTAACTGACCCTGTTGGAGCAAGAGGTGGGCCTCAGTAATCTCCAGAGGCACCCCCCAGCCTCAGCCATCCTGTGATCCTGTGAAGTATGAAAACTGCCATCCTGCGAAAGTTTCTCCTACTTTCTCCAAACCATTTCACAGCTGTGTCTGATAATAAAGTTATGAAAACAACCTTACTGATGTGAGAGGTGTTAGAGTCTGATAGACTCTGAGGCATTTGATGTATTTCTGAATGAAATGGAGGGATATTGATAGCCTTTTTTCTCTCCTGTAATGCCATGGGCACCATAAAACATGACCAATTTGCTGCATTTCACTTGTCTGCTGGGCCATGCTGCAGAGAGAGGTGCTTTTAGGACCTGGTGTTTAGGTGGATTGTTCTGTACATCCCAGTGGCCGTGGGGTACTACTTACCCAAGTTTTGTGATATGTGGCTGGGGGCACAGTAACATCAGGAAGGATTGCTCAGAGATAGAGTTGGCCCCTTTTTGTGTAGCACAGAAGACATGAGTGGTGCCATTGGGAGAGAGAGGCAGATGCCCACCTGCAGTGTTCCAGCAAAACTCCAGGTGGTTGTGAGAAGTAACACCTTTAACAAGCAACACTGATACTTCTGTGTGCTATTTGTTGTGAGTCTCAAATCTGCAGGTTCAAAGGTTCATCTGAATCTAATCCTGAGCAGGGCGCTTTCTGCACGGATTCAGTTTAGAAATGAATAAAAGGCTGTGTTTTCTCTTTGGCACGTCATCCTGTCTGCTATGGGCAACCTTCAGACCATTTCCACATATTAGACTAACAGCTGAGCAAATTTTCAGGGTGTGCCTGAATACTGTTGTTGTGGATTTATGCATTGTCCGAAGATTCATTCTTTCCGAAAACCACTCAGGCACCTTTCAGAGGTCCATACTCCAAGACTAGAACCCCAGGTGCTGGCAGCCTTATTTCTCAAAAATGTCTGTCAAGAAATGTAATGACTTTGTATTAGAGACTATTTGTATCAGAGGCTTTGCCCCATTAGACAAGCAAAATGTTTCCTAGAGATACCGCCCACACCCAAAGGAATGGAGAACATTTCCAACATTTTTCAGCCCATTTTAAGGTTTTAATGCTCTAACCCTTAGATTAGTGCATTAAAGCAAAGATTGTTACTTAAAGTGACATCCCTGTCTTTCAGCAGCCATATAAAACTTCCACCTTTTTCTCCAAACCCATGTAGGCGTTTGAATCCTTAAAGCTCCCTTGTCCCTTACCCATTCTCTCCTCCCTACAGGTTAACCCAGCTGTGGGGCTGATGGTGGGTTTCATCAGCCCTGACACTGTCCTTGCAGTGAATTTGCAGGGAAGTGTTGCTCACCGGCAGGTTTTGACCATTTGTTTACATCAGTTCACTGAGATAGCCCTTTTTGCCTCTGCCTTGGAAAAGAGAGAATTTCCTCCACACAGGTGGATAGCAATGAAAACTCAGAGTGAAGGGTCAAACCTCCTACAAATATTTTTTCCTGTGGAAGAATTGTGCTTTTATTTATATCCTTACTAGGTTCAGATGTGAAATCTGCTCCCTGTTCCAGCAGCCTACCAAAGTCTGCCCTTGAAACACAAATAATGAAAGCCAAAGGATTTTACAACACATCCTGGTTCATGGTCTTACATTTGGGAGACAGAGGAGCTGCCTAACAAAAATCCCTCCTGAATCACACAATCCACAAATTTCCACAGTACTATCAACTGTGACTTTCTGGTTTGCTTTCCTCTTGTGTTGTAAGAATACAGGCTCTTTTTTCTGGGTATCCTTAAACTGCAGCAAGTCACCTCTTCCATGAATGTTATATCCCATAAACAAGGGCCTGCTGTTATCTCACCTTGAATCTTCCTCTGGTTTCTTCTCTTGTTGGCACTGTTCTTTTAGCAGAGATAAGTTTGTGGACACGAGATTTTTCCACACAAGCGAGCATCAGCTCAGAAAACCTGTGAACTGGAACTTTATGACCCGACCATATGTAAAATACCTTTAGTTAATTTTTTCAAAATGGTTAAATTTACTGGTTAGTATTTTAGCTCGGTAGAGTAGCAGTTATATCTATATCTGAAAAATAATGGGTCATAGGGTAGCATTGAACATCATTTTTAAGGCCTCAGCCTCAGGATTTGGGTGCAAATTTACTGTAAGGTGCTGCATGGTGCACTCCTTGTGAGGATAGAGCATGCCTTTAATGATACACTGGAGCAAAAACCCATCTAATTGAGAAAGTACTTTGTGGATAATAACCATACAATTCAGCTTATACATATGATTCCTAAAGAAATCCTAATCAGGCTTAAACTGGAGCATGCGAGCTCTGAGTCAATATTCAAGGCTTTATGCATATGCTACTGTACATGTTATTCCTTCATAAGAGGAAGGAGAGAACAAATCTTAGAAGGAACAACACAGAAATTCATTGAACTAAGAGGAACAGATCAATGTTGATAAATTCTTTATTAAGCATATATTCAAATATTCATAATGGATGGAAAGAGAGTGTATAAATGGACAGTGTAGGACTATAGTAAAATAATGTACTTACTGATGTTAAGAACAGAGTATTTGAAGTTTAGAAATTGGTTAAATACAGCCAAGAAGAATCAAAATCTATTTGACATTCAGAGAAAATCTCTGCATTCTATTAAACATACATATTGATGTATCTCTCTCTCTCTCATATTTAGGTTATAAGATCTACGTGTTTATGTCTATTGATACATGTATGTACATATCAACTGTCAGCTGGGTTTTGGCTGAGTAAATACTAAGATAAGACTGGATTAACATGTTTTAAGTTGCTGTGATGAACGCAGGTCTTTTTTCGGCTGCTGTAGTTTCTGTATTTACCGCATTTCCTTGTGTTGTTTATATGTGTGCTGGGCATACTGACAGAACTCATTATTTCTGTTTCTGATCAATAAAGGTAACTGTCAAAGATGCCAACAAATATTAGTATCCACTTTTGTAAAATTTCACATAAGCTTTCAAGTCACCCTGTTCATGATTCATTACAATAATTAGCTGCTGCTACAGGAAAATACATTAATGCATACCATTTGGAAAGCTGTAGACACTACTTACATTTATTTTAGGATTTGCAGTATACTGATTTTCAGGCTGAATTTATTGGCAAAGGTTAGGTGGGAATAAATGTTCTCAGCAGTTCCGAATCCCATTAAATGTGACTTCTGTTGTGTAGATTCAAGTACTATAATTAATAAAATTTCAAGAAAAATGAATTTTTAAATTGTTTTATCTAGAATTAGCTTTTACTGAAATTGAACAGGGCTGGTTAAAAAAAAAAAAAAAACGAAAAAAGGAAATGACCTGACAGTGCCTTGTTTTGGAAAAGATATTGATTACTTCAAAATATTTACAGGATGTTAAATATTAATGATTGAACTATAGCAACCATTAAAATATATCACACCAATGCAGGGGATGCCAGTCTTCAGCTTTGTACAAAAACATTTTATCAGTCCCAGTGCAGTAGAATTCAGAAAGATAAAAATAGTGGCATATATCAGTCAATAAGCCAGGTTTTCATGCAGTATAAATTGGCTAAGTAAAGGACAGCAGAACTACACCCATACATCAGCTGAGGTTATGCCTGGAGTGTGACCCAGTAATTATGACTCAGTCAATGAGAATTTGTTTGAATCTGAAGAATGGGATTTGGCACAAATATTAAAGAGGGACTTTTTTTTTTCATTTTATTGCAAAGTTATTCAATGAAAAATGCAGGTGGCTTGCTCACAAAACAACTGCAGTGCAGCCTTAAATTTGCCAATTTGTATTAGTCAATGGAAAAAAGTAGATTAAAACAGCAGAGTTAATAGGCATTTTGGTTTTAATATTTCTGAAAACATCAGCGGGATGGAAGAGGAGGCTGTAATTGTAGAGAAACTTAAGAACAGCTTGGAGGAGCCATCATATGACCCATGCTTTAGACATTCACTTGTGCTGTGAGAAAGTCTAATTCTTTGCTGTGGGCAGACATTTTCTTTTGGGGCATTGGGAAATTTTTATGGGTTTTCCTTGTTCTCTCTTCTTAGACTGTTCCAGTTTTACAGAGGTGATTGAGTGTTCAACATATTTAGGATGTAGAAGATTCAGTCTCATTCCTAGGTGCAGAGTGTTTTTCTTGCCATCTTGTGCTGTAATTTTTGAAGGAAGGAAGCAGGCATATGAACTGGAGAGACAGGGACAGGGCTTCATATCTATTGTATCTGGTCCTTCTTTAAAGGTCCACAACAACTTCAATGGCTGCATATTTTTGAGAAAGAAGACTGCTTCCTTAAGTAAGATAAACTGGATTTATCATTATGCCTTCCACCTTCAGCAACTGAAAACTAGTGGATTAGTTTGGGTCTATATACTTCGAATGGATCACAGACTGCTGGTCAATTGTCTGCAAGAAACTTTACCTGCTTGTCTCAACAGATCACTTGTGGATGCAAGGGGCTAACATCCATGTTAATTTTAGCAACCAAAAAGTGGGAGTGGTCAATGAGCACAGCATCTCAGTTGCACAGAAGAGGATCAAAAGAGTATCTTCAAAGAGAAAATAGTGACTTAAATAAATCATGACCACTAGAGTGGTTGCAGTTTCATCTACTGGTGTTTTCCCAGTTTACTAAATAGAACAAAACAAGAGCCATCAAATGTTAATCAGATGCTTTTTGTGTGGAGAGTGCTGGGGCAGCATCCTGGGTATGTCCAAGACAGCAGGAGAGAATGAGTTTCAGGTGAAGAATCCAAGAAAAGGGAAATTAGAGCTGTGTCATGTTTCTTTTAGCACACTCTGGTCAGATCTGTCCTTATCTCAGTCCTTTGTGCCTCACACTGGGTGTCAAAAAAGCCTGTCATGATTTAAGTCCCCTTCCCAAACCCAGGTCAGCCCCCATTCAGGGTAACCCCCCCATTTATATGCCAGGCATGACATTCTGTGGTACAGAATATCCCTTTGCTCAGTTTGGACCCTCTGTCCCAGCTATGCTCCCTTCCAGTTTCTTTTGTGTACTTCCTCACTGGCAGAGCATGAGACAAGGAAAATGCCCCTGACTTAGGATATAAACAACTTAACAAAAAAAAACCCGTAACATCAGTGTGCTGATCAATATCATTCTCATCCCAAATACAAAACACAGCACTTGAGGAGCAGCTACTGAGAAGAAATTAATTCTACTTTTGCTGAAATCAGGAGGCCCTGCCCAGGTAGTTTTCCACTCTTTACTGTGTTTCATCATGAAATGCCATTTTTTGAAATCAGATTAGGGTGCTTTTATCACAGCTTTTTGAGTTCCAGCATCTACATCATGGAAAAGAAAATTTCCCACCTGGAACGACCAGCAGCCTGGTAGCTAAGGCATTCACCTAGGCATGGGTGAGCACTTTTGTAAGCACTGGACTGAAGTATTAGTCTCAATGTGAAGACAACTCCAAAATTTTGGCAGCTGACCTTTAACTGCATGTCTTATTTTATGGATGACCAGTTTGGGCTGCCCAAGGCTTATGGAGCACTTGAAATGGTAGACAAAGTTGGTGAGAGCCATGGTTTCTCAGTGCTTCAGACTGCAAGGCAGTGCAATCTCTAGTAAAGTGCACAGGGTTGCAAGCCATGAATTTTAATCCTTACTCTGCCACTAATTCACTGTGTAGCTCCAGGCGAGTCCCTATCTCTTCAGCTGTAAAATGGGAATAATAATAATGGTTTCCTATCTTTCGGCAGCGATGAATTCATCTGTGTTCTTGAGGCATGCAAATACTACAGTGATGAGTGGCCCAGAAAAGACCATGAAAAAATGAATAATTCTGTATTTACAGCAGGCTTTGGGTGTGCAGTAAATAAGGCACTGCTAACTGGCTGGTGAAGATTACTTTTCTAAGTAGCTGTTTATTCAGTAGGTACTGTGTAATCAGTACCTACTTATCCTGTGTAATGAATGATAAAAAGTTCCGTGGGGGAAAAAAGGGAGGTAAAGACAGATTTCAAGAAAATCTTAATACTGATTTACAGGAAAGTACAGTTAGGATTTTATCATCCATTTAGGTTCTAGTGTTCTTCAACTTTAAAGCTCTTGATTTTGGCAGACATCATAATGTTCTTCTGAGGTAATTGTTTTCTGTACAGGCACATATTTAGGTGTAGTAACCTGCCCTCTGCCGTAAGACTGAATGCTTTACTCAAAAAATAACATTGTGGCTATGCACATGTATCATTCTCCATGCGCAATTATTTCTGTCTGAAAAACAGGAAAAACTAGGCTAACATGTTATTTTTTTTAACGGCTGTTTCAATCACACCATTATATTCCCATTCCTACATTGCATTTTTCTGAGTTCTCAGATTAGTTTCAAGGTAGGTGACCTGCACAATACAGTGCCTTTCTCTTTGTACACAAATAAAATTCCCCTAAAGGGCTCCTCTCTTAACAAATCAATTTCTGCTGTTGCAAGTAGCAAGAAAAACAATGAAGGCCACTGTACACAGTGGAATGCTAACACTTGAAACTTTGTTAGAGTAGTCTGAGTATGTTTATCCTGCAGTTCAACTGCTTATTAGACCATTGCTATCACATCTGTTAAAAGCATGTGCAATCCTCAAAACAAGCTGCCAAATGTCCCTTTACAATTACATTGTTCAGGGATCTGTATTATCATTCTGGCTGGGTAGATGAGGGGAAAGAAGTGCCTGTTGTCTCCCTTATCTCCAGAAAGGCTTTTGGAGTCATCTCCCATAAGATCCTCAGGGGTAAGCTCAGGAAGTGTGGGTTAGACCAGCGCCCAGTGAGAGTGAACACACAGTGAGAGGAGCACACAGATGGAGAGCTGCAGGAGGGACGGAGCTCAGAGGGTTGTGAACAGTGGCACAGAGTCTGTTTGTGGACTGCAGAAAGCAGTGTTCCCCAGGGGTCAGCACTGGGACCATTCTCGTTCAACTTATTCATCAATGACCTGGATGAAGGCATGGAGCATGCCCTCAGCAAGTTTGCTGATGGTGCAAGATGGGGAGGAATGGCTGGCACACCAGAAGGCTCTGCTGCCAGTCAGTGTGACTTGGACAGGCTGGAGAGTTGGGCAGAGAGGAACCTAATGAAGTCCAAGAAAGGCAAATGCAGGGTCCTGTACTTCAGGAAGAACAACCCTGATCTGCAGCACAGGCTTGGGGGCTGACCTGCTGGAAAGCAGCTCTGCAGAGAAGAACCTGGAGATCCAGGTGGACAAACAAGCTGTCCATGAGCCAGCAGTGTGTCCCTGGGGACAAGAAGGTCAGTGTTGTCCTGGGGTGCTTTAGGAATAGTGAGGCCTGCAGTTCAAGGGAGGTGATCCTCCCCCTCTATTCAGTCCTAGTGAAGAAGCATTGGGACTACTCTGTCCAGTTCTGGACTTCCCCATTCAAGAAATATAAGGAACTACTTGAGACAGTCCAGTGGAGGGCTATGAAGATGATTAGGGAATAGATCATCTCTTGGGAGGAAAGGCTGAGGGATCTGGGACTGTTAAGCCTGCAGAATAATGAGAGGCTATCTTGTTGATGCATACCTTATGTTGATGCATACCTTATATGTTGATGCATATCTTAAGGCTGGGTGCCAAGAGGATGGTTCCAGACACTCTCACTCTCAGTATGAGAAAGAAGTCTTTACTTTGAGGGTGACAGAGCACTCAAACAGGTTGCCCAGGTTGTAGAGTCTCCTTCTGGGCAGATATTCAAAACCTGCCTGTATTGTGCAACATGCATTAGGTGGACCTGCTTTAGCAGAGGGCTTGGAGCAGACAATTTCCAGAGATATTTTCCAACCACAACCATTTTGAATTCTGGAATTCCTGATTTTGTACTTGTGTGTAAGAGGTGTTAGTGCAGCAGTCCCCCAATGGGTCTTTCTGAGTATAGTTTTGAGTCACACTTACTTTTCTATACAGAACAAAGATCTATGTTCTGCCAAGACAGTATATGCATAGATTTGTTAGTCTGATCTGCACCCCATTTGGTTGTGCTATATTTAAAATTAGGACATTTCAAATTAGAATCATGGTATTTGCGGTAGTCTTGATATAACAGGAAATCATCCACTGCATAATACTTATAGCCCCTCGGTGTATCTAATAAAGCATGTTTTATTGTAATCTAGCCCTACACATTTCTAGACATTTACTTTTTGTTATTATTTATGATATTTAAGATCTATTTGAAATAAAAATAATAAACTGCATAATACAATGTACTTTATGTCCTCAAAGGATATTTATATTTAGATCTTAAAAAAAAATTTTCTTGCAACTTATACTGAAAACCTTCACAAGCAAATATTTTGGAGCAATTTCCATAGATGTTTCTTTATAGGCCCTTAGGATCTACACACATAATTCACTCTAGGCATGTGAATTTTTGGCAACTGAGCCCACAGGCAAAGTCACAGAAGTGATTAACTCAGTAGAAACATATTTGCAACACTTTAGGTTTTTACTTTTCACTTAACAAAGGGTGCTACCAGCTATGAGCAGGATACAAACAATAGGCACAGAATTATTGTTGGGAATGGCTTTTACCTCTAGTCACTTATGAATTAAACATCTAATGTCTCACATGGTAAACATTTTAAAAATAGTTTGCATATAAAAAGGATGACTGTAAAACAGATTTCAGTGAAGAAATCTTCAGTGTGTTGAGACGATGGCAGCTTTGCTGCTCAGGAAAACTTTGCCAAAAGTACATCACTCTTTGCACTGTTGTCTGATAGAATCTGATGGGCTAAATTTCATTTACTATCTTTTGGTTAGTGTTTGCTGTTGGGTATGTCTACACCTTCAGAGGCATCTAGAAAAGAGAAAACATGGTGAAGTAAATGGAATGGGGATTATTTGAATGGGAATTTTCATGTGGGATCCCTCATGAAAGAGAAGTCAGAAATGTCCTTTTTCTTTAGCTGCTGATGAGTTCATTGGAAAAATTCTCCTGCCATGATCTCCCCTGAAAACTGTGGCCACTGAAATAATGCTACTATTGTAAAGTATGAGATGAACACAATTGCAATTAGCAGAACTTCAGCAGAGACTGTGCTAAATACACAGAACTCAGTGCTAGAAAATGATTGTAACCTGGCTGTACTTGGAGTTAAACATAAAACTCTCATCTTCTTGGAATAGCACCCTGATGCTTGTAATCAAAACCAAATTGAAACACTGATGTCTGTTTCTTGGTGTCAGGGAAAGATATTAAGGGCAAGGAGAGATCACTGTCATCTTTCATATCACAGAATGTACTTTGAAAAGGTCGGAGTGACACCAGGGAAAAACCTGAATGAAGAAAGAAGGTACCATCTACCAGTACCTCAGCACCAGCTGTAACACAGAGCTGCGAGCAGCACCACAAACAAGGTCATAATAAGATGCCTTAACTTAAGAGAATCTGTGGTGGCCAGCAGCAACTATGCAATTGTGGCTTCTTTAACCCAGTTATGGCTGCATACAGGTGTACATTTTAAAGACAGGAATTAAGTGTGGAAAGGAGATTGATGCTTTAAGTTTTGCTGTGTAACTGTTTCCATTGGGATGCATGGAGAGAATTGAGTGTGTTTGGAAGGCCAGACCCGAGTGACAGCATGAAAACCTGAGCAGTGGTCAGGTTACATTATATACCATATTATATAAATAGCCTGAGTCATTCAGAAGATTTCCTAGCTTTAAAAAAACAAACAAACAAACAAACAAGAAAGCAGACATTGCTGCTAGGCCTTCAGATGCCTACAAAAATAATGACAGCTTTCTCTGTCATTCTCTCTAGTGTATGTAGGCGCTCCATGGTATTAGTAACTTTACTAATGTGGGTAATTTCATTTCAATCTGATTTTTAATTGTTATCATCCTCCCAATTTTTCCTTAAATGTATTTCCCCAGTGGCTAAAAGATTAATGATTACCCTCCCCTTAGGGTGGAACAAAAAGACAGCTTCAGCATTATTTATTTATTATTCTTTTCTTAGCTGGAAATTGAATTATCCACTCCCTATTTAAGACCCTTCTAGTGAAAATGTCACTTGCCATGAACCAAATGCACTTTAATAACAGCAGTACATATGTTTCTTAATAGTAACAGGACATAGCTACCTAGCAGAGCAGAATAGGAGAAGAGGACAAAAATAAGACTTGGATGTAGAGCTGTTCACATCTACACACGGAAATAGATAAGAACCTTTACAAGAACAGATGGGTTAATACTCAGTGCAACCTCAGCAATGTGGTCACATCTTTTTCAGGGATACTCCTAAAGGATGGAATACCATCCATAGGGACCTGGACAGTTTGAGGTTGTGGGTCCATGGGATCACAATGAGCTTCAACAAGGCCAAGTGTAAGGTGATAAACCTGGGTCAGGGTAACCCCTGGTAACAATAAGGGCTGTGAGATGAGAGGATCAAGAGCAGCCTTGCTAGTCCAGCCCTGCCAAAAAGGACTTGTGGATGCTGGTGGACGAGAGGCTGGACATGACCCAGCAATGTGCACTTGCAGTCCAGAAAGCCAATCACACCCTGGGCTGCATCAAAAGCAGCTGGCCAGCAGGGCAAGGGAGGGGATTCTGCCCCTCTGCTCTGCTCTGGTGTGACCCCACCTGCAGTGCTGCATGCAGCTCTGGGGTCCCCAGCACAGGGAAGGCATGGACCTGCTGGAGCAGATGGAGAGAAGACTACAAATATAGTCAGAAGGCTGGATCCCCTCTGCTGTGAAGACAGGCTGGAAGAGTTGGGGCCGTTCAGCCTGAGGAAGAGACAGCTCAAGGGAGAACTCATTGTGGCCTTTAGGGGTGTCCCTGAGAAAGATGTGACCACATTGCTGAGGGTGCACTGGGCATTAGCCCATTCTTGTAAGGCTGTCTGTCCTAGATGTTAGATGAACATTTTCTTTTAGCAAAATATTCTGACTTCTGCCAATGAATATATGAAATAACCCTCCTAAAATATCCCATGCTGCCCATGTTATAAAGCCTTCCTCTTATCTAATTCTAAGGAAAATTACCCAAAATTATCAGAATATTCTAAGGAAAATTACTCCTGTATCAGATGGTACATCAAGATCTTCAAAGATTATTGGAGTTCCCCAAAGTTCAGGCTAACCAAATTATTTATGGTGGTTGCTAGAGGCTGCTATCCAGTACCACAGTATGGTGGTGGTGTTTCTAAAGAAAAAAGAAAGTAAATTTGTCAATCCATTGATTTTTTCAGCAAAATGACTCCTGAACTCATGCTATGCCATCATGCAGTCTGCTCCAAGTTGTCTTTCCTGAAGTTTGGACTTAGGCAAATATTTTAGCTCTGTCTATCTCTCTGAGCTGCACGTATGAAACCGAGATTTGCACCAAATTTTCTTTAATTTGGGATATCACCAGCTCCCTATGTTTGCTCATTCAGACTTCCTATGCAGAAATGGCCAGAGTGCTCAAGAAATTCCCTTCCTCCTGATGGGAATCTCAAGCATTTTTATTCATTCATAAGGATCCACAAGAGACATTTCCTAAGGGAAAGTTTGGCCTAATGCTAGCCAGCCCTTGGGACAGTGTGAGGTGTGTGTGGGGGGTCACGGGCACACCTGTGTGTCTGCACCCACACTCTTCCAAGGCGGTTGTGCATTTACTGAGGACTGTGTCAGCATTGCACTCCCATTCCTGGCCTATCAACCATTCTCCAAGATGGGAAAATAAAACCTAGCCACCTTCCGCACTGGCCAAACCCCTAGAAAAAGGACATGGTTCATGCCTGAGAAAGGTGCAGCATCTGGCACGTCTGCCATGTCCGATGGAGCTCCAGAGCTCCCAGTGGGCTGTGCAGCTTGCCATAACCTCCAGAGTATGCCTGTCTGAGTGAGGCACAATCTGGCCCATCATTTCATAAAATCCCTTTAGTTTAGCAGAAAAATAGTGAGTTGTTACTTAGAAAAATATTTTCTTTTCCTGAGTATTATTGCTTTTTACTTATTTTTCAAAGTGGATTGCGTGCATAAGTGTCAAAGAAAACAGATCGGAAAGAAATTACTAAAAGAGGAAAAAATTAATTTCTGTTACAGGAGCTAGATTCATCTTTCCAGAAGGGGAATTGGAAAATATGCTAGAATGTACCACATTGAAACACAGAGGCTGTCAGCTCTATCATTCCCTTTTCAGTCTAGTATTAGTTACAGTGGACTTGTAGCAATTTCACTTAACGTTGAAGGGATCATATTCAGGTGGGAATAAAGGCTGACAAAATACATGTTTTATTCAATTTGCTACTGTTTTAAAGAATGAGGTCTTAAACTTTCTGCAAGTTATTAGATTATATGCATTTAAGAAAAAGCACAAAAATTTTTAAAGCATAATATGACATTGATTTCTATAGCAAAAAGGAAATTTGATCTCAAGTTCAGCAAACTATAGTATATTTTCATTATAGGTACTTATGCTTAGAGATTCTGTTAAGATTTAAAACTGCTGCTGAGTGCATGCAGTGAAATAGCAAATCTCTGTAAAGTTATAAGCACATAAGAATAGGAGCACTGGAACAGACCAAAACACCCTATTCAGTGATTCCCCCTAAATTTACAGAAAATTAGCAAGAAGAGGACAAGCACTTACACAACCACTGAAGAAGGGAGCAGTCCCCTTGTGCTGAGCAACAAAGAAGGCCTGGGAAGGCTGTGAGAGGGTCTCATTCCCTCCTGCTATGGTTCCACTCTGCTCTGGGTGTCAGTCAGAGTCCCCACTCTGCTTGAGGTCCACATGCCAAAAGTTCAAGAGGTAAAGAAAGCTTAAAAAAAAAAAAATCCAGGGTGGTAGTTTGGAAGCAATGAGAAACTTTCTGGTGAGCAAGGAATTAATAGCCCATTGGCTGAAGGGCCAAAATTGCATTCTGTGGTACCCAGCATTCCAGGGAAAGTCAGCTCTTCCATAACTCCCAGGTTCTTGCAATCTGCAGCTTAGAGTTAAATGTTAATTGATATTTAATCATATATAATGCATCTTTCTATATTTAAGAGTTCTGCATGCCAATTTAAGAGTATTAGGATGTCTGAAATACTGTAAAATAGACGTCTAATTGATTTATTTTGTCTAAAGCACTGTTAAATGTAGAATTGCTATATGGGAAAATATAATTTATGTTTCCTAGAAGTTACAACAAAGTATTAGGCATTAGGAGGCTAATATTCTCTTCCCTATCTGCCAGGAAAACCTTATAACCAGGACTCACAGCCTGACATTGATAAATGATTTAATACTGTAGTGTTTGCCCCATATTCCTCAAGTGGGATTTTTAAATGGAGATTAATAACTGCTCTCCTCTCTGAGGTTTCAGATATCCCAGTTTTACAATGTCTAATATATACATACACACAGCATTTGAGAACTTTGAAAGACAAACACCAAATATAGTTGAAAATTATGTTAGGGCCTTTTAGCCAGCTTGCATGCATGGTACAATTGATAAAGCTCTTGATAACAAAGCCAGGCAATTTAGAGATTCTAGTGGATGACTAACGCTGAATGAATATGAATAAAGGGGTATGAATATGATTTTTTTTTATTGTTCCTTACAGGCAATAGAAAAGTACTTCAGGCATATCCAAAATTGTTTATAAAACTCTTGATAAACTGAAGTGTTGAAATGTGTGCTCTGGATTTCATAAGTGTTTTTTCAGAGTTAATTACTTCACAGTGTCTTCCAATAAAGATCGAGGGAATTTTGAAACATCATTTTAATAAAAGTATATTTTAAAATTTCATCCTCAAAAAGCTTTTTGTTGCTATTTTTTTTATATTTACCAAGATCAAGAGGAGATCTGAGAGCATTCTAATGTCACTGGATGTTTATTTTGCATTTAAAGAAAATAAAAGTTTTAGCACCACTGCAAAAGATAGGGGGATGTCCCAATATATTCAGGACAGTTTCAGCGTTCAGATTCACATCTTAAAATCCTGTACAATAAAAACAGTGTTAGTTCTTCTGATGCATTTTTAAAGCAAAGAACATTTCCATGTTTTCCAATTCATAGAACATTTCCAATCTTTCATAGACTGGCATGACTATTTAACTACACTTTACAGTTCTCTCACCCTCACACTTGATGTGCAGTAGGGAAAATGCAAAGATGCATAGGCTCCTTTACCAGCTTGTTTCTCTTTTAAATCAAAACTTCTGATGATTAAAGAAGAACAGATAAAAGAATGTAGAGCTCGAGGCTATGATATAATGCACTTAGAGGTCCCAAAAGCAATATTCTTCACATCTACAACCAACCCTGAAACATAACAGAGGCATGTAAATGTTAGGGCTGGGCTCTTAAATTCAAGTTTCCTGACACACTGTGGGCTGACAGCATTTGAATTTATAAAGACCTCCTATCTAAACAACCAAAAGAGCTAAAGATCACTTAGAATAATTATTTTGATCTGTACTTGCAAAGCAGTTGCAATCTTTGAGAAAGTATTACCATGTACATATCCAGGCGATTATTTCATCTGATGGTATGTGGTTTCATCATCTCAAAATTGCTCTTCCATGCATAGCTGGAGACTAGTTTTATCTGTAAAATGTGTGTCAGGGGATTCATAATCCATTTTAAGTATTTGTGTACAACTGCATACACTTAACATGTTTTAGAATGGATCAAGAAATTTTCTCCCTCATGTTCTTTTTTCAAATGACTGAAATAGTCGAGTCTTTAATGAAAATACCTTCTCTTAGTTCAGGGGTTTTTCCATAGTATTATTTTAGAAAAAATCAAAACAACAACAACGACAACAAAAAGAAAAACCAACAAAAGAAAGTATTTTTGGTTTTCTGTGGCTGCCTAAAAAATCCAAGGGGTGAGCCACAGAAATTTCTTTGGAGACCAAGGGCACCTTAATTTTTTTTACCGTAGAAGTACCTGAGGAGTATCTAATGGGCCCTGTCAAACTGATGTGCTCATTGGCATGGCTATTGCACAACAGCTCTGAGCTCAGCACAGAGCATGTTAGCAACACCTGCTTTCAGTCAAAACTGTCATGATGGTGGGCCAAGGTGACCTCTTCATTTTGTAATATGGGTCACTGAAAAACATGCACAATGTCCATGAGGATGCCTGATTAAGAACTCAGGGCTCTCTTCTGCCTCCGTGTACTTCGCATGGAAAACTCAATCCCTCTGTGGGGAACTGCCCTTCACAGTCATGAGGCTTTTAAGGGTGACATCAGCTATTCTTTAATGAATTAATTTTTATTTTTCCTAGACTATTAACTTTCATTCTGAAAACTAAAAAAACCCAAACAAACAAACAAACAAAAAATGAAAACCAAAACAAAACCAAAACAAATAAGGAATTTAAGAGCTTGAGAGAGTAGGCTTTTTTAATAATCATAAATGCTTCTGCCACCAAAATTGACATGAACCCCAATACACCTTAAAATTCAATGTACATCACATCTTTTATAATATGGATATGCTTATTGAACATATATTCTGGTCTGTGAAATGTAAAGAGGTTTATTTCTAAAGGTTTTTATGAGCACTAGCTGCATCTGAAGTTTTTCTTTCTGAGTAAATGCATGTTTTACAACAGCTCTCTAATGCTTCAGGAGAGTTAGAAGGACACTAGCAAAGTTTTTATCACCCTGGGATGTATGCAAGTGCTTCAGAGGATCGAAGTATAGAAGTCAAAAATATGCAACTGAATGAATTTCTGATGTAAGAGAAGTAAAATCGGTGGTTTATTTGGACCAGTGGAGAGTGTAGTAATAAAAACAACAAAAATTTTAAGGCGGGAAAGTTATTTAACTGCTGGCTCTTGGTAAACCAGAAACATGTATTTCTGATTGCACTGAAGATAACAATTCCCAGAGTGAATCAAGCCAGCGTTGTGTCAGTTTCAGCGTTGTGTCAGCTGTCACCTGACAATGGGCAGTAGTAGTACTTTGGGAAAGACATACAAAACAGCACAGATAAAACCCAACTCTTTCCCAGGTAAAAACTTTCATTTTCAAGCAGTCTGAGGTTTATGGACTTCCTCAGGCAGAGGGTGCATTCACATCATTGATCTTAATATCTATTGATGGAGCTTCTTCTCATGCATTTGTCTAATGGATTCTTGAGCCCATTTATATCTTTGACCTCCACAGCTTCCTCTGGCAATGAGCCGTACAATTTAATTATGCATTGTGTGATAAAGGACTTCATATTGTTTGCTTTGAATTGACCACCTGATCATCTGAGTGCTTCTCTGTTTTTTCTAATACACATGATAGCAAATAATCATTTAGGCAGCCTATGACTTCATATACATCCATCATCTCCCTCCTCCCTCCAGCTGCCTTCCAGACTTAAGTGTCTCAGCCAAAATCTTGTTCTTCCTACCAATTCCATTCCATAGTCCTAATTGTCCCTGTAGCTCTTTCCTGTACGTTTACTGAGCTCTCAAGATCTTTGAGATGGAAGAAAAGAGCACAAAGCTTCAAGGGTGTGAGTAGAACACAGATTCCTACAATACTGTTCTGATCCTATTTTGTTTTATTAATTCCCTCATTGTTCTTAGCACTTGTTTACCTTTTTGACCTCTAAGCACGGAGCTGGAACCTTCACTAAACTATTTGCAGTGACACTGAGATCTTCAGTGTCAGGACAATGGAAAATTTATGCACTGGTCTTGTGTGTGTTTTCATGGCTTTCTCTATGCCTATTATTTTTATATTTGGAAATAGAATGCATTAAAAATAAAAGAGGAAATAAATACTGTGGACTAAAATAATGCTATAGAAACTAGAGAATTTAAACTAGAACTAGGCACACTCAAAAATATCAGTGATTAAATGTGAGCAAACAGGAGTCTACAACTTGACATTGCCTTTCTTCATCCTTCTTATCTTGCTCTGAAATGCCAACAAGCAGGTTTCTAGACTTGCTAATTCATTGGCATGTTTCTGAGCAGTACTAAACTTCCCATCTCTGGCTGATGTCAAAAGGAGTCAAGACTGGCTTGTCCTCATAGAAGTGGAACTGAAGAGTATTGTTCTGCTAACTGTTTATACTATGTGACATTGTCACTTCCATACTATTTGTGGAGCTTGATGCTGGGAAAAATGATTTTCTAGAGAGGTTATGAAAGATCAAGGATGCTATAATGTCATCATAATTACATGTAACTTGGGCATCAGTATTACATAAAAGCATATTGAATGCTTACTTAACATAACATTTGAATAAATCATGTTTAAAATCATGTTCACTGAAACATTTATTTCAGCTAGAGCTACATAGTTTAAGCTGCTCATACATAAACATTTTTGGCATTATTTATGAAAACTTGGCTTGCATCCACTTAATTTATATTTTAAAAAATAAGAGATAGCTATGTGAATCTCATATTAATAGCAAAAACTTCCATCGTCTGCTGCTTACTGAGGTTTCAGTAGATCTACGATGGTAATTCAATAACTGTGTCTACAATATCCTGGGAGTTTTAAACATAGTTTCCCATTTTTGCATTTGACATTTTAGTCTGTACTTTCTTACTTTTCTTGATAGGCTTCTAGGTACTAAAAATAATTAGTTAGTGCCTATCACGCTATGTGACAGTGATGCCCTTGAATACCTAACGTGGTTAGCAAGGGTTGAACCTCCTAGGAAAAGTGAATTTTATTGACTCATTGATGCAAGTGCCTCACTGCTTCTGAGGTTTCTGGAGGGAGAGTTTGCAAAGTGGGTCGAACAGTCCTGAGGTAGAAGCCTAAAATCAGCCGTTCTAGGGAGGAAAACTTGCAGTTGGGCTCTGCCTTTGTAACCAATAGTTGTTGCAGCAAAGCCATGTAGAATGGGCTTCACTTGGCCCCTATTGTGTATGCTGGCTCAACCAGCAACTCTATTTTCTTCATTTCAAAGTGAGTAAGGCTCAAACATAATGAGGTGTACATTCCCCGAGCCAGTGGAGAGGGAATTTAGCATCACAGTTTTTTTCTTCCTGTTTGAAAATAACTTGTGTGAGATGTATTCTGAGAATTCTTCCCAAAGAAGAAAAACCAAGTATTTTTCTCGCAATGGTGGCCTTCCATGTTCAGATGCTTTCAAATCTGAAGCTAAAATATCTCACTTCCTTACTGTTATCATTGTCTAACAAGATATAAAATTAGCCTTTGTATCTATATTTTCATGCTGAATCATTTTGTTAGATACATAATGTCAAGAGTCCTTGTTAAGCATCCTGTGACTCACTAGCATTGAGGTATAAAATCACAGAATGGTTTGGGTTGGAAGGGACCATAGAGATCATTTAGTTTCAATCCATTTGCCATGGGCAGGGACACCTTCCACTAGACCAGGTTTCTCAGAGCCCCATCCAGCCTGGCCTTGAACACTTCCAGGGATGGGACACCCTCAACAACATGTTCTAGTATCTCACCACTGTCATAGTTTGATTTTTTTCCTAATATTTAATCTAGATGAACTCCCTTTTAGTCAGAATCCATTTCTCTTTGTCTGGCAACCACATCTCCTTGCAAGAAGAGCCTCTCCATCTTTCTTATATGTTCTCTTTATTTACTGGAAAGTTGAGATTAGGTTATCCCAAAGCCTTCTCTTTTCCAGACTGAACAAACCCCAGTTGTCTCAGCCTTTCCTCATAGGAGAAGTTCTCCACCTCTCCAATCATCTTGGTGCCCCTCCTCTGGACTTGCTCCAACAGGTCCATCTCCTTCCTGTTCTGGGGATCCCAGGGGTGGATGCAGCGCTCCACATGGGGTCTCACCTCACCCTGCTGGCCATGCTGCTTTTGGTGCAGCCCAGGATACAATTTGCTTTGTGTGCTCCAAGTGCACATTGCTGGGTCATGTCCAGCCTGTCATGCACCAGCACTGCTTTGTATTGCGCCCTTAATAGAGAAAGGATGATCCTTGTTTAAAATTCTACTTCCATTTGGATAAAAGACTCCAGAAAGTCCAGATATAAAGTATTAACTTAGCAGCTTTTTTGCTTCTTTGCTGCCCACTTGACATTAGCAGAGATATTCTTCATGGAACTCCAACCTAAAGACATCTCGGTCTAATAAACTTTTGTAGGGCAATATGCTCAATGTACTGAAACAGATCTTCCCTTCATTCCCATTAAATCATATGAATGGGATATATCTTGGCAATACCACCTACCCAAAAGTTAGATGTCTTGTTAGCTATGAGCTATATGTTCCTAGTTATTAGGTACTTCTGGAGGGTGATTTATTTACATTATTTTAGTCTATTTCAGCCTCTGGAGTTTCTTTCAGTCTTTTGACTTGCATTTGCTGTCCTCACTGATTATTAAAGTAGTCCATGGTAAGTGGCTCAGACTTACATATTTAATCTCTGATGCTTACATCAGCAAGGAGGGATCCCAACCAGAGGCATTCTGACTCATGGTATCATCCAGAAATTCTGTGGTCTTTAAAAAAACACACAACATTCTTAGTTCGAAGTTCAGGGAAGTCCTAACATTCCAGCATGGGTTGTTCCTAGCATGCTTTTCTGTATTATATTGAGCAGGCCTTCAAGAGAGCTGGAAAGGAAAAAAGGGGAAAAGATAAACTACTATTTCTGTTACTTTAATAATCCTAAATGCAAAACATGAGCTCTTTCTAGCAACAAAAACTCCACCAGCAGCCATACTGAAACCATATGCCCTCCATTTGATTTACCATCAACAACTGCCTGGCTGCACACAGAGCCTCTCTGCTTAATAGTGGCTCTAGGCAAGTGCATGCATAATATTCAAAGCAGTTTTGTTCTTTTATTAAAGTTGTGATAAGAAGGCAAAGCATTTTAATGGGAATAATCAATTATATAATGATATTCATATACAACAAAGTGCTTTTAATAAAAGTACTTTTAATGTGTTGCTTTTGTGACGGGGGAATTACTTTTGTAATACTTTCAGATGTATGTCTTGTTGCCAGGCAGACAGAGACACACTAGGAGACTCCTGAACTCCATTTAGTCCTCATTCACAAGAAGGCATTTTTCAATGCAGGGACCACATGATTTTACCACTCTGCTGAATAAGAGAATTTCAACATTAAGATGTGTCTACATGTTTTTGCAAGAGAAGAAAAAAAATGGAGTGCATTATCAGTCCGAAAAAAAGCTGATTGTGAAACTTCAACACTTAAAAGATTAAATTTTATTCTTTCTTGTTATGTTTGCCTGATGGTTTATTTTCCTGATCTCCTTTTGCCATTGTCATCTCTCTACCAATAAGGAAGCTAATTCCATTCTGCCATTGGCATTTTTGATGATGGATGTCAAAAGTTATAAACACAGAGTGGCCACACATGATGTTTTGCCCAGTTCTGAAAATTTTCACAAATCTACTAATTAAAGAAAACTCTATGGTATTCAAATTTCTTTTTATCTCATGAGTATGGATCTATTTAGGTAATAGGACATGGAAACCAGATGCTTATTCCAGCTATACTGAAGGTTTTCATTTAGAAGTGGTGCCCTCTTCCACCCATAGCTAATTTGCTGTTAAGTCCCATGCCAGTTGTCATGGTTACAAGTTGAGTTGTGTCTGTCTCCCAGGTGTCACTGGCTGTGTTTGGGAGCTTTGTCCTAAAGGATGAAGAAGGCTAAGTTTGCTCCCTGACTCTCTGGACCCAGCCTCTGCAAATGCAGCGGATGTTCCAGTACCTGTGCAGCAAGCTGCAATGTGCACTTCCAAAAAGAGCCCAGCCATCTCCTTGTCTCAGCATTGACCATATGACTCTACCAATATGAGATCCCTTGCTATAATCAGGAGATATATTTGGGTCAGAGTTCAGGATTCAGATGCTGCTTCTCTTCTATTCCTCTCCTTCTGTCTCCTTTGCTGAGCTCAAGAAATTACCCAGTGGGGGTCACAGAGGAACAGAGAGCTAAGAAGTGTGGAGAATAAATGCTACTGTACTTGAGAATATCCATCAAAGCCCAACAGAGCAGCCCAGGTGTGGTTGCAGGCATCCAATACTATGATCTTTAAATCCAGAGCAATGTGGTTTGTGAACTTGATGCTAGAACAATCAAAATAACATAAGATATTTTGCACTTTGGAGTAGGATTAATCTGAAGATTAGGCGTAGGTGTCTACACAAGACCTGGGTGTTCCCATTATGTCAACAGAGATCTAGTCAACTCAGTTAATGTAGCCTTTGCATAGAAAACTGGGGATCCTTCTCTTGGGTGGAATCTGACTTGAGAGTTTCAGCCCAGTTCTTCCCACACACAAGCATTCTGAGCCATTGGAATTCTTCAAGGTGTCCCCCTGGAACTCCAATTAACTCTCCAGTAGAGTGTGGTTGTCATGTGGGTCCTGTGGGGTAACTGGCAACTCTCTGCATTGTCTCAGGTACCTCAGGGCACCTTAAATGGACCAGATGTTGGCAGCAAATTTGAGGCCAGCCCAGCAGCACCCACTGTGTTTTACACAGCTGGCAATTTCAGGGAGATCCAAGAAATGAGAGAGGCCCCACATCTCCTTACCCAATGCACAAGAGAGTTGAGCATGCACAAAACTCAGCTGTTAATACCCTTTAGCCAGTGCATATTTAATGTAAAAGGCATAACCACTCCAGGAACAGGGACCAAACCCAGCATCTAACTTTCCCATGCAAGTGGAGCTTAATGCATCCAAAGTCAGGATCATTTACCCCATGCTTTCAGCTGCTTCTCTTTAACTTCTCTAAGCAGACAGGTAAAGTAATGCACAGAGACATAAATCAGATTGTAAGATACAAATCAATACTTATTATGGAGTGCCTCTTAGATTCATCACGCCTTCTCAGAAACTACTTAGCTAAAACTTATATTTTATTGCTGATTCCAGCAAAGCCAACACATTTCAGACATTTCTTGCTCTCCCTCAAATCACTAGCACTATTTCAGAAGAGTGCTTTTTTTCCCCACATGTTCAGGAACAGTCCAACAAAAAAAGTTCAATTAAAAAAACCCTCTTTTTTATAGTTAAAGAATGCAAAATGTGTTTTGCAAAGTAAAGTGGATTTCAGCTGAAAAAACTCAAAAATATAGACTCCAGCTTTGAATTTTCAATATTTTTTTTTATATGAACCTCAATGTTTAATCATACCTAAAAGTATTCAAAATATCAGCGTTAAATTATTTACTCACATTGAGTACAGTGCATTAGATTTCAATGTATTTGTTTAGTTTCATTTATTAAAAAAATAATGAAATAACCGAATTGGATAATGTTCATCTGGATCAACTGGAAAGCATTGCTGAGAATTATTCACATAGCTCTATCAAAAATACATCTTTTCATTGTGTTTTTCACAAAAGCAGTTACTATTTTTTTCTTTTTTCATTTCTTGGCAAGAGAGTCATGGATCTATAATTAAAAACCCACTTAGACAATTTCCAAAGGATTATTACAATCATGTCATGTGAGGGGTTGAACAAGTCAATTTATAGGTTATTTTTTTTCCCATTTCTAGATTCTACAATGATGGTCTGAAAACATTTAGAGCCATAAACAAGGGGTTTTTTTGGCAATGGACACAAGGCATGACCTAATATGCTCTTTTTCTCTCTTTTTAGGAATGCAGTTGAAGAAAACAAAAAGTTGTATGCGATTTATGACACAAGGTGAGTTACTAAAAGTACTTTAAGCATGTGATTATTATCTGTAATAGAATGTAAATCCTTCAAAATGTTAAAAAATTATTATTAACATTTTTTCCAGAGCCACAAAGTAATCTTTAAGGCAAAATGAAAAATATTTTAACCCATCACACACAATTCTAAATATACCTAACATAGTATATTAGGTATATTTAAAATATAGTGACTTCCCCCTCTGTGTACACTGCATATGACAAAGAAATACCATTACGCAACCAGCTTAATTTACATATTATTTCCCAGATGGAATATGGCCCACCATCCTGATCTGTGTATTATGAGCTTAACTGTGTCTGCTTCTGATGCCAGTGCTTGGGGAATGAGAGCGAAGGGCTAGCTGGCACAGCCTGGGGAAAAGAGGATGCGTTTAGAGAGACCAGCAGAGAGCTGTACCCTGGCAGTGGAAGGCTGTGGATGCAGCCTCTGCATAAGCACACCTCCTCATTCTGAAGCCTTTCCTTTCCCATCATCCTTCATGGACTGGTTCCGGTTAAGGGCCCTCCTCAGAGTAAGGAAAAAAGGATTTGTGTCCTTCTCAAAGGATAAGAGCAAGACATATATCAGATTTTCACTTTATTCTACCCATAGTTTTTTATTTGTTACCCTGGATTTTCACTTCCTCAACTGAGTCTTGAAACTGAAAAAAATTCACTTCACTTCCTCTTCATTGCTTATCCTGTTTTATGTGGAAGTGTTTGCACTTCCCTCCTCTTGGTCTTTTTTTTTTCTTTGTCTTTCCTCTTTTCCTCTGTTAAAATTCAACGGGACGTTTGGATGAAAATGCCAGGAGCCAACATCTTGGTGTTTTAGCTAGTCGTAATACAGATGCATCAGTTAGGATCCTGGCTTGATCTCCCTTTAAATATACACAATATTAAATATAAGCAATGCAAACAACTCATGCTTGTCTTCTTCACTCTGTATAATCTCCTGCAAAAGGCGACTGGGGTCTTGGAATTCTGGCTGCTGTTAGTAAAAATTGCATAACCAATAATTAACATAAATAAGGTTCATAAAGGCATTGATAAATATGAGAACATAAATATATAGACAATATCCTTCTGATATAGCCATAACCTTCTGATATAGCCTTATAGAAAAAAGGTAACTGCTGCATACTGTTTTGTTAAGAATAATGGGCTGCTGACAAAGGGATTTAGATGAATCCACTTGAGTTGAAACTTAACACAGAAGTCCTATATAAAATAGCACTTCCTCAACTGCAGTAACAGTAAAAAAAATTTAAAATGTTATAACTCAATTACTTATCTGTTTTTCTCAAAAGACTCTGTTTTTATCCAGAGACTTAAAAGGATAGTATTTCTAATGTACCATAGGCTTCTCTAATGTATTTGTGTTATTTCAGTGCATAATCATTAACTGTTATGATGAGAAAATGTGAGCTATAAAGAGCCATGATTATTTCTTCCTCTGCCAAAGTGTCAATGGATTTTTATTTTGATGTGTCTGACTCACTATGTGCATAATCCAGAGGTTTTGCCGCATAAGGAATGGAATGTTGCAGGAATACTCTTTTAAATTCATTCAGACAATTCAAATTTTTGTTCTATGTTCTTCAATATGAAGAAAAAATACCCATCTGAAATTTAAACAGCTGTTCAAGACAATTTGGGTCAAGCCTCTTATTAAAGGCAAATTTTCCCCATTACTCCTATGAATTAATAACTTATTCTTTATGTGGCCCACTGAAACATTCAGATCTCCACTACATCAGAACTGTTGACATAACACCATTAATATTTCTGTATAATTAAATGTAAACCAGCAAATTATGCAACCAAAGCAAATGCATTCATGCAATGCTGCTTTCAATCTGTCTGACAGAAATGAGGACAATGAGTATAAAGTCACTGCCAGTTAAATGAACTGTTGAGTATTACCCAACAGCAAATATTACATACAATTTTGATAAATAGATAGAGTAAATAATATTGTTCTCCTCACATAGTATGTCCAACAACCACTGCTCTTTATCTGAATGGGCAAAAAACAGTGTAAAAACTGCCAAAGTGCCGAGTATTCCCTTAGCCCTAATGCTTCCCAGCATCTGCCTGTCCCTCTAAAGCTCTGCTTCTGCTGAGATACTGTAGGGCAGAAAATAAGAAAGTTGAGCTTTCTGAAGAAAATACTAATTTTCTGTTGTATAGTATTTTGACTTGATTATGATCCTCAACTTTTGATTTCATAAAGTGAAGAAGTCACGTTTAGCAAAAAAAGGAAAAAAAAAAAAAGAGTTGAAATTTTTCTTGTGTACTTCTACCCAGCCAGTTTTATTAATTACACCTTCTCAGCAGGTTAAACCAGCAGGCTATTAAAACTGCTGCAAGGTAGTGTAGGTAAGCAGCAGCATGGGTCTCAGCCTAGTAAGATTAATGTCCTTTGTTCCTCAGAAGACAACATTTCAGCCATAACAGCAATTCTTTCCACTTACTTTTAGTTTCAGCCTCTCTCTCTCTCTTTTGTATCTCTGAACCCTTTGTGATTGCAGTTTGCTTCAGGATAAGACTGGATCTTTGTCAAAATCAGTTAAATGACTGACAAGACAGAAAGGAAAATGAAAAAGAAAATATTTGATGAGTGATTGTGACCTCAGTCTCTAAGTGGAGTTAAGTTCATTTTGTCAGGTAAACCCCTAGCACCACTTTCCAGTGCAGGAGTTCAGTGATGTATTGCATGGTGTGATCAAATACTTCTTCCCTGATTCCCAAGCCAGGCTTCTTCCTGCATCTGGTGACTGATAGTGGTAGTACTCCAAATCCATCAGTTGTGAGCAGACCTCTCCTCTTCTCTAGCCTTCCTGTCATTGCCTCCTCTGCTGTATCTCCATTAGTACTGACAATGATGAAGGAAACTGGAGCTTGTTCCAAAATTTTGAGTCGCTTCTCATTCCAATCCCACTGCCTTCAACCATTTCTGTCCTTTGACAAGGGCTTAGTGTGCTCTGTTCCAGCTCCCTCTGAAATGAGGTGATGGATGCAACTACATAGCATTTTACTGCAGACCAGGACTGTGCTTGCAAAGCGAATCACTTGATCATTCCCACTTACTGTGCTTTGTTTCACATCTCAGAGCAGTCTCAGACTACATGAACATGACTCCTTTCAAACTCCTTTCGTAAGTAGAAAAATGCACCCCAGCGGCACACTGCTCTAACTGCTAATGATCATTTAGTCTAGTAGTCCAGATTTCCCCACTTTTCCTAATGGGGTGAAAAAAAAAATATCAAACTCAAAACAACAAATGTGTATGCCATGGATATCAGATCCTCAGCAATGAGTTTTGCTCTAGAGACCAGCCTCTGTACCCTCTGCTAATCCAGACTTAGTTGATGAATCCATTATAATCCAACTTCCCCCAAGGACTTCTTTCATGTGTAGGCTTGGCAGTTGTATTCTTCCACACTTATTTGCATTGGAGCAAGGACAGTCCTTTTGCTCCTTCACACATAATGCTCGCCTTTGCAGTTTAGACTTAACAACTTAACTTGTTGAAGTGGCCTTTACAATATGGGCAATGCTGAGGAAGTAAAGAACACACACTGTGCTTACCTCATTGAAAAAAAAATATGATCAGGAGCATAGATCTTAACTGTCCAGTGGCTCAGAGGCTGGAACATTCACTAAAGTTGTAGAAAATATGATGAATTTTAGTCCATGAACTACAATGTTCAAAGTCTCATATTTTACCGGGATAGTTTTATTGGGACAGTAAGACTGTACATTGAAAAAAGAGCAAGGAGAGAGAATGAACAATGATGAAGGCACCTAAAGACAGGAGAGAATTGGGTTCTGCTTCTTATACCACTGAACATTGATTTATTTTACCCAGTAATTAATTCATGAATCGCTGGATTATTTATGAAATAACAGTACTTCCCAGGCAACAGCCAAACCACTAGGCCACAGAGTGATAACTCCTTCCCTCTCCCCTACTTAACTATTTGCTGAAAAGTGGAACATTTCAAAAAACAAAAGTTTACCCTGAGATCCTGGAGTCTGGACTTATCTCAGGAGATACATCCTTGGGATTTTCTTGGATGGACAATCTACAGGTTGTGACTGGATGCTTTGTTTTGCTTTAGTGAATAAAAGTGCCCAGACTCCTTCCAGCCATTCCTTGAAATAACCTGCTTGCCTTTTGAAAGGAGATGTCTGGGAGCCTAATTCTAGAAGCAAAGTCAGGATGTTGAATTCTGGGACAGGACAAGGAATCTATTTCTGTGCCAAATTTTTCCTTATTGGCCATATAAAATAGCTTCCCAAAAGCCTGGGCTTCCACTATTTCTTTTAATACTGTGCCTGGTGCAGGTCTTTGCTGGGTCTCACCTACAGTCCATTGCCACAGAAGCTTATTTATGAGCCTTTCCTGCAGAGAAAACCCACAGTGCTACTTAACTGCAAGTGCCATGTCACAGAGAAGTCAAGATGATTTTTACCTTTTATGAAATTCATTGCTTGTTTATAGCTTTTAACATCTTTCAGCTACTGCTAAGCCTAATTGAACCCAGACTCCCAAGGAACAAAAGTTCCATAACCCACTAAATACTTCCATGTTCCATCAGCTCCAGCCTAGATTATCTTTATGCTGTTCCCAAGTAAATGGTTGCTTTGTAAGATCAAGAAGACAAATACTTAAATGAAGTGTGATAAAATATGACAGACTCTAAAGCACTGTTGATTCATTCCTACCTCAGATGTGTTTCCAAAGTACCAGGATAGCACATTAATCAGAAATAGTGCTCTCTAACTTCTTTTATTTCTGTTATAAAACTGACAATCTATTTAAGAAAAGTTATTAGTTTTAACCACGTTAAACTCTTTATAGGAAATATTTTCTTTGGTGTTAATACTTTCTTTTAGAATTTAGCGGGACAGAATTGAATTAGTGCCCTTTCCTACATTCGCTCCCTCCGAAGTCTTTGAAAGAACTGGTCTTCAATACTGCCGATCTATAGCACTAAAAAACCATCATGACCCAGGGCCTTAAAATTACTTACATAGTTACTTATTATTTGACTTTTCATTTTTGAGCCCTTCAGTCATGTATGCTCCATGCCACAATTTTCAAGCTTTCATCATAAGCCTAATAAGGTTTTTAAATAAATGCTAAGATTTTCACTTACTTTATAATCATAGTAGTTATGGCACTATTAAAAATCCAAATATTAACATGAAATCACAAGATTTGGCAACACTCAATTTCTCTCACTCTTACATTTTCCTGCATTGCCTATAGAGCTTGATATTGCTTTTAAAACAGAGCCTGCTCCTTCTTTTATTTGGATCTCTATTATTAACTGTAACAGTAACAAGGTCAGGACAATGGATTGCACTTGTCTTTCTTTTCAATAATTTGCTGAGGAGAGAGGAAAAGCCATCCATGTTTTCTCACCTGTACCTAACAGCACGGCATTACTCAATGTCCATCCTTTTCACAGCAGTTTCTATAAGGGAAGAGAATGTGTGGAAGGAAAAAGAGGTGTTAAGAGAAAAAGTGCAAAAGAAAGAAAAAGCTTTTCTCTCTCGGCTACTGAAACGTTGTGCTTTGTCATGGACCAGTGGCCATTGATTGCAATGTAACCAGAATCAGAAGCTGGCCAAGGGCATGTCTGTACGTCCATAGAGCATGGTGAAGAGCTGGTGGGGTGGTGAGGAGCTGCCTCTGCAACTGAAGCCAATATCCCTAAGTCAACATTCTTCTGTTTCCATGCCAATGAGTCCTGCTGAAAGTACTAATTAGCATGGAAGAAGATTTAAAATAATAACAACTGTCGTCCCCCAACCAATGTTTTATACAAAGTTGAGAACATCCGGAAGCTCACAGGAGACAACTCTCACCCTACATTTCTGGTAGCAGTGCCACTTCCCTTCATTACTGTCCCGTTTGACGAGCCTGGCTACACACGTTTTGAACCCAGCAGAGCTTCTGCCTGGCAAAGCAAGTCCATCTCGGTCAGTTCAGTCGGCACCCCCGCAGGCACGGCTAAAGGGAGCCTCAGGCCCGGCACCGGCACATGCACACCACGTCCCTGGCCGTGGCAGACAGCTTCAAGCCCTTGCAAGTCAAGGCAGGGCTCCCAGGCCAGCTGCTTCTCCCGCCCCAGCGGCTCACCCCGGGCATCGCTCCCAGGATGCGCCACTGGGCAGGTGGGCACAGTCCCTCAAAACAGAGCGGCAGGCCGAGGGGCCGGGGCGGACAGAGGCACGGCGTCGGGCAGCCCCTGCTCACCCGGCTCCAGGGTGGACCCTGCGGGCTGCCCTAGCCCCGCTGTCCCGCTCCTACCCCGGGGAGAAGGAGGCGGCTGCGGGGAGACCCCGCGGGGGCTGCCGGTGACCATCGCCGACTCCGGGCGGGTACCGCGGGGCCGGCGCCGTGCAGAGGTCGGGCGTGCCCCGAGGCGGTGCTCGGGGAG
>JAYDZK010000001.1:83176725-83261039 GCA_034509185.1 Euphonia xanthogaster
GCGTGCCGCCTGAGCCGGGCGAGCGAGGGCGGCGGTGGTCGGAGAGGAGGCGCCGAGGGGAGGGAAGCGAAGAAGGGGAGGCAGCCGGGGGGAGAAGTCTCCCACCTCCTCCTTCCCCTCACCGGCACCGCCTCCTCGGCGCTCCCCAGTGCTGGGGTGCCCGGGTGGGGCGGCGCTCCTGCTCCCTGCCGGGGGTCGGCGCGGCCGGAGCAGGCGGGGAACGCGGCCGGTGCCGTGCGCAGGGTAAGGATGGCGCGGGCGGCAGGGGGGCAGGGGAGGGCGGCGGGTGCCCCTCCGGTCGGGGGCCAGGGACCCTTCGTCCCCCTCAAAGTTTGTTGGCGGCGTGGGTGGGAGGGGGGTTTTCGGGAATGACACCGCCTGCCCCGACGGCGGAGCGGGCGGAGGGGAGGCGGCTGGCCGGGCTCCGGCGGAGGGCAGCTTCCTCCGGGGCTCGGCGGCGTCCGGCCGCGGGGCGAGCGCAGCCGGGTGCGCGGGCGGCTCCCGCGGGCCGGGTGGTGGTGCTGGGGCAGGGGGTGGGGGATTTTTTTTGGGGGGGGGAGGGCGAGGTGGGGGGAGAACGGGGACTGTCGCCTCCGCCTCTTTCTCAGCAGCAGCCGGGGCAGCCGGATCGCGGCGGCGGCTGCTGCTGCTGCGCGAAGGGAACGTGGAGCGGAGGGATGTGGGGCTTTGGGAGAGGCAGGATCTTCGGGATCTTCTCTGCTCCCGTCCTGGTGGCCGTGGTCTGCTGCGCCCAGAGGTAGGAGCCAGCGTGCCCCGGCGGCGGCGCGGGATGCGTTTCTCCAGGGGAACAAGCTGATGCGCTCCCCCCGCCCTCCCCCTTCCGCCCCGCTCCCGCCGTCGCCCCTGGCCCCCCGCATCCTGGCTTCTGCCTCTCCCGCCCGACACCCCCGTCTCTTTCTCCCCACAGTGTGAACGATCCCGGCAACATGTCCTTCGTGAAAGAAACTGTGGATAAATTGTTGAAGGGCTACGACATCCGCCTCCGGCCGGATTTCGGAGGTGAGTCGCCCTGCCCGGGCTTGACGCCCGGCGATCTCCCCCTCCCCCGCAGCTGTCCCCGGTGCTGCCGCCGCTCCCGCACGGCGGGTCCTGCCACCCCGCCCGCGCTGCCGCGGCACCTCTCGCCGCCGGCTGAAGGTCTGCTCTGCTTGCAGGTCCGCCCGTCTGCGTGGGGATGAACATCGACATCGCCAGCATCGACATGGTTTCCGAAGTCAACATGGTGAGTAGCGGGCGAGCCCGGCCGGCGCCGTGGCTGTCGCCCGGGTCACGGCCGCCCGTTTCCCGTCCCTCGTTTCTCACGAAGTCGCTGCTGTCTCGGCGGGCGGCGGCGGGGCTGCGCGGCGCTCCGAGCGCTGCCCTCTTTGATTGAAAACTTTATTTCCCCGGAGACGCGCTTTCCTCCTTCCCCCCTTTTCCACTCTCACTGCCGGCGGCTGTCTCCGCGAGTGTGCCGGGCCTCCGGTTTGCACCAACCCGCCTTCTCCTCCTGCCGTACCCCCGGGCGGCCGAAGCTCGCTGGACTCCGCCGGGCCGCCGGCACCTGCCGCGGCCTCGCAGCCGGCGGGATGCGGGGCGGGATGCGGGGCGGGCAGGCGGCGGCCGGCGGGTTAGACAGGGCCGGTGGTGGAGGGCCGCGGCTATCGGCATCTCCCTGCTTCTTGCGCGGTTCAGGGCCAAAAACCGAACAGCCCAGCTTGTCTGTGGGTAAACTCTGACGTGTGCGAGTGCTTTAAGGCTTGTTGAGCAGCCAGAGCCGGCGCGGTTGTGAATGGACTTGGGAGGAATAGTAGTCTAGTGTTGTCTCGGAAAGTGATGCTGTGTGGGGCTGTCGTGTTCACCGATGGACAGGAAGGTGTTTAGTGCTTTTCTGCGTTTTGATCCTCTCGTCTGTATACCTTGATGATTCAATGTTAGAAGCTACAATTTCTGTTTCTTGTCCTAATTCTAAATCTGAGGTGGATTTTTCATGTTCCTCAGCAAGTTACTCCTTCTCTCTGTCTCAGTTTCTTTTCCTTGTATTCTTCCTTTTGCAAACCTCGTGTAGAAAGACCAGTCACTCTGCAATGCTGTAGTTACGTTTATGGCATAAAAAATAATATGTGTACGTTTGGAAGCTGAGCTCTCTCGTAGTACATATGATGTTAACACGGCCCTACCTCTCCTTCAATGCACTGTTGCAGTGTTGCATGCTGGCGTATTTTGGCTTGATACATGTTGCCTTTATTTTCATTAATCCTGCCACTGCTTTCGCCCCCTCTACTTGAAATTCTGAGAGAGAAACTTTTGCTCTACTTCTCATCTTCTAAAAAATGTTTTTGACAGAGATACAGTTGCCTGTCTGCAGTTAAAAGTGTCACCAATGGCAGCCTTTCTACTCATTCAGGAGGGAAAAAAATGCCATAGTTCTTACTTTCAAGAGTTTGTCTTAGGCTTCATGCAGATTCAGGCAACTGTAGAGACACCTCATGTATTTGACAGGCTTTTCTGTACCTGTAGGATTTCTTCTCAAGTGAAAAAAATAGGAGCTGAATGAAAGCTTCTCTCTGAAGTGTAATTGAAAAATCTGACTTCACTATCCCCACTGCCACCTTCCCCACCTCTGGATATGTTCCAGTCTTAGGGAAGCATTACATGACTCATTAAATTAATATATAACACTGTGTATGTGAAGTGCCAGAGAGGCAATAAATATCAGAGAAAGGCATACTGAGATTGGAAAGAAAATGAGGGGATGTATGCTGCTTTTTGTGCTTTTTCTTTCTTTTTTCCTAGCTGCAGGAAAGCCTGTTATGTTTAAATAACAGCTTGTCCAACCCACTGTAGCAAGGGTATAAGGAAAAGTAAGTAATTACACTGCTTCTTATGCTAGGCTGGGTAATCAGATCCTCAGTCATACAGGAGCTCCTCAAGAAGATGGTCAGTTTGTCCCCAGACTGTGTGTCAGTCTACCAAGTGCTTAAGTTTCTAGCTGCCCCAGGAGTCAGTGCCCACTCTCGCCCATTAGCTGCCACAGCAGCTGCAGAGAAGTGGCAGCTTTTTTTCTGTGCCCTCTCATGGAGCAATGCAAAATCTGAAAAACATCAATACAGATCTTGCAACAGAAAGAAATTATGTGTTTCTGAAGCAAGTTGCTAGAGTACATTTACTATAACAACTCTAGTAGTTTACTTCAGGAAAAATGAGCAGGAAGGGCTTCTGATTGATGAACACCTTACTACAACCAGCATTTCAGCTAAGCTTGTCTCACCTGCCAGGAAAAGAAGTCATCTTTGACTAGGCACGTACTAGCTATGTTCACGTACTACCTGAGTTGGTTACTTCACTCGTTTTAAGTAACTTTTTACTGGTCTGCAAGAATTCTTGAGTATCTATCAATGAACGTGAATAAGAATGAAGAGAAGGAACTTTTCGAGATTACTCAAGTATTTATTCCAAGTAGTAATTTGGTCAGGAAAAAAAAGGCCTAGTTAGTTTGAAGAACTGAGGCATAGCTGTTTAACTTCATTCTGGTCATCAACTTTTAAACTTTGGCATATTCTTTCATTTAATTCCAAACAGATATTGTGACTGTTGACCTTTAGCCTCATCAACTATTGAAATGTGTTACAAGAATTTCTCTGTGTGAACTGTGGTAGTGTGGACATTAATTTCTTTGATTTAAATCTAGACACTGGTGTAACCTTTTATAAATTAGCTTGTTAAAATTCGTCTCTGTATTAAAAATAAAATAACCAGAGATTTACCATTCTTCAATTTTATGGACATAAATAAAATGTTATTACAGCAAGTTTTATTATGCTACTTTCTAGACAGCCTGTAATATTGCTTTCAGTGACATGATGACAGTTCTTTGTAACAGGAATTACAGCTTCTATCATGCTCTTTTCTATTCATAATCAAACTGTAGGTTTATATATAATATATTCCTCTATGAATCTTTATTTACTAGCCGTTTATTAAGCTTTCCAGCATTTTAAAAATTTATTTGTGCGGTTTTAGTCTTTCTGTGGAAAATCACTAAGAGTCCTTTGCCTATACATCCAGGGTACCTGTAGATATTTTTTAGAATAGATTTACTGATAGCCATGTACCTCTTCCTTGGATTACATGAAACAATTAACATTTTTCTTTATTTTTGATGCTGAAATGCTAAGCTGGATCAGGAGGACGGATGCGAGTATCAGGACTGCAGACCATCAACTTGTTTTACTGAAAAGTTGTAAATAAGCAATTTCTATTTGATTTCACAACATATTGAAAATATTGAGTAGCATTAGTGAAATTGCAAATGTCTGTGTTATAAAACCCACATGATTAGATATTTATACTTTAAGTTACATATATATGGTAGCAAGGGGGAATTAATGAAGTTGCATATAAGAAGTGCATTGCTCAGGGAAAGGCTGCAGTCTGTTAATTACCTGCACATATGTCTATATCTATATGTCAGTGTGCATTACTCCCCTGCTTAACCTGTACATTCTTTCCCATAATCATTTGCTTATTTCACAGATGATATGTGTAACTGGATACTTAAGCACCTACCTATTTTTGTGCCTACCACCAATAATTGCATTTAAAACCACTATAAATTGTACAGAAATATAAATCTCCAAACAAAATACTGATCAATAATAAAAACAGATGTAATACTGAGAATATACTGTAAGTCATCTTACAAATAGAGTATGGAAGATCACTGTTGCCAGGTGTCAAGAATTTAGCCATAAATTTTATCATTTTTCATTATTCAGGTTGATTATATTTCGTTTTTGCTGTCTTTTCAGGTGTTTTGCTCACATTACATGAATTGAAAAAGAAATAGTTATTGTGTTTTTACTAGTATGTCAGCCTATTTCCATTCAGACAAGTGACCACAATTTTCAATTTTTTTAACAGTTTGATTCTTCTTGAATGCTTGGTCTGTAAATCAAACGCGTTAGTTCCAGGCATTCAATTTTCAAGCATCTAAATGTTTCTGTATCTTAGGAAGTTAAATAATCAATGCTTTGAATCTCCAAATAAACCCCTCTTTAAAGTCATTTTTATAGCTGGAAGAGTAAAGTACTGTACTTTCATTTTACTATAATTTTAGAATGTGTTTCATAGTTTATGGGAAATAATGCTGTAAAGTGGATGGAGAAAACAAGGGGATTAGTGCAAAAATGAACCTTTCTTCTTAGAGATAATGTTTTGCAGAGAATTGGAAATGGGCTACTCCTCTCAGAAGTGCTGTCTGCATTGTCTTTGTTTATAGAGAGGACTTCAGAGTTGTCCATCTAGGGTTTCTCAAAGGCTCTAATTTTTATAAAATTAAACAGCAAAACCCAGGAGGCATCATTTGCTATATAGTCATCCTGCTGTTTTGAGAATACCGTAGTCAGAAAATTAGTTTGACATAAAGTCAGACCTTAAAACAGATGAGTTGTTGTTTCTGAAAAAGATGTCATCTATTCTATGCTGTCACTCTAAAAAAGATGTAATCTCTTCTATGCTAATGCTGTAATTTTTATTTTTATGCATGTGCCTTTATAAAACTGCAAGTGTGCATATGGACATCATTGGGTGCTTGCTGATTTTTAAAGCAATTTTAACATCTTTCTGACAAGCTGTTTTAGTTGCTGCCCTAAGGTTGACTGAAGATAGTAATCATTGAGACTAAATAGTGTCTATTTTCCTTGACAGGAATACACAAATAATTTTTTTAAGGTGAATTAATTCATACTTCACCTGAAGTTCTTAGGGCGCAGAATGTCATGCTTCTCTTAATGAAATCTGTCACATCTTACTTTTTATGATAAAAAATTTGGTGGATTCCATTTATGTAAACTGAGATTTTTAGCATTAGATGTCTAAGTGAGAGCTGGATTGCTAAACTCTACAAGTGCAGTTGATGGAGATCTAGAACAGAATGTGGATGCTTGGGCAAAGGTGTTCACTGCCATTTTGGTTTCACAGTCTCATACTTGTCTTCCTGTTTCCTGTCCAGGTTGGTGCAGATCTCCTGCAAATCCTCTGCCATGTCTCTGTGCCCAGGTTTTAGACACAACACCAGCTCCTGAAATTTAAACAACTGAGTCTTGTTCTTGTCAATACAGGTGATGCAAGCAAGAGAGGTTAAAATAAAAAAGGCAATGTAATAGTGCTTCTTAGAGGTCTTTTGTTTGGACTCCAGCTGCCTCTCTAGAACTTTAGTGAACCTGCATAGATCCTTTGCAGTACCTGCCAGCCCTATACAGGGGTCCTGCATAATCCAGGCATCCAAAATGGCACCAGACACCTTTGCTTAGGTAGCTGAATTGTTCCTTAGATGTACAACCAAAGCCTGTCCTCCAGGCTCCCTCTGGAATCAGAAGAAGGAGACAGTCACTAATTTGTAACAGATATCTTAGATGTCTGTGTGGTTGTTATTTTTAAAATTGAAGGATTAATATTTCTGGGAGGTGTCCTTGTTTCCTGAATGGATATGGAGATAGCCAAGGCAACTTGATTCGTTTTTCAGAACACACAGTGAAATGTAATCTGTGTTTCCAACCAGAAATGTAGCTTATATTTCCTGCCATAAACAGATATTTCCTAAATATTTTGCAGGCAGAATCTGGATATTACTTCCTGCAGGAAATCATAACCAAGTTTTGACAAACTTCACTTTGAATATTCAGATGGAGAAATTAAAGGAGTTGTTCTGATACGATGGTTACATAATCATGTTGCAAACACAAGTTTTCCAGCTAGAAAAAGATCCATGTGTGCAGTGCCTATTACTAGTTCACAAATCACAGGAGTATAAAATAGAATATGTAACTTTATAATCTGATTTTGCTTTTATATAGTTTATAATTTAATGTGTTTAGGGAGAATAGTAGATTATACTATGGTAGAAAGACCACATAGATAATTTTACATAAATGTGTGTATATATTTGATACATACATACATACATGTATTTCATAGATAATATAGGGGGGGAAAAGGAAGCAGAAAGAAGTAGTGCCCAAGCAGGGAAGGATCTCCTGAGGCCAGCCCTGCAAAGAGTGCTGTCACTGTGCTGGTGATGAGCCAGCATCCATCCACTACCAGAGGGGTGCAGCAACAGGCACTGATCCGGGAGGATAGTCTATCTTACAGGTCATCTGCTCTCTAGTTACTGGCTGGCCACAACATCATCCATCCTCTGCCTTGTCTCCATCTGTTTTTCTTCCTCAGTGCAGTACCCATGAACTCCCCCAGCCTGCCTCACTTTCTCTCTCTCTCTCCATCTCTGTCATGTTTCATAGTTCTTATTGACAGAGAGAGAGAAAGTAGTGCTTGTAGCAGACGGTGTGATAGGGAAATGACTCCTATTTGTCCAGGGGAATTGATGACAGGCTTCTGCTTATCTGCAGTGGAAAGCAGCTACCCTGAAGGGGAAGGAATACCTGCTCATGCAGAGACAGGGAGGTAGTAAATGTTGCTGGGAGGTACCAGTAGACTATTTAAAAACCAACTCCAGCTGCCAGAGTTGAATCATCCTGACTTGGATGATGAAATATATATGATCTGTGATGACATCAATCTGGAGTAATTGCAAGCATTCTGTGGACAAAAAGGGATTCAAAATTATGTTTACAAACTAGAGGAATAGCCCAAATAAAGAGGGAGCAAGCATGAAGTGCTGTGTTATATAAGGAATGATGAATCCATTATTTAAAATTATAAAGATTTGACTAAGCAGTAGGACACTAAAAAAAAGGTCTTACTGGACCAAAATCTAAAGCAAGTGAAAAAGTCACAGGTGCCGTATAATTGAAAAAAGACACATCTTACCTTGGGGTACATAAATAGAAGTGTCATTCACAAGACACAGAGTTTGCTTTGTCATTAGTTAAGCCTGAGCAAGAATGCTATGTCCAGTGTTTCCTCATTGGCTTTCAGGGAGATGGAAAGAAGCAGGAGGTGTAAGGAACAGAAAAAAGTGTTTCTAATTAAAATAATTACATAAAGGGCATATGTGGTGACGTTGTAGTAAATGGGTTTGTATAACACTGAAAGATAGAATGGGGAGAAGAAATAGAAGTTCTGAATAAGTAGGATGATGCTGGCAGTGAGAGAATGATGATCAGTTCCTCTTTGGAACCAACTGAATTAAGATCTGACGAAATTAGGGAATTGATTTCCAATTGGTTTTCATCTAACTACATTTTTTGTAGCATCTCCTTTTCTTCAGGTTTTCCAGAAGGGATTTGATAAATACCTCTTCCAGTGGTGTTGCTCTTGCCTTTGGGGAGGCTGGGCTAGCTGATGCTTTGAGCTGTTTTCCAGCACTCTGTTTCTGTGAATCTCTGCTCTGATTTCATTATTATTTCTGTCAGTGCTCAGAAGTGTGTCTTGATGTGGTTTCAGCTGCTCCTGCTGGTATCATGCTGATGCCTCAGAAGATGAGAAGTTTCCCATAGGACATTTGTAAATAAATGCCAGTGCCATAAGTATATGCCTTGCCAGCTGAGATGTCATTAGTCACCAAGATTGTATATAAATCTTTATTGTGTTCTTAGTACCTTTGCATCAGTTGCACCAGGTGTCACATGTATGTTCTTTCAAATATACATAGTACTCATTGAAAAAAGTTATGAAGCTACAAGGTCAGGACTTCTGTGCATGTAATCATTATATAGTTTTACTTCTGCTGAAAGAATTTTATCATGCCCAGGTAATGAAGAAGTGCGCTAATTTAAGTTAACAGGAATGGAAAATGGACAGAAACTTTACGAATTTTTACCTACTCTATACCTAGCAATTTTTTTCACTCCCTTGAAGACAGAAAGAAAGAGAAAAATGAAAGAGGAATATTTATATGAAGATCTTTATAAGTGCACTGAATTTTTATTTAGATAGTTTAATGTCTTTAGTGATAAGGAAAGCCTAGCAATTTGATAAAGGCACGGCAGGCAATGTCATGCTTGGCAGAAGACAAGAGAAAAACATAGAAACTTCCATGACACAACTGCCACAATGGTCCTCAGTGCCAAATGTCCTGACTCTGCTACTTGCTGGTGGTGGGTACTTGGGGAGGAGACCAATAAACACATTACTACTTCTCTAAGTTACTTTTACCACGTCCAGTGATCTGTAACTTGAAGAGACTGCCTTTTGTTTAGGTGTCACCAGCGCTTTGGGATGATATAGAAAAAATCCACTTTTCCTCACAGTTTTCCTTTTAATAAAGATATGATTCTATAAAGAATTTAAACTTGGGTAGTATCAAGTGCAATCCATCAATACTGAAGGATAATAAAAAACTTTCAGTGGAAGAGGTTGAATAATATTAAGCTACCATTAGGGGTTTTAGCTGATCCAGGACAAAATGTCGTTTTTTTCTCTCCTGTGACATGGAGTCATAAAAAATAGCTGGAAGAAAAATAATTTCAAAGTGATGGTTTATTTAATATTTGTAATTGAATGTCACAGTTCCTCATAACTACAGATATTGCAAGGAAAAAAATCCCCAAGTCTGGGCATGTCTAATTCATTATTCACTATTACAGATTTGAACCGATAACTTTGGCAAAATAATTTGTTCTCTCCGCAGTTAGGAGCTGGTTACAGGTCGCTGTGATAATGTAATCTGCAATATGAATGTAATATTGCACGCAGCAGAGAGGGAAGATAAAACAGCTGTGCTGGGAGGTCTGCAGTTACACTGGATAATTGGCAGTTCAATAGCAGTTAATGACTTTTTTCTTAATACTAATATGAATGTTGAATTTTCATTAGTTCATGGGTATGTCTCCATGGCACAATACAGCACTCTGCAGAGATGCCAGAGGTACCTCTGGTGCAGCTAGTAGAATTTCTGGATGCTGTGAAGTTATGTCAACACGGAGCTCTGTGCAGAATGGTTGTACCAGGGGGAGTTAGGTCTCAGAATAAGACTTGTCTCACAAGCTTTAAATAGGTTATCTGGTGTATGACCAGCATCCAGCCAGAGCTCATCATCAGAGTGCCCTTTAAGAGAGAGGAGCGCTTCCATAAGGGAGTATTTTTGGTTCTAAAACAGGTATTTAAGACCAGGATGACTGGCCCTCCTGAAGTACCTGTCTGGAGGTACTAGTAGGGTAATGGGATGGAGAAGACAATGAGAGGAGTTGACTGACTTAGGATAGATGGTTTTTTCCAGTTAATGTTGGAATGAATTCCACCTGTTGCTCCTTCTTAACCTGCCTTTTTGAAGATAATTAGAAGACAGCCCTGAACTGGTACACAGCTGAGCTTTAGTTGACTAAGTAGTATTAGCCAGCAGGTCAAAGCACTGCATGTGAATTCTGTGCACAGTGCAAACTGCAGAGAGTTTTTCATATAGATTTTGTGTGAATTCTGAATCAAAATACATGTAGGACAAAGAAGATAGGCTTTGAAAGTAAGCTCAAATCCATGTGATTAAAAAGAGGTCATCCCTTGTTCTTTGAATTGAGATACAAGACAGCCCCACTGTCTTACTCTGCTGGCCTGTTAACCCTAAAGTTACTTGAAAGGAAGAGCTTCATTCCCCTAACTATGTCTTGTTCACATGAGGGATATTTTAAGGTTTCCCATTCTGGTTGTTCCTTACCCATCATGGTTTCAGCATGTGAGCTCCTTGCTTAGCTGCAATGACAAGGGTTAAGCTGTAATACAATGAAGGTGCACCTGAGCTCTGCTGGGCAGGGTCCTTCATGCTTTTGGACTGGGCTGGAGCACAATTAAAAAGCTGAGGGCTTTGCCTTCCAGGAGCTGCACTTGGCTGTGCAGGGAATCACAGCCAGTCACATTTTTCAGTGGTGAAATAATTCAGGAAGAGTAAGAAATGGAATATTCCGGATTTTGAAGCCTAAAATGCAAACTAATTTTCCTGTTTTATCAGATGTTATTTTGTAAACAGATGGCCATTTTTCTTGGTGTTTTCCGATGACCATTTTCACTGGTGGTTTCTTATGCTACTGTGCCTTTTAGAATGCACTGGAAGTTTGAAGTTAAAAATACTAGATGATACAAAATTGCATTTAAATTCTCCATATTAGTGGGTAATGCAGTAAGTCTTGTTGTTAAAGATACCAAGAATTTATTTAAGCCTTTTTCATAATATGACACATTGACATGTCTTTTTTTTCTCTGCATCAGAAGTGATTTGCTTTAGCTTCTGACCTCCTAGGCTATTTAGATGGGAATCCAATGTTATTCATTTGGACTTGCTAAGCATTTTCCAGTCATGTACGACAGGTTTCTATTTGGATAACAAAAATATCTCCTAAACCAACTGGAACTTTACATAGGAAGAGGTCTTCAGGATTTGCAGAACAGTATATATAACCCTTAGTTTTGGTTTTGAGCCACAGACTATGGCACTGCTAAATTTCAGAGTTGAGGTGCTCCTTATAATCTGTAGAATGTCAGTACTTACGTGCTTGAGCACAGCACCTGTGCTCAGTCATGCACCTGTATGTCAGTCACTGCATGGATTTGTCTCAGCAGTTTCCCAGGTTTGATACTCTCTGGAGGTCGGCACATGCCAGCTCCACTGCTAGTTGGCAGCTTGGATGCAGCTAGTTGTGCTGTGAAATAAGTTAATCTAGATAGAAACAAATTGTGCTCTGCAACAACACTTGTCCTTCAGAGAAGAAAACTCCTTGGCTCACTTCATTTGTTAGGTTAGATCTATCCAGAAAGTGCAATTCATTGCATCCATGTGAGATTATGTAGCCATCCTTTCTAGTGGGAGAGCTGTGACTCTCCGGAGGCCCATGCAGCTGATCTGATTGGCAGATCTGTATTAGAAGACAGCTCATTGTAGAGCTCAATGAACTTGTAGATAATTCATTGTGCCTTGTTTCTTTCCATTCTCTGTACAGTGACTGTGGCTTAAGCCAAATGCTCATCTGTTGCCCTTCTGGCAGCAAGTGACGTGAATGCCCATCTGCATTGGTGTCAGAGCTGTCAGTGCTTTTTTTTTTTCTCCTCTTTGAGAAAATAGGTGGACAAATATTCCCTGCATGTTGGGAAACTGCTGTTGCAGACTTGTTTATGAGGGGTGAACTCTGGCTCTTGGTCTTGCTTGGCTTCATGACACTTGGCAGCAACTCCATGCAGTTCAAATGCTGCATGGTGACCTGCCTGACTGAGCAGAAAGATGTGGTAGGTGAGAGACAGCCACCAAAGAAGAGAAGAAGGAGCTTGAGGTGGAACACAGGACAGCTACACTGGCAGTTTACATGAACTTAAATTCAGAGGAGATGTTGTTCACTTCAGTTTAGATAGATAAGGGTCTATAGGTGAAGGACTTCAGTGTACTTACTTTGTGAAAACAAACAAAAGAAAGTACCAGAGTCCCATAAACAGCCTTTGTTAGGTACCTAGAACGTAGGTGCAAATTAATTGCACAGATGAGATAGACTGGATTTCACTTTAACCTTGTGTGACAGAGCAAGCAAGTTGTCCTTGGGCAGTAAGGGCTTATGGAATGTGTAGAGAAGTAGTTAGCAGTAGCTGTGTGTGTTTGTGTGATGAACGAGAGGTGATTAAGAGAAATCAATTTTAAGGAGGAAATATCTCATTTCCTTTTAATCAAAAATGGTGTCTCCTTTGGCATTTCATCCTTTTTTTTTTTTTCCCCAGAAAAATGGTTGAGCTAGCTGGGGAATAACTTAGCTATTTTAAAAATGCTGATTATCTGCCTGCAATTCTTTTTATAAACCATCGCCCTTAAATGGACAGGAAAAATAAAAGAGAAATAAAAAGATGGGCAGTGAATTAGCAAATGCATTTAGGGTAGTTGATCAGCTTATCTTTCCAGTAGAACCACTTTAGTCACATGCTCATATATTATTAACCTGACTGCATCAAGGCTAATACTGTATGTCTTTCCCAGCATACCCATTTATGTGGCATTGGGTGCCTTTTGAATTGGATGCTGGTGCTGTAATTTGGAAAGGGAAGCCAGAAGTTTGCATAATGTAATCTTGTTATCCATCAGTATAATATTCTTTATTTGTTTTATAAATATCTGTGTAATACCATCATGAGTGATCTGGAAGATGGGATACCTTCCGAGCTGGTATTCTATGATTTCATGATCTTTACATTGAAAAGAAAAGCTTTAACCTCCAAAGAAAATCCCTTTTGCATAGCCTTCCTCAAGGAGTCATCTAGCCCTAACACTTGTGGTGTTATTCTTTTCTTTCATGAGTCACATCTATAAGGATCTCATTTACAATCTTGCATTATATTCCTGTAAGTTACTTAGAGACACACATGTATAGACACATCATTTAGTAACCTGCTGGCACAAAGGTTTCTATATGAGCAAGGTGGCCTAAATGAAAAAAGAATTACTCTACTGAGATGTAAGTATATCCATTAATTTGACTGCTGGTGCTCACTGAGCAGCTGTCTTTAAGACAGAAGTCACAGTCATTTACCGTTACTTTTTCCCTGCAAGTCCCTGAATGATTTTTGTTAATAGCTTGAGCAAGTGACCAAATCTCATGAGACTCCTGTATGAATCTTTTGCAATTTTTCTTTCTCATCCCTCTTGACTCTTAATTATTCACATCTTTTGTGCTGGAAAGTAAGAGGCTGGGTTTTTCTCATCATTACTTTTATAGTCCTTTTCCTAGGATATGTAGTCTCAGAAAAAAAAAAAACAAAACAAAACAAAAACAAAAAAAAACCCAACAAAACAAAAACCCCAAAACAAACAAACAAACAAACATTTTGTAGGGAAAACCAGATCCATCCCTCTCCCTGAAAGCACTGCTGAATTAAGCTAAATACAAACATAGCTTGTTACTCTCTGGCACACAATTAGCTAGATCTCCTGAGCTTGATACTGCAAAATATGGTAATAAATGAGTTCTAAAATTCTTTGCACCTCTATTTGCTATTTGTTTTTAACATTTACATGACATTGAATGTCATCTGTACCCTAATGTGTGTGGCATTGTTGAATCCTATGTCTCTTTCTATATTCATGTTATTGTGGTGCCCTTCATGATCATAAAACAAGAGCAAACCTGAAATAAAGTGTTATGATGAATCTATACTTAATGGCAGATCACTTCAGAGGGATTCGATTAAAACATGGCAATAATGGAGTAACGGTGCTGAAGATTCAGAAGATGGATTTAGTTAATTGCTTCTAGAGGACACAAAATTAAACACTACCTTTCAAAAATGAGTGATAAGTCTTCAGATACACGAAAATAATGGGTATGAAGAATTGACTAGATGTAATGTTGATGAAGGCAATCAAAGGATGAAAGTGTCAGGGTTACTTTTCAATCTGTCATTGAATTGTGGTCATCTATCACTGCAACTAGATTTTGTCCTAGCTCTTACTGTGGCCACTAGTATATTTCCATCTTCTTCTCCCTGTTGTCCCTTGCCAAGCCTTCATGTCTGTTATTCTCTAGTCATCTTTTGTTGTCAGAGGGGTGATATTTTTTCATCAGTTTGTGCAGCGTAACCAACCCCCTGCCAGTTAGGCTGTTTCATATTCTTCAAGATGCCCTTGTCTACAGCCAGCACCCTGGCCTCAGTGCTCAGTGCTCAGCCTCAAGTCCATTGCCATGTTGCCTTTTCTGCTGGTGTGGCAGAGCTGTCAATAATTCCATTTATTTATTTATTTATTTACTTATTTATTATGGCATGCTAATTTCTTTGAAAACAAATGGTGCTTATTTTTAATGATACCATTACACAATGTCTTACTTGTTTATTTATTTTGACTTTTGACTTGAATAGCAGATATTTATGCTGTATAAAGAAATATAAGAAGAGTTATATTTTTAAAAAGGTTGCTGTACAAGTCCTTTGCAAAAAAATCCTCCAGTATACTCCTACCTGTGCTTTTGCTGCATTGAGCCATACCATAACTGTGACTGTTTCTAATGGCATTAGAGAATGCAAGGAAGGAAGTGGGAGGGAATTGATCAGTGTTTAGATTACTCTATGATCACAGTGGAGTGAAAGTTCAATTTTATTTGGTTATCATCGCTCAGCGGGGACAGGGTATGTTGATTGTTTTTCATAAAACCCATCGGTAAACAGGCAGGCACTCAGAAGCAGCTGTAGTCTCCATGACATCAAAATCATGCATTCAATAATCCTCCAAGACATTATTTTATTGATTGACTGAAAAAACTCCAGAGGAGACTAGTTTAGCATATTATGTCATATCAGACTTCTGAGGAACACATTGTCTTTTCCTTTCCAGGGCAAACACTGTGTCAAATTTGGCTGTTACATGCAGTGGTGAAATTCCAGTGGTCAAAGAGAAGAGGTTTTGGCCCATCTTGTGTTGTCTGTCATATAGAATGGCAGAAGCAAATCCATCCAGTGCTAATGCTGATATCCCGACCATCAGTTGTCCCATTTTGTCATCGTAGGATGGCACTAAAGCTACAGACTTGCAGATCTTCACACCAAGAGTGGAATTTTTAAGTAGTTAGGTATCATGACCTGAATTTTTAGGTGCTTTGAAGGGCAAGGAATGGCCATGATTTCAATTCTGTGTATAATCCCTGAAAAACTAGGACTCCAGCATTGTGAGTATTGGAGTGTGTGCTAAAAGCAGCAGCAGAACTGTATGTAATTGCAAAACTGAATTCTAAAATCACTTCAAATCTTCATTTCTTTGTATTTTTTTTTCAGACATTATCTGTGTTGGTTGTCCCTTGATATGTTCAAATTTTATGTCTCATCCTGCCCACTCCTTTAAAAAAAACAAAAGTAGTAAAATATGTAACAGAACTGGGGCTGTGTTCAGTTCAACATCTTCATAGAGACGTGAACAGTATCACTCCTTGGGTTTGCAAGAATATTGGCTGGAGCTCTCAAATAACGATGTGTTTCTAAAACCTGCCCTTTTGCAATAATTACTCCCCAGCTTATCTTTGTTGTTATTAATGGAGGGCTCTCTTTAGTGGCCAATAAGAATAATGCCAGTTGGGATTCCTGCTGATACCTTTCTAGTGTTGTTATGTAAGTTTTATGTATGAAAAAGGGATTTTTTTAACCTAGAGGTCCAGGAAATATCCAGATCCTTTTCTGGGGTCTAGGTGCTGGATGTTGTTTCAGTACAAGAGACTAAATAAGAAACTGAGGATTCTCTTTGGGCATGCTGCTGAAAATACCTCCCTGGAGCTAATACTCTCTTTCTGTCTGGGTGAGATACAGAAAGGAGCTTGTCAGGCTGAGGAGAAAACAGCATTTCTGTGCAATGGGCTCTGTTTGACACTTAGAGGACTTGTCTTTCTTATTTCTGTAGTCCTTACTGTGCTGCAGTTCATGCTGAGGGCTTGCTCAGCCTGGCTAGCTTGGAATCAGAGGAAAATAAGGTGTTTTGAGACAACTTCTCCCATTTTCCCTTCAGCTGTTCTATTCTACCTGATGGAGATCAAAATATTTTCTTAATTCTTTTCAAGTTAAACTCCCAGTGAAAAATACGAAAACTAAATAAAAAATTTTGTTCTCTCAACCAATAGGTCCAACACCATTTTCCCATTTGTTTTCCCTTCACAGGAATAAACAAACCAGAGTATTAAACATGATAAAAGGGGAGGCAATTTTTTAAAAATTATTCAGTAATCTCGAGAGCTTTGGTGTCATTTAGAGTTAGTATACATCCTAAAGAAATTTTTAAAGACTGTACAGTTCAACAGTTACTGCTGGACCATGAAGACATATCCCCAAGAACTGAATTTCCCTGAGCTTTATTTTATTTTTGTGTGTGTCTGTGTTTCTTCTGCTGTCCCACCATGACTCTTGACTTCAGAAAAAAAAACATATTGGGGGGATGTGTACAGACATTGCTGCCATTAGGTTACTTCACAACAAATGTTGGAAAACATTCCTGAGTACTCTAACTCCAAACAGCCCTACCAGTAAATTCTTGGAGCACTCAAATGTGGTTTTGGCCCCTGCCAGCTGTTACTCTCTTTCCAGGCTTTCCAGACACTGCCCAGGAGTCTGCAAGTGCCAGAGTTGCTTCTGACACCCAGCTAACATATGGACACCCCATTTTGGAGGGTGAAATAGTCTAATAGTAAGGACTTGAGATGCTCATGCCAGAGTATATGTTTAATATTCTAGTCATGTTTAATCCATGAGTAGAGAGATAGCTATAGAGTCTCTGAGAAATTTATCTACTGATCTGCAGGCCTAATAAATTCAGCTTTTTTTTTGGTACCAGAAGTACTGTCTGTACTGCATTTAACCTTATTAAGCATCCTCACTAAGCCATACGTGTTGAACTTTTAAATGGAGGTGAATTCTCAGCAGGAATTCAGAGTTGGTAAAAAATCCCTGCAGTTTTCTGTGACAAAAGGCTCCTGTGATGTTTGCATTTTAGCTTTTCCCAAATAATTTTTTTCTGGACAAAGTGCATGGCTCCCTACTCACCCCTCAGACCTACATCTGATGCTGCAGTGGCAACTTGTCTCTGTTGGGTGCCATGGCCAGTTGTGTAATGCCATCACCTTGTTCTTTTCATCCTTGGCACCATTAGAGTGCTTTTGTGATGCAAATTTAGCTTCCACTTTCCTTTATAGCACTCCAAAGAAATATTTCATATTCAGTATGTATAAGAGACGAGGGGAAAAATGTCAATAAAGTTAACATGGATAAAAATTTGTTAGATGTATACTGATCAAATTAGGTGATTTTTTTTTAATACCATGTAGAATTACTGCGGAGGCTTTATGTTAACAAAAGTGGGAAATTGTCTATTTTGGACTCAAATCAGTGAAAAGGAAGCCAAGAGACATTGCCATTCCTAGCAGCAATCTGTATGATTTCCATTAAAAATGGCTTCTTGGCGCTGAGCTACCTGTGTGCTCTGCAGGAGGACCTCACAGGGTCTGGAGAGTCTGTTTCTGCCCAAACGTGTCTTGGCTCCAGTGAAGAGTCTGACAAGTGAGATGTGGGTGAGGAATAGGTAGTTTACAAATCCAAGGTACAGCACAGTCTGTAAGGGGATGGGTTACCAGAATGTCATGTTTACTATGTCTTTGAAATAACTGGAAATCACTTTTCATTAATAAGTCTCAAAGTTCCATCTAAAAGGGTTTAAAATTCTTGTGCTGGGAGACAACAGACAAGAGAGGAAGCATGTCCTAGATCCTTCAGCTGACCAGTGAAACCTGTCTTCCTGAGGTCTGGTCCAGTTTTTGGTGTCAAAAGTGGTACTGTGCAGCCCAGTAGGTGAAGATCTGTGGGATGCAGCTGGGTGGCCAAAGTCCATATTAAATGCTGAGAGTTTGCTTTGTAGAAGTAGTTCTGTTTTGGTTCAGTGGGCATAATTCATAGTTGATGCTCTAGGTATGCTTATGGAGAGCACCTTGGGCTTGGGCCCATCCAAATTGTACAGAAAAGTTGTAGATCGCCCTGTTGAAGGTCATGTTGGATGGGGCTTTGAGCAACCTGGGATAGTGGAAGGTATCTCTGCCCATGGCAGTGGGGTTGGAACTAGGTGGCCTTTAAAGTCCCTTCCCACCCAGAACACCCTGTTATTCTACAATTCTGTGACATGCTCCAGAGCAGGTTTGCAGCATGCTCCAAGGTGGAAATGGAGACCATTTGGCAGATGCACTTCAAAAGCATGTTCCCAATTAGAACCACAATGCTAATATAGATAACTCAAAGACATACTGACTCCTGTTTTTAGAATTAATTGTCATTTCATTTTGGGACACTGAAGCACATCTCCATCTGATGTGTTACTTATTCATGATTTAATTAGCAACTACTTTGAAGTGACACCTTCCTCTTTACTCTCATTTTTCAGCTGTTTGTGAGTGGCAGTGGTAAACAGGTGTAAGAATTGCTGTGTCAGTTCATACCAAATGTGTCTTAGCCCAGTATCATATCTCTCACTGGGGCTAGTGTCAGATGCTTAATGAATAACAAAAAAAACACCGTGTTTCCCTATAAAAATCTCCCAGCCTCCATGACTTTGCTTCAGGAATATATGTGGTTGCAATTGGTTTCTTAATGCTTAATCTACAGGATATTAAAATAAATTATTCTGCTTATTTAGCCTATGTGCACCTACATAAAGGGAATCTCTATACATAAGTTTTGGCCATGTTTTTTTCTTGTACATCATACTTTTCTACAACATACTCTTGTAGTGCTCATCATCATCATCATTGGCTGCGCTCATTAAATCCCCAGAGCTGCCCCGTGTTAACTACTGACACTGCCATGAAATCTGCCTCTGTGCACACGTGCAGATTTTGGAAGTTGCTTACTTTCCCCAGCTGTTTCCTCTGAATGTCCGAAAACTTCCAGGTGCAAGCAGTATAAAGCAGTGTGTGTCTGTCTGTGGCTGTAACAGGGAAAAGCTGTAAACTCTCCCTTAAATTTCTGAACTTTCTAGTCCAGAATTTTGCAAGCAGCAGATCTTTTGCATTAATTTGCACTAGTCCTCAAAAATCTTTCTGAAGTAATGTTTGAATTATGCTACTGGGAACTCAGGAAGAGAAAATCCAAATGTCTTTGAATATTCAGTCATGGATTAATAGACTATTCCTCAAGCTCCTTTTGCTTACAATACCGAGTTCCACGGTATAAGGTAGTGTGTAATCCCTGAGATGAGAGTTTTTGATGACTTCAATGAACTTTAAAAAAAGAAACTGTAATACATTTTGAAAGAATTTAAAATCTGTATTTTTTTAATGCAGAATAGGAATTGGGAGCAGATGAGATATTCTTTCTGGAACTCGTGACTTCTTTCTAAAAAGATAAAGCTTCAGAACTAAGTCATTGTGAAATCTGGGACAGGAAATCCAATAGAGCTCAGGTTTAAGTATTGCATTTCAGGGAGTGGACAATTATTTGTATTTGCTTCATTAAAAAAAAATGGAAAACAGGATTATTTTCCTGTAGGGAGGGTCCTACCTTGAGGTATGGCACCTGAAGACAAACACCCTTAATCAGGAGTTTGTGATGAGTCCCCCAGTGTCTCAGATTAGACATAATTCATGCTTCCTACTACACACACAGACCTTTCACTGACACAGTCTTAATTTTTTAGTATGTACTTTCTCAGGTTCTTCACCTCAGCATCTTCTTTGCTGTTACCTACCCTGGAACCAGTGTAGAATTTTCCAGATAAGTCACTTGCTGTAGTCTCAGGTGTGCTGAACAGCAGGAGGTGAACAGAAAGTGGGCAGACAAAGGGAGAAGCTAATCCTTACTGCAAAGTGCTCGAAAATCCCTCCAGTGGTTTATTTCAAGTGGGTTTTTTCAGTTCAAAGAGTTTATTCACCAAATGACCAGATGGTGCGAGAGAATTCACTAGTGCCTAGACATTCTTCACCCCTCCTTAAGGACAGCTATGAGTTTTTAGACTCCTGTGTGGATTCCTGCTATGATCAGATGGGAGACAGGCTCAAGGTGTCTTTTTAGGAATTAAAACTCTTAGTTTGGCAGGGTATGAAGAAAAGGCTCTGTAGAAGCCTTCTGAAAGAATTCTGGAATTTAGGGAAAAAGCACACCCAGTAGTAGACTTAACATTATTATCATCATAATGCTGATTTTTTCCCTATGTACTTCTAATTTAATATTAAACTGAATAATATAATACTGAAACATTTACAGAGATGTTGCAACAAAACATTGATTTTCTTCAATGACTTTTTTTTTTTCTAAATTACATTTTCTCAAAATCAATATATTTTGGCAGACAAATTTTGATGCTACTTTTTATCATTGTGGAATTAACTACAATGCTATTGGAATCTACTCATTATGGTGCTAAGCAGTTTTAGCAAAGTAAAAAAAGTGTGTGTGTAACAATGCCACCGTCTCTGTGCCTGCTGAATCTCTTTGGCGCAAGAGGGAAAATAAAGATTTAAAATGGCTTTTGTTTACTTAGTACTATGTAGAAGCAATGGCACAGCTAACTCCAGGAATGCAGAAGTGAATTATAGCCTGAGCTTTAAAGTTCTTTTGTCGCTGTTGCTTTAGACAGCACAGGTAAAACCAGTATTTCAGCATATGATGACCACTCCTGTGTTTTGTAATTTATTCCATGCCATGTTCTAGGAAGTCTCTGTTTGAAATCAGTTTATTGCATAGATATGTTGGCCATTTTTTATTTTTTTTTTCAAAAAAGGCATGCCTAAAAAATTTAGTCCTTCCCAGTGAGATCCAGGTGCATCAGATACTTTCAGAGAAGTAAGCATCACATACCTATTAAATATTTCTCTGAGGGTTTATAGTTGCAATCAGTTCTGACTGACTAGTCTCAAAAGATAGCATGTGAATACAGCCTATCAGGCAGATCTTTATGAGCCATTGTAAAATTACATCCACTCAAAAATGTCTGGGTATTGCTCTTAGGGTATTGTTTCCTCTATGAAGTTAGCTGCATGACTGCATGACATGCAATGGCTGTCACTGTGGACAGGGCAGATGTGAAGGGTTGTTGAGCCATTTTATCTGATGAAGCCTAGGGTGAAAGGTGTGGCACTAGGACTGGGTGTGCCAGCCAGCAGTGTGTGCACAGATGCAGCAGCATATCCTTAAAGACTCTGTAAGCAGGTTGAACTGAAGCAGAGCCAGACTAAGAGGGTTGTTCTATACCAGGACTGTAGAAGTCATTAACTGATGCATGCATTGATTAGATTTTTAATTCCTAGGTAAGACCACAGGTATCACAAAAAACACAGAAAGCCCTCAGCTCTCAGCACAGACTTAGTGCTGGGGCCGTGCTGAGATAATTACGTGCTCCTTAAGATCCTGCTGTCCTGCTTACAGTCCAAGCTCAGGAAAGTAGGTCCAGGTATGTGCAGTGATGTGGCATTTTAAAAGCCATTGAATTAGAGTGATTGCTACTGCAGGAGCAAGACTGCTTTACAAATTGCCTTAAAATAGAGGCTGAATCTCTGAGAATTTTATTCTTGATGCATAATTTGCCCATTTATTTTCACATTTGAATTATTTAATATGGTTTTTATACTTTAACCACCACAGAAAGTACATCTTTTATATCCTCAATAACTTGTGCAGCTACATATATATTATTGAATTATAGTGAAGAGGAAAGGAAATACTCCAGATGAGACTGAAAAGGTTTTTTTGAAGTTGCAGTATTTTCAGTGATGTCTTCCAGTGAGGCTGCTGGTAGCAAGCAACAAGCTGCCTTCTTGCCAGAACCTTCTGAGTTGCTGCAGAAAGTTTTTTTCTTGTTCTTGGTGCTGACACATGACGTGCATCTCAGATGGTGGCCTGTGAGCACTGTCATGCACCCGAAACAGATGACAAACTTGTTTCTTTGATGAGATCATCCCATGACTCAAGACATGTGCCAGTACCTGCAATATCTCACATCTGAAGTTAGTGCAGCAAACTGTGACTATTTTGTATCAATTGGGAATTTTATTTAAAGGTGCTTTATATCATCCTTTGTATGAAAATAGGATGGTGTTCATATATGCTATATTTCAATAGTTTAGTTTGGATTCAGTGCACTAGAATAAAATTATGGATGTAATTGATCGCCCTCCATAAACTGCCCAGGTTTTGCTCAGGTTATTTTTTTGGGGAAAATGTTGCATTTTCTTCCTTTGCCTGCAGAATAATTTAGTGCGAGGGTGGTATTGTTTAACTTTGAACTTCACTAGTTGTATCTATGCATAAAACAATCTATTTAAATTAATTGGAATGACGATTGAAAAAAACATCTTAGGACCAACATTTCAGAAACTTGCTAATTTTGGAAACATTTCACAGAGGAATACAATAAAATAGGCAGGCAAAAATCCCAGCTTCAAAAATATCTCTGTACTGGGTCCTAAGAACATATGAACGTAAAAAATTATTTCTTATAATTTTGGGTCTATATAACTGATGCATTAGACTCCTAGTAGTATGTGCATGTGAGGGTACTAATAAATGTAAAAGGTATTTAATAGTGCATAGACAAGCATATCATTATTTATAACTCGTTGATTGCTTAATAGGACATTACTCCTCTGGATTGTCATTTTATTTTCCTTTAAGAGATCTCATCATATTAGAAATTAACACAGGCAAACTTTGGACATTTTACATAAATATGTCCTGGCCTGTTGTCATTTAATTTTTCAAAATAACTTTTTTTTTTTTTTTGTACAGATCATGTTTCTGCTTGAACAATTCATGTGCATTTTTGTAGTATCTGAACTGCTTCTCCTCATAAGGCAGGCATTTGCCTCCAAGGTAGAGTCCCGTGTTTCACTCAGTCTTCTGCAAGTCTTCCAGTTAATGTCTTAGAAAGGTAAAATAATGGATAATTCTGTATTCTCAAAGACAAGGAAGGAGAATGAACCAACATTAAATGTTGTCTTGTTTCACTAAACTCTGTTTTTTGTTCCTGTGCATTAAAAAACAGTGCTTTAAAGAGTATCCTTCTTTCAGACCTATAATGCTAACAAAAATAACTCCTGTTTCCATTACCACCTTGAGCATTTTTTTCCTAGTACTTGGATAAAATTAGAGGATTAAAAAAATTGTTTATTTTGAAATTTATTTTCTTTTGCTGGAGTTGCTGAGTATTTCTTAATAATAAATTGGATGACTGCAAGCAAAATGTAGAGAAACTGTACCAGAAAAGGCTTGTTTTCTTTCTGCAATTTCATTATTATATTTAGAGTTTTCAAAACCGGGTGTTGACCCACACTTATTAACATGTTACTGTTAAAACTCTGAAGTACACTTTTGCATTGGTTTTACTGCAGTGACTGATAAAAGCAGTAGCAATTCTAACATTCTCCCTTCTGGCAGTTATTTTAAATGGTCTTTTATACTTGGAGAGTTCATCATAAATTTCTAATGCTAGTGCCAATGAAGTTTGTTACAAGTTCTTGTACTGCAGTGACACATAGTGCGTTTCGTAATGCAGCAGAGTGGCCACTGGAGGAAAAACCCTCTGAATAAGCTGTAAGTGACTTCCAAACTCCCACAGCATCCCAGAGAGTCTCTGGAGGGTCTGGGTAGGTTTTCTGCTATGTTAATTAAAACCAATTTCTTTAATGTAGAGAACCTGCCTTGATTATCGTCATAAATTTCTAATCCCTTTTTTGTCATCTCTTAGAAGCGTGGATGATTTCTGACAAGAATTATTCATTTTGGCTTAAATGTTTTTATCATGTTCTTGAGTGGAAATATGAGCAAATGCAGTTTCACCTTTTGGGAATAGAAGTGGTTTTAAAAGATAAACATATCTTGCCGTTTTTATAATTTTCTGTATCACAAAGAAACAGAGAAATGTAGAGTCAGGGATCAAAAATAAATTATTCTTCCCACGCTCCTAAATTTATTTCTCCGCCAGAAATCAGATAGAACTTGAAATACTTACTGTCCCCTCAGAGCCACTAGATTTAGTGAAATTGAGAATATTTAACTCCCATGCATTTAAGAAGTCTCAGAAGGAGCAGGTTGCTCCAGTGGTGTGAGTGACACGGGTGGGGTGAGGCAGCGAGTGGCTGCTCCCTTCTGGGAGCCTTCCCCAGGAATCGCCATTTCCAGACCCCTGCTGCTCACCCCAGGTGATGGAATGTTGCAGCAGCTGTGGTGTTTTAATTCTTCTTCCCTCTTGCTGACAGCGCAAACCTCTGTACCTGCTTCAAAGAGAGATTGCCAGCTGCAAAGGGAAGGAAAGAATAAACACGGTCAGCTTTGTCAGTGTTCTGTGCTCTGCTGAAACATGCTCAGCCTCTGCAGGAGCACAGCCCCAAGGCCCACAGTTTGTAATATGGCTGCAGGGTTTCCTTTCAACTCATCCATTCAAAACCCCCTTGGGACTGCCAAAGTTCTGGGCATTTCAGTCAGGCTTTTCCACTGTCCTTTTGACTTGGTTCACAATGGCATTGTGGCTGAGTAATGCAGAAAGAATGGAGAACAAGGGGGAAGCCTTGCCAGGGTTGTTCAAACTGGCAATGATGTTTTGAGTCCTGGCTTTAGCATTAATGTGAGGCATGCTCTGCTCAGAGTGTGAGTTACAAGCAGTCCTGATGTGAAAGGTTTTGCTAAATAAAAGTGGATAAAGGTGCTTTCCTGACTTGGTGTTGTAACTGGAGAAACAATGCTTTAAAAATGTTTTTTGTGGAAAATTTTAGAAAATACAGTTTCAAGGTTTGTGGTCCATTTAAAAACACAATTTGATAAGTGACCTAATACTTCAAGAGTAAAATATTTTATGAGTAAAGCCTTATTTTTCCCTTACATTGTTCACATGCTTGGCTAGTTCAAGTACAACATCATGTACAGTATTAACTGGCACTTTGTTCTATGCCACATAATCTTCTTTACATTTTAAATTTTAAAACCAGAATGCACATTCTGTAGGAAGATCAGGAATAAAAGTCCAAATAATTGTTAAAAATTAGCTAGAAATTGTTTACATCTCAATGAAGGAATGGCAAATTGGCTTAAGTTTTAAGTGGCATCACATCAAACACAAGAATGGTTTCTCTAACCACATGATACACTCTAAATTAACACCCTAATCCTGAGGAAGAGGTGGTCAGTGGGATTTGTTGAGCTGTGGAGGAGATTTACAGTTAACTAGTGGAAATCTCCACTTATAAACTGCATACCTACATACTTAGGAAGAAGCAATTTCAAATCATTAAGTGACAAGATGACTCACTCATAAAATTTGAATAATGCAGTTCTGGGTATACATACCTCATTTGTAAAACGTATTTCTTCAATACCATTGTGATCCTTAGCAAAGACAAATGATTGAGAATGCAGAAGTATTAAGCCTCTAATATTTGCCTTTGAAGAAGTCATTGAACACTTTTTATCTTGAGTTAATTTTTGAATTGAGGTCTGAATCATATTCATGACATGATCTTAACCTCCAGGAAAGAGTGTAGAACTGGAGCAGTGTGAAATCTATATTCCCTGATAGGAGAGAGAGCCAGCACTGGAGCAGAGGGATGGGCTGGGATCATCTGCCAGAAGAAAGTCACAGTGCTGAGCGGGAAGGTGGCAGTGCTCTCTTTTATGGCCAGGTGTCAGATGTGAAGTCTAATTATGTCTGTCACATCTTGAAACTGATTATGAAGTTCTATTAGTGCCTCTCAGATATGAAACCAATTTGTAAGGCATTTTGTTGTGTTCTGGGTTTTGATCCATGAGAACTCACTTTTTTAAAGTTTTTTTTTTAATGCAACTATAAGGGCTAGAAACCTCTAAAACCCATGGAGTTTTCTGTCTCCAAAACCAGAGCTGGTTTCCTGTACCTTTATTTTTTTATGCAGAGCTCCTTGATAATGGGATGCACCTCTGAAAAAAACCTCCAGAAGAAAGAAAATCAGAGAGAGGTAGTCAGGAGGAAAGAGAAAAGCGCAGGAATTTGTTAGGGTTTGTTCTTCCTTGAAGTTTTAGTGAAGCAGACATAATTTTTGATTCTTCTCTCGTGAGGCTGGTCCTTCAAAAAGTCTTTATGCAAGGCCCTACACAATATTTCTTGATGTGAAGTTGGAGTACTGTGAGTAAATAATAAGTGATTGAAAGAAGCATTTTCCATTACAGACTAATGTAAAATAAATAGTAGCTAAGTTTCTTCAGTCTTCCGTTAGGTTCTGTATGTAATGGAAAGTTATTTTTTCACTTCTGATAGATGTGGAAAAATTTGAATATAGAAGTGGATAGTTTTCAGTTTCATAGCTGTTTTACTTGCCAGCTATGTGCCCAGATGTATTTCTAGCTGTGTATCTATAATAAGTGTACCTGAAATTGTTGGAGAAGAAAAGAGTCCAAATTATCTGAAAGGCACCATGATTCATTATTCCTCCTCCAAGTGAGATTTCTCTGGCTTGACAGTTCTGAACCTCAGCCATTTTATCTGAATTTTCAGACACTTCACAGAGAACATCAAAAAGACAGGTTTCATTGTAATCTCTTGACCCATAAATTATTAAGAAAACACAATAAATAATTCTTCCACTGTTTTGGTATTTTTATAGGGAGTTGTAATGTTTACATGGATCAAGAGCACAGATAGCCTAATTTATTATTATTATTTCTTGAAATGTGTCTACAACATGGCATACTTTGGTTTTGTTAATAATTGAGAATTTCATTAGGGCATGTGCAATAGGCTCCTTTTTTTCCCCCAGACAATGAAACCAGATTAAGAATTGATAACTGCCTATGTTACGCATGTTTAAGAGTCAGTGTTTAGCTTCAGTGTTTGTCCACTGAGTGAATTGCTATTCATTTAATTAACGAAATATGTATTTATTGAACAGATTTGAAGAGATACAATATGCAGTGTAAGTGGGTTGTAGTCCTACTATATTTGTTTATCACCAGAATCACTCAGTTTATGTTATTTGGATGAAAGCTAAGGCATAATTAAATTGAATCAGGTTTTCAAGGCATGTAAATGAAAAATTTTACTCTCTAATGAAAATGTTAAGAGGAGGAAGAACTAATTTGGCCTGTGTTGTTTACAGCTTTGAGCTTGCATATAATTTTACCAGGACTATTTCAAACCATTTATTTGATGTCCATCCCCATTTCTTTGAAAAATAAGGGAGGGAATGAAAAAAGCTGCTGGAAATTTGGAAAAGATTGTGCTTTGTGTTTGCAGAGGTTTCAGTCTATATGGAAAGCTACTGCCAAATCACTTCACAGCCTGATACATCCTAGTGTACTTAATTAAATTAGTTGGTTGTATTTGGGACAAATTGTTTAATTTGGAGGATATTGAAAAACCTATCTTAAACTTTGTGAGGTTTTACACATTAAGCTGATCAGACTGCCAAAATTTCTCTTGGTGACTGGAGTACAGGACTAAGGCTGCTTTTGCATTTTAGGGAAGGGAATTTGAACATAGACCTCAACTAGAGGTGCTCCACTTCTGAAGTCAAATGACTTACTGCATGCTTGCAAGGGCTGGGTCACAAATCCCACTTCAGATATTCACATGCCAAGATGAAAAAACTGACTTTAGCAAACATCAGCCTGGATTATTCGTGTTTACCACTGTGGAACACTGATGTTCTGTAACACCAGTATCTAGAGGAGAAGCTGCTGGTAAGCAAACACATGTAAGTCAACATTTAATCCAGAAATATACCAGAAACACAAAATATATTGTTTACGTGGGTGATAGTGAACATTTTAGGTAAAGAAAGAAAAATAATATCAATGGGTACGGATTTCAAGAGCTGATAGCATAGATAAAAATACTCTTTTTTTTTTCTATGAATCCTCTAATGATAATACCTGTCACAAATTATTGCTTCAAAAACTTGTAGTTGAGCTAAGTGTGGCAGATATTACACCTGGATCTTAAGTACAAAACTGCTTCTTCTGCCCTCCACTATCCTACTGAGATGTATACTGGCTCTTATTGAATGGCTGCACAGCAATCACAGTTTGACTCACACTGCTTATTCCAGGCTGGAATTTTGATTAGTTAAGATGAAAAAACCTTCTTTGCCTACTTCATAATAGATTATGTAAAATAAAAATTGGGTGCTCTTAGATGTACAGACAAGTTGATAATATTTGTACTCCTTTTTGTAATGTTGGGATATGGTGCCTTTTGTGTCCTCGTAAAATGTAATTAGGTATTGAATGTTTGCCTTCAAAAATGTTCAGCCTGAGCTGCTTCTTTTTGAACAGTGTGGCAATAGACCATGAAGTGGAGCATACTCAGGTCTCCTGATGCATCACATCCCACAATATTTTCTTCATGAAATGTTTAGTAATGTTTTATTGTTTATTTAATGGGCCTTATTTACTTTGCTGCAAACTGCAGCTGAGAGGCATCAAACCACCTATCTATGTGCTTAAAAATACATTTAAGTGCCTAGCTCTGTTCAGTTTGGGAAGATGTTAGCTGAAGTGATACACTTGCTGAAATGGAGTAAATACTGTGATAAAACTTGGAAGTTCTTTGCTGTCCATACTTCGTGCAAACCACTATCCTCCAGAACTAGAAATCTCAACTTTAAACTTTATTTATAAAAAGGTCCAGTAATTTCCTTCTTAGCTGAAATGTGGCTACCTAGCTGCATAGAGCGTTGTTTCTTGTTTTGCTCTTGCAATAGCTTTTGCCTTAGAGGACACCCCAAATGAAGAGCGCAGTAGCAGTATAGATAGGGAAGAGAAGTTTCAAAATAATCACCTCTATTTCTGCTGCAATGAACAAAATCTGCATTTTAAAAATGATCCTAGGGCCTCTTGCCCATTTTCTTCATCTTTGTTTTCATCTTCTTTGCCGCCTCTGCCTTACATCATCCACATTCTTTCACTGGAATATTTCTCTGACATTACTGGAGTGCAAGTTTTCTGCTTTTTTTCTTTTCTGCTTGTTTCTTCAGTTCCCTCCCTGTTGATAAAATACCAGAGTGTTTTTCTACTAGAAGTTTTCAGACTTCACTACTCTGAACCAAGACCATGACAGGACAGTGTTAATGTCCCTTTTCTGGAAATCCCCCACATCCAGAAACAAAAGGCAAGTAGCTTGTGCTGCATTTGCAGCCATCCATGTCAGTATGGGGAAGTCCATTGAGTCACCCAAATGAGAAGTGGCTGGAGCAGGCTGCATCCCTCTTGGAGGCTGTGTCTTGGTGGGACTGGTTCTTCCAAGGGCATATCAAAACACACAGAGGCTGTGCCTGTTGGAGAAGTGGTGTTGTGGTCCTCTTACAGATCATGTGTTTGGAGGACCTGGCTAGAGCTGCTGAGCCATGGTGCCATCCTACTGCTGTGCCATGGGAATGAGAGCACGAGCAGGATGTTTCACCTCTCCCTTCCCATTTGTACAGTGTGTTGTGGTGTTACTCAGTCCTCTTCTGTGTCACCTACCACACGGAAAAACCTGTCATGTCTAAACAATTTCTGTCTTGCAGTGCATCAGATTACTTTGGGAAGCAGACCTGCTCCAGCATTGCTGGTAATTTCAATATACAGGAAGGCAGTACTTTGCCTATAAACACTGAAATATCTAGTCAAGCAGATACTGATTTGCCAGATTTTATCTGTCAACTTTCCCTGTTTGACCACCTGGATGCTAAAGAAACAGCCCTGGCAGACAATCAGGAGATGAACCTGGCATCATTTTAGTCCTGAAGCTGATCAGGAGGTGCCTACTCAAAATATGCCAAAAGAGTTTGCATTGTGTCCAGAACTTTGATTCTGAAATGACAGTGGAGTTCTGTCCATTGACATTCTCAAAGGCTGGTCATTCCACCCCCGTGGTAAAAAAATCAGAAGTGAGGTTCCTGAGATGTTGGAGAAGACACTCTTTATTGTGTTGCACTGTTTACCTGAGCAGGCATTGCTTCTATTTAAACTGCTGTGTGTGACTTCTACAGGCACTGAAGCAATTTAAGGTTTGCCCGTAGAAATGTTCTGGGCATAGGAACATTAAGCTTGCAAACTGGAAGTCTCACCTGTTACATAATGATTAGTAATAGAAAAAACAATGTCCACCAGTCTTCATCTCATCAACCTTAATTTAAGAGTCTGCCTCTGCCCTTCTGAGGTTACTGTTTAGTAACTTCTGATTCTAACAGGGGGTGGAATTCTGACTCCATCGAATCCTGCCATTGCAAGGGATGACATTCAGTAATTTTTATGGCACTTCTTGTTCTCTTTGAAATCTGTAGTGGATTTATTTAAATGCAGCTAGTATTTCCAGAGTCAAGGACTCTACCATGCCCTGTGTTCACCATGATTAAAGTTAGGAAGAGGTGGTCAGTAAGGAGTTAAATAATAATTTTAGCATTCAGGGCTAGACCAGTGTGCAGGAGGAAATTATTTGAATATTTGCAAATCTTGCTTAATTGAAAGCTGTTCCTTTCACCCTTTAGACTCAGAACTTCACAATGCTGAATATATATTCATATAAATGTCAGCAGGCTAAATCAGCCTGGACAGACAGTCCAGTGACTGCAGACAGACAGTAACTGCAGATTTAGCCTTGAAGTAATTTTACAATGACCAGTGTCAGCTTTCTTTAGAGATTATCTGTATATTGCTTATCCTCAGACATTACGTTGTGCTACATAGGGAAACCCCATGTTTTTTAAGGCACTTCTTTTCTACAAATCATCATTTTCCTTTCCAGAAACACTTATAAGCTTGTTTGGCTTATCAGGATAATCTGTACGGCTTGGAAAACAAATCTCATGAGTTCTTCTTGGCCAGTCCACAGATGGAGAACACTGGGTGAACTGTAATCAATGGTGTTTGTAACAATTACTGGCTCTTAACAGGGCCCATGTGGCAGTAAATGAGTCAAGCTGACGAGATGTAGACAACTGTACAGGTCTCTGTGTCATGAACAGTTTTTGCAGAACGTTTTGTAGCACATGAGCTGCAGCATCCTTCACCTTGCACACCTTTCCTGCTCAAAAACATGCTTTTGGTTGGGAAATTTCTCTGGGTACCCAGGAAATAGGTAAAATCTATAAATCATACTCTTCTGTGATTCAGGCATCCCATCCATTCCAGCTGGAGCGGTGAGGTTAATGCCAGCTCAGCAGCTGTACAAATGAAGATGGATTTTCAGTTTAGAAACACAGCTTTTGACAAGATTGCCTTTCTTTGAGGATGCTGGAATTTGTGTCAGGTATTTTGCTGATTAGTATTTCTGATATTGAGGGATTGCTCTAACTCATCTTTTTGTTGTTTGTGTTACCTCAGCATTTTCAGCTTGTAGTTTTGGTATTTATGGTGGCTCAAGTTCTAGAGGGCCTTCTGATGTATTCATCAGGCAGCAAAACTGCTGCCTCAGAGATTTTGCTTCTTTCAAGCTTTATCATGCTGTGGAAATCCCAGTTCTCTTATGTCATCTGGTGCATGTTTAAAGCAATCAGGAGTGTGATTAGACGTACCCTTGCCATCACCTTTGCTCTGCACTGGCTGGAGTATCTATTACAACTTCTCTGTCTTTTCCTTTCTCCCTTTCCCTGATTCTGCTTATCATTGTTAAAATGGTCTAATCTGTGTTCTGATGTCCACTTTCTACTGTAGCTCACTTCACATCTGCACTTGTTAGTGAGCAAGGAATCAGACTGGTAGTGAGTAAATTATAATACAGGGCTTTCTCCTGGGCTCCTCTCTCTGTTATTTAATATGATGTTTTGCCAAGCCTCCCCCCTCCCCCCAAAAACCCAAAGAAACAAAAAAACCCACCCAAAAAACCCAAAGCAAAGCAAAACACACAAAAAACCCCTCGAGAAACCAAAATCAATTAAACCAAAATGACCCAAAAAACAACAACAACAACAACCCAAAACACAACAACAAAAAACACATACACAAAAAAAAAAAAAAAAAAAAAAAAAACCAAAAACAAACCCAAACCAAACAAAAAACCCCAAAATCCTGAAGAGAATTGGTAGGTAACACCAAAATAATTGCAAATAGCTTGGGGATGTGTTTTTTCAGAACACCAAATTTTATGGGCTTCCTTATATTTTGTTTGGGGTTTTTTTTCTAATCACATCTGCATTTTAGTAAAACCATCAGATTTCACTTTGAAAAGAGAGAGAGAGCAGGATCTGATTCTGATAGTCTTAACCTTAATGATCAATTCTTTTACATTTGGGGTTCAAGTGGCTTCTGAAAGGCTTACTGCAGCAGAATGAAGACTAGAGTCCAGCCTTCCCTGCAGTTTTCTTAGGTAATATTAGCAAGTGCAAAATAATACGATACTTAAGTGAAACAATTTGCATTCCCCCTCATGCACATTCCTTTCCTTGTTTTTCCTGTTCAGGATGTATAAAGGGTGCCCCGAGTGTCATTCTGTATGAAGAGTTTTTCCAAATTCCCTTAGGAAACTCCATTTTATATATAGAACAATATTTTTTTTTTTCCCAAGATACTTTCATTCCGGCTAAAGAAGACTTCCTTTTGTTTTGGGTATTTACCTAAAACTACAGTTTGATAATTATCTCTGAAGTGCTGCTTTCTTTGTATTCAGCTCTTAATGATCCAGAAAGTACCAATCACTGAAACAGTTATTAAAATTCTTAGTAAGTAAATGTAATTTAAGAGATCCAGACTGTCCAGAGGGCAGTAGACATAGATCTCTATTAAAAATGCGAGACATGTAAACTAATTTTTGCCAGCAGTTAATAAATAGCATGAAAAGTACAAAACTTCTGACACAGTAATAAGTTTAATTATTTTTACTCTGGCAGACGAAAGTTTTTCTAACTCTGGGCTGAAAATATCGGAGTTTCCTATGATGCTGGGAAATTTTTTGGGCCTGTCAGAACATGGGTCATCAGATATTTTTTGGTTTTTGGCTCTTCCCCTCTTTCGGAACTGAAATGTCATAATTGTATATGATGCTCTTTAATGCTATAAATGCACAGTGTCTAATTTTCCTTTTAGTTTTAAATATCCTTTCAGTTGCTTAATACATGAAATAGTACATATTATATACCTTAAGAAGCATTCTGCAAAACTCATGAATTTTTCTTCTACTTGTCCTAACATTCATAGAGTTGTAGAACCATGTATGTTGTAAAAGACCTCCAAGATCATTGAGTCCAACAGTTAACTGTATCCCCAAGTGCCACTTCTAAAAGTCTTTTAAGTACCTCTAGGGATAGTGACTCAACTACTTCCCTGAGCCACCTATTCCAAAGCTTGACGGCCCTTTCAGTGAAGAATTTTTTCCTCCCCTGGAGCAATGCGAGGCCATTTCCTTTTGTTTTACCACCAAAATGAAGCTTGTGTGTGTATTTGACTAATCATTTTCCTATTTGGGGTTGTTTTGGTTTGTTTTTTTTTTTTTTAGGATATATTGGGGCTTGGCTACATGTGTGAACAATGGAATGAAGTGAGTTGTGAGAACACAGTATCCCCACCCTTAAAAAAGGGGGTTAAGGAGGCAATACTGACTCTAGAAGATTTGACAGCAAAAATGACTGCTGTCATGATTACTGTGATGTGGGAGTGTGTATGTGCTCTGATTTTTTCAGTATTGAGCAGAAATTTGTAGTCTCCAGCTAGTTACATGGAGACTAATTTGCTTTAAGGCTGAAATAGGGAATCCAAAACAGAGAAAACAGCAACTGGCAAAGTTTTTACATCACAAAGGATTAGCAATGCTTAGGAACATACAAGTTTTCAAATCCAGGGAGAAAAACAAGCACAAACCCCCACAGCCTGCCTTTATAGAATTATAGAATATCCTGAGTTGGAAGGGACCCACAAGGGCGTAGTTTATTAAGAAAAAATATTAGAAAATCCTGTATTAGGATCTCTCTATGGCAGCTAAAGATTGACTTGGAGCTTGAAGAAACATTTCAGGTAATTGAAATTTCTGCTGCATACAGATTTGTTGCTTATTTTGTGCTGCTTCAGCATTTTTCAGAATAAAATCATGGTACCTAAAGTGAACATATGTAATACAAGAGATTTAGTTGATGAATGCTCCAAAGTCTTCCTCGTGTGTATTCACTGGAATTGCATCACAGGTGAAATTGGTTTGTGGTTTGTTTTCTTTCCTCCTTTACCACTGAATTATATTCTGAGTTATTATTTTGCATCAAAAGGCAAATGCTGATAATAGCAATCAGCTTGCTTAGGCCAACATCCTAAATGTGTAAGTGGCATAATGATTTCAGCTATGGTGCTTTATCAGCAATATACTTGGGTCTGTGCCAGCTAAAGAGTATATAGTATAAAAGAGTACCACTGACATACTAGCATTAAGAATTTTTATTATTCCTTAAAAGTACAATGTTTTAAAAACTATTAAACATAAGATTGTTCTCATTCAGTCTCTGACTCGTTTTATTAACACCAACTGTAAGATTTGCTTGGAGAATTGGTAGTAGATAGATTTGCTTTCTCACTGCTGCACTAATCTAAGATTCTACACAGGTCTTATATTATATGTGATGGAAAAGAGAAGAGTAGAGAACTTAATTAAATTAAATAACCAAGTTGTCTCAGTCCAAACACATTTGGTCAAAAATTGTGCCAGCAATTGCTGTAACATTGTTCAGGCTGACCCCAACTGAAATACAGCTATAATACTGTTTGAATTTAAAAAAAAAACCCAACAATATTAGAAGAAACAGAAACCCCTTAAATAAAGACCTGGGGCATAATATAAGCAATAAAGAAAGAATTTACAGCTGCTAACTGAAGTTTTGTTTGTATATGCCACAAGGACACACACTTCTTGATGGAGTGTCTTGCTCTGAATTCTGCAAAAGACTTGCCAGAAAAGATCCACAAAAATGCATCTTTTTTTTTCCCAGGTTTCCTGGTGACCAGCACATTATTCATCCACAAGTTCCCCTTCTACACATTCAGGCATTAAAAGGGTTTGTGTGAGAGCCCCCTCGCTCATAAAAACTGGTTTTCCCATACGTGCACAAAATGGTTATTCAGAGTTTTCTGGCTCTTGCTGTCTCAGGTGATAGTCAAACTCTTCTGTGTTCCAGAGCTACATAGCCCTTGTCAAGCTCATCCTTCATCCCAGACCAAAGCCTAAAAATAAGTCTCTGGCAGCATTAAGTTTCAAATGTGATAATGTATGTGTTTTACATATTTTATCTATGTCTTATATTTTCTTCTAAACAGTACTTTGTAAAATGGAAAAAAAATTCACCAAAAGCAACTCCCAACACCTTAGGATTTATTCTTGTTTACTTATTCATAAATAGATTTACATTTTTGTTAATTCATTGATTCTTACTTTCTCTTCAAAGTCTTAAAATATCTTAGATATTTTGTTATATTGCATTATGATACTTTGGGGCATCAATGTTTTCTTTGGTAGGAGTTCTTATTATGTAACACACGTGAGACAATGTAATGATAAAAAAAAAAACCCTTCCATGTTGTGTTTGATATCAACAACATTGAAAATAATATTATCTGAGTAATCCATTCAATAGAAGGCAAAGCCTGTTAGCTTTACATAGACCACCCTTCTGAATTTAATCTTAGTGAAGCAATACCAGAATTCATAAAAGATTTTAAAATTAAGGAGGGAGTATTGACATCTCGTTTCAGGGAAAAGGGGACTGACTGCTAAGGGAAGTGAGGATGCCATATTTTCTCCACTGATGAAGGTGGTTTTGCTGCTTTCTCCTTCCTGTGGCCCCAAGTGCTTCTTTGGCCTTTGCCACCGCTGTGCCAGGTTGATGGTCACGGCACTGCAGTGCTCGGTCCACCTGTGTCAATTATTTTTTCAGCTCATGTGCTTCACAAAAGAGCTCTATAACTGAGGCATTGGCACATTTGCAAAACAGCATGCAATGGTACAGGAATTTGAAAAAGCTTTTGTAGATGTACAAACTTCAGTTAAAATTTTTGACATGTTTTCAGCTTTCCTTCTAGAAACAGTAACTGCTTTTGTTTATGTTTTCCCCCAGGGTTTCCCTTAAAGGTATTGCCATCTTTAAATCCCATCCTAATTACAGTGTTATGGGGGCAATAGATATAATTTGTTTGTTAATTACTGTGTTGTCCTTGTTTGAGGGAGTTTTCCTTTGTTAGATAAACATGCTTTGGGCATACGTCAGCTGGCTAGCCAGCATTGTTTTTAAGTTTGGGCTGTAAACAAAATGTTTATGCTAAATAACTGTTCCTTTTCCCAGGAGATGAAGTTGGTAGTACTGAATTGCATTATTCCCTCCAAATATATATGAACTAAATCCACAATTTTCCTAATGTACACATGCAGAACTGATCATCATGGAAAAACATAAATCTGAACATTCATGCTGGCCATCACTATCTCTTGGTACAGGTAAACCAAAGTGTGCATGAACAAGCCTGTGGCGATTGTATCCTCAGCTCAGACAAGAGCTGCTCTTGCTGAGGACACGGAGCTGCTCTCACTAAATGAGAAGCTGGATGGTACCTCAGCATCAAGTGGCTGTGCTCACAATCCTGCATTCCTGTTCATGAGTACACTTCACTGGTTAAAGCCACTTGCCTGGGGTTCTAGGTGGTTTTACTTCACCAAGGGATTGGGCTGAGGGTAGTCACTCTCGAGTTGCAGAGTTACAGCTGGAATCACAGGCCTTTAGTCACCTGTGATCATTTGTGTGGTCATCTGTCCATCCACTAACTCTCTGCCTAAACTTTTAATATGCAAAATTTTTTTCTACCTTTCCCTCTTCTGTTGAGCTCCCTCTCTGCTGACATTTTTGCCTTCCCAATTCTTTTGTGATGCTGCCTATATTTATAAGTGGAAATTATGGTGCTCTCTCTCTCTGACACTAACATGATTTCTTTTGCTGTCATGCTCTCCTTTCTACTTTTTTATTTTTTAACTTTCCTCTTTTTAGAGACTAGTTTGTTTTAGGTACTAGCTCAGAGACTTCTGATGTGGGATCCTGTTTTAAATGAATCCTGTAGTGCAGTCTCAATACAAAACAGTCTCAATACAAAACAGTCTCAACACAATTAACAGCATCTTCTGAATTCTGCTTTTGATGAGCATTATGTATAAGTACCATGCATCCAGAAGAAAGAATTTTTAAATGGGCAAAGGGTAAGCCGGGGAAAAAAAAAATCTTTGTTATCCTATTGTACATACTTTTACTAGAAATTGGTTTCAAGGAAATTACGTGTGTCTTTAAAAATTACAACTACAGAAACATCATTGACTTCTATTTACAGAACATAATGCAGTTGGCTTCAAGAAAAATTTTGTATTTATTCATTCCATAAACAGAATTTACTGGAATAAAATATTCTACTAAAATATATGTATTTTGATAGAACTTAACATGTAGAAGATGTATCAGGTAAAATATCAAATCTGTGCAAAATATGTAGATAGATGGTACACATTATACTTATGACTGACAAGAAGTAATTTTTGAGTATAGTGAAAGTGATGCTTTCATCTGAAGATGTCATTTTTCTCAAAAACTAAAAATAGCTTCTTATTCAGATAGATTATCAGGCTGTGTTGCATGGAAACCATTTTTCTCTATTACTGTTCTTATGTAACACTGGCTTCAGGCTGAAAAGCACAATTGTATTTTTGTTAAATTAACAGTTTAAGGTCAGGTTCTTTCTCCCTCTTCTGCTATATATCTGTGTGCAGGTCTTATTTCACATATCCTCTGTGTCTTTTTGTGACACAGTGAACTCCTGTAGCATAATGTAAGGGTTCACAGGAAAACCTCGTGGAAGATGGACTTGAGTCTTTTGCCCCTAGTCAAGCTGATGGGAGTTACAGTGCTAAGTTACAGTTTCTGTCTTGAGCTCTCTGTTGATCCCAGAGGATGGTATTAGTATAAAAATTTAAAAGTTGAATTTAAATAATTGTTTTTCTGTATTGCTTATGAAAATTAAGCCCTTTTTTTTCTGGTAAAAAAAAGGATATCTTAGAGTTACTGAACTGTTTTGTTGTATTTGTTGGTGGTGGTGGTGGTGGTTTTTGCATTGAATAGCTTTTGGACAGACCCAAGGGTACTTGGATAACACATTTTTCAGTGCTTTTGAATCTTTCTGTTTTAGTTGTATTTAACACTCAATTTCCTCTTCTTTTAATGTTTATTTCACTACAGGTAAAATACTTTTGTATTACCATTAGTTACTAAAGTATGTTCTGAGCTATAATTTTAGCTCAATACAGACTTTTTTCTCTAGAAATATATTTTCTGTATATTTTCTCTGCAAGACATAGGGACAAACTATTCAGAGAGGAGTTTTCATGGGTCTGTGGGTCCTTTATTCTACTTAATGATTCTCCGTTTCCCTTGCCTCTCCTTCAGCCTTTGGAGAGCTGTGTCTGTCCTCCTTGGCAGTTACTCAGTATTCCTGCAGTCTGCACATATTGATTCCTGCTTCCCCTCCTTGCAGACCTTCAGAGGTACAAAGCTGTAACAAATAGGGCTGTGGTCCTGGGTGCTCACTGACACAGCGGCTGTATCTGTAACTGCTGTCATATGCCTTTGTTATAGATGAGGAGAAACTTCAGACTCAGGGTTTGAGTTGGAAGGAGCATATGCCCTCTTAAGAAAGGAAAAATGAAATCTTTGTGATAGCCATTTAGAAGCAAACCATTTGACGAAGACAGAGAGTCACATGTAATGGTGCTTCTGACTATGAAGCTCTGGGCTGGAGGGTAAGAAGAAGGCAGCTGTATAAAGAAATGACTCCATAGAGACTGTCAAAGAGCATAGGTTTGTTCAGAGATCATAAATGGGTTCTAACACTTTTTTTTTAAGAGGGAATTCTAATGTGCAAACTTTGAGATTGTATATTTTTGTTGCCTGTGGTTTGAAATCCTTTTTTCCACTCTGTAAATGTCTGGTTCCAGCATCCCTATAAACATACATTAGGAAGCTGTCTGCTTCTGATTATATTTGCCCAAGAAGGAAAAAAACCTCACAGGTGCTGGAAGCTCAATTAGATGTGCCAGTTATCAGCCACTTTTTTCCACCTGCAGCTGACCCTTATCACAGCCTGTGAGCAGAAGCACTGCAAGACTTCATCGTCAGAGAGAGGACTCCAAGACATTTCTTAAATGCTGGACCTCAGCTCTCTGTTCAGGGGTCTGGCTGATAAACACTGTGATTATTTTCTGCTCTTCACAGCATCATGTGGAAGAGCTCTTGGGTCCTTTTCTTTGGATATAAGGTGCAAAGGTCCAGATGTGTGATACTGGGGGCCATAATGTGTAAGCCTTGGCATGGTAAATCTTCCAGTTTAGTGGTATTATGTTTTTCCAATGCAAACCTAAATGCAGCTTCTCTAAACCAGGTACTAATGTCATGCTGAAAATTTAAAGTGCTGCTGGAGGTAAAACTTCCTTGCTTGTTGCTATGAAAAGTGGACTTCACTCACCAACGTGGTAGACAGCTCAGTTCCACCATTTTAGCAATCTTGTTACTCCTTTGTTTAGTCCAAAACTGTGTTTTCCCATAGTTAAGCATAATGATTAGGACTCCAAATAGTATTTAGTAATTTTGCATTCTTTAAAAATCTTCAAAGCTCCTAGGATTCTTCTTATTTTTGTGACTGCCAACAAATAATGTCCCAGAATGCCTTCATGCCTCTTCTAATGGCTCTTTTCAGCTACATCTCACTTCAGATGAGCTTTATTTGAAATTTTCAGAACAGACAATTTTTGGAGATGCAACATGTCAAAAAGTGTTAAGAGATTCTTCAAAACATAATTAGCACCTATTTATCCTGACTATTGTATCTTACAAGGGCTGTACCCAAGCACTGTCAGATTTGGGCCAATGGCTAATGAGAAATATCTGAAATATCTGAAAAATAAATGAGGATTTTTTTTTGTGTTAGGAGTTTCTTTTGGGTTTGTGTTTCAGGGCTGTGGGGGGTTTTGGGGTTTATTTGTTTGTTTGGTTTTGATGATGCAAAGTTTTGTTTGTTTCATTTTTGTGGAGTTTTTTGTTTGATTTTTTTTTTTATGTTTGCTTGGTAGTTGGTGTGGGCTTTTTTCCAAGGATATAAAGACTAGAGGTGGAGTTGAGAATCCTGGAAGGAAAGCAGAGAGCCAAATGGTGCATGACTAGATCTTCCTCCCATTTTTTCATTTTTTTAATCTATAAAAGAGCAGGAGCAAAGAAATTGAAAATTTACTTTACTTCTAATTCTTGTAAGGAATATGGTATAGGATCAAGGGACCAAATGTCAGTGAAATGTTTTGTGTGTAATTAGAAGAAAATCTCAAATGCATGGCTTCTCTCCCCTAAAAAAAGCAGATTACAAATACCAAATTGGAAAAGCATCTTGATTGTGCAATTTCCTTTAGCTACAGAGCTTTTAGTCCCACTGCATTTTCCATTCACCTATGGAGAGGCAGCCTGACAGGACTGCTGTGCACAGCTATTAGGTTTAATTGCCATGGCTTTACTTTGCTTTTCTTTACCCAGAACATGTTTGTGGCTAAAAATAGAGCCATTCTTTTCTGATGTAGATATAACATCTCTAGGGGCTTAATGGGTTGCATACTATTCACCAGCAGAATAGTGATTTATAAAATACTTACAAGGGAGCAACTCTGTTTGTAGAAAGCTAACATTTTTCAGCTGAAGAATTTTTTTAGATGGTCAAGCCATATTTGTGTTCTTTAATATTTAATCTGTAGTCCTTCTCTTCTTCAGCCCTCGTTTCCTATTTCCATTTTCCATTTAAGTTTTTTTTTTTTTCTTAAATTACACATTTTGCTGTGCAGGATGGATCAGTATGAGCCTCACTGAACATAAATGGTCAGATAAAATGAGAAGACTGCTGTTCAGTACTTTATATGCCTTCTGTAAATATAAAGAACAGCCCACAGAGTAGAGGCAAAGATAACTATGAACAGCCAGCATGATTTTAGGAAGGGCTGGCCCTTCCTGATCAATCTGCTCTCCTTTCATGACCGGGTGACCTGCCTGGTGGATGTGGGGAAGGCCATGGATATTATCTACCTGTACTTCAGCAAAGCCTTTGACACCATCTCCCATAGCAGACTCCTGAAAAAGCTTGGACAGGTGCACCCTTTGCTGGATAAGAACTGTCTGGATGGCCAGGCCCAGAGAGTCCTAGTGAATGGTTTTGTGGCCAGTTGATGTCCTGGCTCCAGGGGTGTCCCCCAGGGATCTGTGTTGGGCCTAGTTCTGTTTAATATCTCCATTGATGATCTGGATGAGGGGATTGAATCCACCATTAGAAGATTTGCAGATGACTCCAGGCTGGGTGCTAGGCTCTAGGAGGACTCTGCAGAGGGATCTCAACAGGCTGGGTAGATGAGCTGAGTCCACTGCATGAAGTTCAACAAGACTAACAAAGTGCACCTTGGCCACAATGCAGCACCACAGGCTGGGGACAGGGTGGCTGGGAATCTGCCCAGTGGAAAAGGACCTGGGGGTGCTGATCCACAGCAGCTGAACATGAGCCAGCAGTGCCCAGGTGGCCCAGAAGGCCAATGGTGACCTGGCCTGGATCAGCAATAGTGTGGCCAGCAGGACCGGGCAGGGATTGTCCCCTGTACGGGGGACTGGTGAGGCTGCACCTCAAATCCTGTGTCCAGGTCTGGGGCCCTCAGCTCAGGAAAAGCACTGGAGGGCTGGAACGTGCTCTTCCAGAGAAGGGAAATGGACCTGGTGAAGGGTCTGGAGCAGGTCCTATGAGGAGCAGCTGATGGAGCTGGCGGGTGTTCCACCTGGAGAAAGGGAGGCTCAGGGGTGACCTTATCACTCTCTACAACCACCTGAAAAGATGCTGTGGCAAGGTGAGGGTTGGTCTCCAAGGCAACCAGTGACAGGACTGAAGGACACAGTCTTCAGCTGCACCAGGAGAGGTTTAGGCAGGACATTAGGAAAAATTCTTTACAAAAAGGGCAATTAAATATTGGAATGGGCTGCCGCGGGAGGTGATGGAGTCACTGTCCCTGGGGGTGTTTAAGGGAAGACTGCACGTGGCACTCAGTGCCATGGTCTAATTGACAGGGTGGTGTTTGGTTATAGGTTGGACTCAGTGATCCCAGGGGTTTTTTCCAACCTAATTGATTCTGTGATTCTGTGAACGGTGTGCCCCCAAATGGAAGACAGGCCTTGTCTACTCACTACTTGGAGTGCTCTAGACCAGTTCCCTAGAGCCAGCTACATCTATTGCAGTTGACAGGCTGTTTCTCCACTGATTTTGGCAAAGTGAACTCAGGCTTACTATGCAGTGAACATGCTGTTACTGAAAGTAAACTGAAATTTGCTAGCAGCAATGCTAAGTCAATCACCACCTGCCAAATGTTTTTTCTTTCTATTTGTTATGGTAAATTAATTATCATTTCAAACAGCTAGACTTTTTTTTTCCCTCTGACATCTTGTTCACATAATGTGCTTGATCTCCTCTTGCAAACTGGAGTATGCTAGGAAATGAATGACTTTTGTTTTCTACTAGAATATAAATCCAGGAGTATAGAGTGCAGAAAATAATGTGAAAACTCCTTGGGGAGCTCTGTAGCCTGGTTCTGCACGATAATAGAAATATTATTATTTTCATTTTAGATATCAAAGATGCAGGCTAACTTATGGTCTACTCATCAGTAGCATAAAAAGTCTTTTTTTCTTTGGATATATTGATGTGTATTTGTGTGCAAATAATTTGAGTAAGGACACCGTGACAAACAGCTAGATTGGAAATGGTATTCAGTAGAGTGATACTCCTATCTCAAGACACATTTCAGTCACTGCTGCTTGAGAATTATATCCTTAGCTCTTATGTACTCAGCTTAATAGTGAGTGCTTTCCAAAGGTCTTATTAACAGAGGTTATCCTGCTCTTCTGAGAGCAGGATATTTTACCTTCCTACATTACTCGAATGCCAGTGAAGAGCCCTTCAAATCTGGAATAAAATTCATATTCTGGATTTCATCTGTGGATTTTCAGGTTTTAATTTGAGAGACCATGTCGCTAGCATCCTGAAAAGCAGCATGATTGTTGCACAAGAAGTGGAGAGCCAGGCTGAGATCTGCTCAGGAGCTCACTTCAGAAGCCCACATCCCCTGGAGTGCTAGCAGGGGTATAGGAGGAGGTTGCTGTATTATGGCTCTCCCTAGTCTGGATAGAAAATCATATCTATCTATCCTCAAGGCAGAAAACTCCCCAGCCCCCTGGGGAGAACGGAATTCTGTTTGTGTCTGAAGGAAGAAATATCTGAGGGCAAAGAGGTAATTTGTCCTCTATGGCTTTGGCCTCCCAGCTGAGCTTCCTCACAAAGGTGTAATTTAGGTCTTACTTAGCAGCTCACTTTGCTGTGTCCTCAACCTGGAGCATGTATGTTGTGCTCCCTCATTCAGTGTGACCTCTGCCCAGGCATAAAGTTAGGAATGCTGTGGACAATGTGAATTTATTTAGTCAAGCTTAAAAAAAAGCCAAAACCAACAACTTCTTAATCATCTCTCAGCATTTGTGCCTTAACTATGTTTTTTATGTGCTTTTTAAGACTTCATTAAGGGGAATGAAGTATTCATATAAGATGTAAACCACACTTGCTATGAAACTGAATGTCTAGCTTTTTAACCTGTGCTGAATTTAGCCTTGCTAGAGATGCTCAAGAGCTGTTTGGACACAGTCCTGTGCCATGTGCTCTAGGATGACCCTCGTTGAGCAGGAAGGTTGGACCAGATGACCCCACCATTGTTCCCTTTCAATCTTATCCATTCTGTGATCCTGTGATATTGGGATTTTTCATGCTCTTTCTAAACTAAACTCATTTAAAAGTCTCTACAAGGGAGCTCTTCAGCCAGTTAGCATATTATATCAATAGGAATGGTAATTATTACTGGTTACTTCATGTTTTCTAGGATGTGCCTACAGATTTTAATTTTGCAGCAATCACAATTACACTAATTATGCAGATAAAAACACCCTACACTAGTATACAGATTTCCTTTTGTTTGAAGAATGCACATACTAATGGGATCTTTTCAATACAAATTAAGCCATTTTGAACTATTCAAGTTAATTTGCATAATAGACCTTGCCTATGAAGCTGAGCATTTTGGTCTTGATTAAACAAGGATAAACAAGGATATCTGGGAGTGCACTCATTACTCCTGTGAAGCCTCCCTGCTGTGAAGAGGAAGTGAAGTTTTGTTTGTTTGGATTTTTTTAAAGTTTGCAATCAGATTTAAGCCAAAGCATATTTGGGTAGAAATGCTCTTCACATCCCCTTTTTTCTTCGCTCAGCTATAAATGACAGTGAACAGTCAATATTTCTAAAGTTTGTTGCACTGATACCCATTTCTACAAACAGGTAAGGAGATTGGGCACAAGTTAGCAGGCCAAGTGGCCCCCTCCCTCTCTTCTGCCTTTCAGAAACAGGGAGCATACCCCAGGTTGCAAGTAGAGAAGTCTGCTGAGCATAGGGAGAAAGAAGGGCTTCAAAGTAATCTCCTCTTGCCTTCCTCTCACGCTTGGTCTTCAAAATGTGCACCTCTCTGTCAAGAATGGGGCGAGGGGAGCAACAAAAGGAGTCTGCAAAGATCATAGAGAGAGACTAGACTGAGGCTGTAAAGAAGAAGGATGAGGAAACAATTAAGTCAGCTGTAATTCCAGCAGCTGGTCATCTGAAACAGACTGGCATTTCTCTCCACAGGACCATGCATTGAATAATTAATAATTATGTTACAGACACAACAGTTAAAAAAAACAAAACCACAAACAAAAACGAAGTTCCAAATGTGCAGAATGTGATTAGAAAGGTTTCTTCAGCACTGGCTGTATTAAGCCAAGCTACCATGCTTGAATTTCTTTCTTTTTTCTAATCGTTACCAAAGTATTCCCTTTGTACATATATGATAGTCAAACCCTTTTGTGAATTCTCTAGCCTATGTCTGAATGCAAACTATTGTCAATATATTTTTAATTTGATCATTGTTGCTATTTAGGTCCAAAGGTTTTTGTTTCCTTGGTCAAGATTCAGCAATACATAGATAAATAAGGAGCCTCAGGCTTGCTTTTCCATTCATATTCTATGTTTGTTTAAGGTTACAACTAATTTTATTTTTTCTCTTTCTGCTTGTGATTGGCAATGCATATCTACTGTCACTTTCTGAAATATGTCCTAGTGTGATCCAAGCTTACTTCCATGTCCTTTAGTGACACTGCCTTTCCTTTTCTGTTTTATCTCACATATTTCTCCTTTTTCCTTCTTCTTTTTTAGCACAGATACTCAAAGCAATTGTAGGTTTGGTTGTTTTTTTTCCAGTAATCTTGGATTCAGAACTCTCACACTGGGAATCCATGCACTACCTCATCTTCTTCCATCACATTCACTTCGTGCTTTTCATCTTCTGGAAGCCACTATATCTTTCCTGTCTGGTTCATTTTTGTGTTTTATCAAATTGCTCTATACTCGTCTGCAAAGGGGGCTATCCTCATCTTCCCCACACTATTTTTATGCAGTTCTCCAGCACAGGTAAGGTTTCAGGCTGCTCGTGTCCCATTTCTGCTGGAAGGCCAGTGACAGATCTCTAAATTTTAGTGCTTTCCAGTACATTGATAGGATGATAGAATATGAAAACCAGATTATTATTATTTTAGTATGCAAAGCACTCAGTCTATCAGTAGAATTGGTTTTATTTCTGCCCAAACATCCTTTTCTATCTCAGTGTCTTTGAGAACATAAACAGAATGAAGACTGTGTTCATGTCTGTTCTCTGCAGTAGCTACCAAATATAGCCCAATCTAAACCAATACATTCAAGTACTGTGTTGACGCTGCTGTCTAATAATAAAAGGAGACTTTTTCTACCACTAAATACAATTTTAGTTCATAGTTACTCCTTGCAGTTGTTGTGCCTCCCTCTTTTTGTTTTGTTTTTTTCCTTTTTCCTGTTGCCATTTAAAACAAGGAGCACACAGACTGTAGGGACGGATGCTAACACGTGAATTCAAAGGGAAAGTCCCTTGCTCTGTTTAACATTATGAATTGATGCTTTAAAAATTATCTGCTTCAGTGCTAATTTTACCTTGTGATGAATGTTAGGCTTTAAATATGTAAAATGCGATGAGAGGGCAGCAGATAATATCAGGAGCCTGGAAAAGTTATCTTGTTTTCCTCACAATAATTGCATGACCTTCCTCTTGAAGACAGGTCTGTCCTAATTACCAAACAACTTAAAAACACAGGGAAGTTCTTCAGAAGCTGTCCACTGGTTTAGCTGAGGAGGAGCTGCAGGAAATTCTGAAGCTTAGAGGGAGCTTGAAGGAAAGGTATTGACCTTTAAGTTCACAAATGCTTTTAGGGGTGTGGACATCTAGGAGCAGAGAGATATTGTTCCAAGGTTCTGCTGAAATAAGACAGCTGAGTCCAAAAGACTTAGAAGACAAAATTGCTATCTGGTGAATAATGTGTGGCATAACAGGGAACAGTGTGTGGAGGGTATGTGGTAACAGTAGTAACATTTTTCATGCGCCCCAACATGTATTAATCAATACATGTTCTATTTTGACTAATAAGAGAATGGCAGCTTCTAAATTCTGTAGAGCTAGAGCAGCAGAATATTGACTTGTAGAAAGCCAAACAGGTCCTTCATCCTTCTGACCCTCCAGAAGTATTTATGCATAATGTTTCTCTTCAAACAGTCCAAATTTTCTTGATTTGGAGAGTAAAGCCTCCATGGACTGTGACACTACTCCAAGACAGAGAGTTCAGTATCTATCCATATAGAGCTGTAGATTTTAGCAAAAAGGTCCTTATTTAAGTCCAAAAGAGCAATTGTAGCCCATTCTAATTACATTATGCACACTCCAACAACTGATAGCCATTGACCTGTATGGAACATTTCCAGTTACAAACTGATTAAAACTGCTTCAGGCAGTCGTTCTGCTCTACGGGGAAGCACTGATGCCTGATGTAATGACCTGACCAATGCTAAGCAAATGCAAAGCCCTCTAAGCAGAGTGGTACAAATATAGACAGCCAAAAGGCCATGCACTGTATGCTTCTCGGCTGTGAATGCTGAGAGCAGGTTTCACAGCCATGAGTAATCCTCAGCCAGCTAGCCATCCTCAGCACATACCCATGGAGCTGAATGTGCAGGGGCTAATTCCTTCCTGGGCTGAACTGGGTGTGTTTTCGAAAATGTCTTTTTTCCCTGCATAGTGCAAGGAGTCACATTTATGTCTTACATGAATTTAGTAAGTGGGTGAAAGGCATCAGTGAAAAGTCATTCTCTGCTCGTGCCTGTTCAAGCACTTCACCTCCTCTTCCAGCTCTGTGCCAGTCCTAGGTTAAAAAGAGCTGAAATGTTGGGGATGCCACTTTCTGGTGTGTGTTTTTTTGTATACAAAAGGTATGTCCCCTTGTCTGCCAGTAGTCCTTGAGGAATTTTATGTAAAATGTAGGTATTTACATAATTAGGATACACATTTAAGGGCCACTAAACATGAGAATGTAACAATGTTTGACATACTGTAGAGCCCTGAAGGCTTTAGAAACTTAGATTTCCTGTATCCAAATAATGTAGTTGTCATAATTTGATGTTACCCTTCCTGTATCTACATTTGACAATTTAAACCAAAAACTACAATATGCTACATGCCATGCACCCAGTTGTGAACATTTGTCCAGGTTGCATAGGTTCTTTATAGTCAGTCTTCATTACTACATCAAGGTGATGTGTGACTTCCCCCACACCAATGCTGACACGAATGTTTAGAATTAATACATTTCTGAAATACCTTTTTAATTCTATTGTTTTCAAGATCATGAAGATACTAAAATTCAGATTTTTCAGTGTTTTTTTCTTGTGATGCATTGTTAAATAAAATTTTCACCATTTTCCTGAAAAAAAAAAAAGTAAGAATAACACATCTGGATAATTTTAATATTTAAAATTGGCCTACAATGATGAATTATCCCTTATTGTTATTTTTTATTAATAAAATGGAAAATGTTTTCTTGAAATTTCCAGACACTAACTATTATTCTTGAGAAGATTGTTAGGAATGGTCAAGTTTTGGTGAGTCTTTCAAAATCCAGCAAAGGTAAATGAGAAGGAGGCAGACAAGCATAACAGTAAACGATGAAGAGCCTGATATTGTTTGCAGTTCAGGAGTTTCCATGCTTCCAAGTTCAGTCTAAGGCAGGTCAACTCCCTTACCATACTAATCCTTTCAAAACACCTTCATTAGAGGTTGCTGCTGATCACAAGTTGATCACAAAAGCAGGAGGTGAGGTGAAGGCATGAGTGGCAGGAGAGGAAAAGTTAGAGGTTTTCAGAGCTTTTATGAAGCAGTGACTGGGGTGACCGTGGCTGGGTGCCAGGTGCCTGCCAAGCAGCTCTGTCACTCCCCTTCCCAGTGGCACAGGGAGGAGAGAGAAAAAGAGAGAAAACAACTTGTAGGTTGAGATAAGGCAGTTTACTAAAGGGGAAAAAAAATAAAAAGCAAAAGTTGGCACAGACTTAAGCAGAGGGGAAAAAAAGCATTAATCTCTACTTCCCATCGGCGAGCGATGTTTGGGCACTTCCCGGGAAGCACGGCTTCAGCACATGTGGAAGACAAACACTGTGAAATAACAAATGCCCCCCATTCCTCCTCTCTCCTTTAGCTTTTATAGCTGAGCTTACATCACCTTTGGTATTGGATTTCGCTATACAGGGGCAATAGGTTTATTTGGGTGAGCTGGCCTGCTTGTGTCCCCTCCCAGGATCTTTCTTGACTCCATCCTGCTGGTGGGGTGCAGAATGTTGAGGCGGCGCTGATGCTGTGCCAGCATTTCTCAGCAGTAGCCAAAAAGCTGGGGTGTTATCAGCACCTTTGCAGCTACCAATGCAAAGCACAGCACTGTGAGGGCTGCCAAAGGAAAATGAACTCCAGCTCAGCCAGACCCAATACAGTCAGGAAAAAGTTCTCTGTTTTTTGGAATATCCTCATATGTTTTCCTCTACTTGACCAGACTGGCTAAGATTTTATTTAGATTAAAGGAGGGATGTGCACATTTGATTGTAGAGTCTAATGAATCATAAAGTCCCAAGTGAAACAAATGGAGAAATTCAAGCTTTTACGGAGGTTATCAGAATAAGACAGTGTCCATTCCCCATGTCTGGTCAATAAAAACATGCACAGTGACCTGCATGTCATATAAACTGCTTCGGTTTGCTGAGGGTTTTTTTTCCTTCTTTTTTTCTCCCCAAAAGGGTTCTGGCCTGTTGCTATAACAACTCTGTAGCATCATCAAAGTACCAAACACAAACAACTAACTCAGACCACAAAGCGTCAGTCCATCCCTTTTCCCTATGCCCTGTTTATTCTTTCAACACTCATTTTACATAATATGCACTCACAGGGACCTCCACACAAATTAAAGTTTCCACCAGAGAGTATTCAGCATAACTGCACACCCATCACATCTTTTCTGTATTGCTAGTTGATGGTTATTAGAGGAAGGTGTTTGGCATATGTTTTTAAACAAATTAAATAAATAGCATACATTTGCACTGGTAAATTTAATTACTTTATTGTGTAACTTGTTGTAAATATTTTTCTCCTATATTTAAAGTTATCTGGACCATACCTTATCCATCTCTAATTAAATCCACAAACAAGAGAGAATGAGCTGCAGGATTATGCAAGATTCATGCTTAAGATTTACTATGACTGTCATTGGAAAACAACAAATAAAGTAGCATTTCTATGGCTGGCATGAAAGTGGCACATCTTTTTCCTTGGAAAATCTATTTCAGATTCCATAAGTACTATATTTTACTGCAGTAGCTTGGAGATGAAGGGGACTTAGCTTTTCAGAATTACAGAAAATGATGCAGCAGTCCCTTTTCGCTTTCCTTTTTTCTTGTACTCAGTAGTTCAAAGTCTGTCTTTCTGCTTTTGTTACTGTGATTGTATTCAATGTGATTGGCATTGATTGTGATGCTAAGTATTGTCTCATTAGCCTCCTTTTTAATGGTCAGTTTAATAAAATCAGCTGATATGATTAATCCTAGTTGGAAATTGAAAAGGTGTAGCTTGTTGGTACAGATGCTACCATAGGCTGTCTCTCATATATTTGGGTATGGGACCAGAGAAGGAGACAGCAAGACCTGTGTGGCTCTTGCTCTCCTAAACAAGTATGAGTGGGGAAGAGGTTGTGGATGGAAGTTCAGTTCCAGCCTTCCCACGCATCGTGCTCACAGTGCACAGCAAGAAGCAGCTGTCTACAGGCAAGAAGCAGGTCCCTTGCTGCTGAGATTCACCATTCTCGACACTTGGAGGTGACATGCAGGGGTGTTTCCTGGGATTGAAACAATTGCTTTATTCATAGAGCATGGAAAAAAGCAAAGCGTGGCTCTAAAATACCGTCTTGGCATTTACAAAATGTTGGTATTTCTTGGTTCTGTTGCTAAATTATTAGTAAAAATGGTTAATTTTGCTGTTGTCTTTTTTTTTTCCCACAAGTGACCTACATCTTCTCACTTCAATCTGAACTAAGAGGCACTGTGTTAAGCACTGAGTTGTGAAGAAAAACGAAATGAAAAGAAAGGGCAAAACTATTGCCCATTCAGCATGGCTAACCCAAGCAGAAGAATGTTCATTTAGAATTTTGCAATATTCTGATCATGTCTATAATGCATTTCTGCATAAACATTTTTTTTCCTTTAAAAGCATATGGTTTCTGATCGTATGCTTTGCACACTTCTATCAACATTATTCTAAGTCCTGCTTAGGTGGAGTAATTTTGCCTTACGTCTCTGCTGGAGTAGCTGACCACAGAGGAATTACAGCATTACACTTCTCAGTTAATGCCTAAAACACAGAAAGTTCTGCCTCCAGGTTTGTTTGCATTTGCTTATTTGGTTGGTTTAGTTTTCTGTGATACTGTTTATGAGTGGGTCATGGACGCTGACATGTGTTTGTCTCCGATTTGCCTGAAGACTTCAGTTTGGTCTACAGATGCTTGAAAAAGTCCATCTGGCATCAGTACTGCAAGCCTACTGATGTTAACCTCTTTTCCCAGGGAGGTAAAATTGCATTCTTGCTCCCAATGTTATCTGCTGGTATTTAGGCTGGTCCTGGTTTTCCTTGAGTGTTTGAAAACAAAGGTATAATTTAGATTTAGTCTCAGTTGTTTCTGTCGCTATCCCAAGATTCTCTGAAGCAACCCATGCACCTGTGTGCTTTAGAGCAATGTCCCAAGTTTGTGTTTGTCTGCCAGCCTGTTCTGTGCTCTGCAGACAGCCTGGGAGCCCTGTGCAAGGGGGCAGAAACCTGGGAGCAGTCAGGCGGATGTATGGCTTACCTTTGGGGGCTCTTTTAGGACTGCCCTGTACTCTGACACATACATCCAATGCTTAATCATTCATAGTTCCTATTCAGATGGAGCAGCTTGCTCAAAGTCCTTGGTCTCTCTAGACAGCCAGTAAAAGCTCCCCTTATCTGTGCCAAACATAGATAGTGTTGTGCAGCAGCAGCTCCACTGAGGCTGCACCAAAGTGGGCAGCATTATTTTCAGCTTGTCCTTCAAATCAGCCAACATCCACTTGAAATACCTGCAGCCTTTTTAGATTTTCCACTGGAATTTCTGATTTCTTTGGCTACAGTGACTTGAATCATACTGAAAGCTCCTGCCTTCCTTTGCTCCTTCCCCTCTTTCTATCTCTCAATCTTTTGTCAGCCATCAGCAGAAGTGAACTCATTGCTGAGCCTGTTTCAAGCCACTCTCTTGGAAGGTCTGTACTGCAGCTTTGCCTGGAGCCATTTTCGTGTTTATCTACCTCTACACAGACGTATCCTTCCAGTACATTTATCCTGATAAAATTTCCCCAGAAAATATACTCAGGAATGGCATGAATGTCTTCTCCCAGTTTCTAATGGACACCCCCATGGGATGGGCTTGTTTTTATTTTGCCTCACTAGATTTCTTCAAGAGAATGCACACAATGATCTAGAATTGGTCCTACTTTGTCCCAGAACTAAATCACGTTGCCTTTTTGAAATCCCAAAAGCTTGTTCAATAGCTTTTAAATAATTATTGTAAAAAAATTGAAAATTTGTAAAATTGCCTTAGTCGAACAACAATTTGTATGGAGTATGATTTTACCCTTCTGTTTAAAGGCTTGTATCTTACAGCTCTTCTACCCTCCATCCGATATTTCTTACCTTGACTTTTAATGACTGTAAAATGAGTGATGTCTGACAGATACACTTCTGCTATTAAGTTGCTCAATTAATTCGATGTAGAATTAATTAGAACAACTGAATGTTTCCCAGATTTTCTTGTTGACTCTGTTTTGTGAGTTTTCAAAAATTGCTTTTGAACACAGGAGATGAATAAAGTGTAGACACTCTTCTAGTTTTCAGACATACATATGCTTGAATACTCAAACATACACCTTTTATCATTTTAGGTCAAAAAAACAGGTAGGAACAGTAATATTGGTATAATTAAGTTATGTTTTTATTCCTCTTCCTACGTGGAAAGAACCGGAGTGCTTGAACCAGAAGCACAGGTACCAGGCATGTAATTCTAAAGGACAAATTCTATACCAGCAAGATTAATTCCTTAAAAATACTGTTTCTATGTGGTTATTTCCTGTACATATAGAGATATTAAGAACTGATTAATTAGTCAAGGTAAAAATCCTGCTATCTTTCAAGACTTTGGCAAGGAGCTATTCAGGAAAGTGAGTGTTTACACTACCAGGGCATATATTGTAAAGCATTGTTTGTTGGAGATTTTTGCAGCTTTTGCACCCTTCCCATTCAGGTAATGTACTCTGAGGGTGTCCAGGTGGAAAAGTTGTAAACGAACATCACAGACAGGGGCTGAAAAGGAGTTGAATCAGTTAAGTATTTCTTGTAATCATTCATACCTTTTTTTTTTTTTTTTTGACTCATTTATAAAGAAAAAATGAAACAGTGCGGGGCTTCTTCTATGACTAAATTAGCAAAATAGAACAGAAAGTGGGAGAATTTACACAGGAGACATGAAATTTGTTTAGCATCAGAATTTGTGGTCCATATTTTTGCCTGCTACTTCTGATGTGGTTAGCTATTTCAGTCCAATACCTTTGCAACTTCTGGTCATCTATTTTCTATTTTCTTAATTCCTTTTTTTTTTTTTTCTTTTTTTTAAATCTGTGTTAATTTCATAATTGAGAGTTTTATATTCCTTGGCTCAGTCACAGATAGCCAGTATCCTTTGTCAATGTCCTTTTGGGTGTTGCAATTATTCCATCTGGCATCCAGGTACAGTTCCAGGACTAGAGTTCCAGGCTCATCTGACAGTTATATGCCCCATCTGCATCATTGTGCAGAAATTTTAGCTATCCAAGAGGAATAGGTTTATACATCTTGGTGACCAAACCCTGCTCACAGGTACCAAAGGGACATGTGAGTCAGCTTCCAGGCCCACCAAAGGCATTACTCCAGGGTGTTGTGAAGCACAGAACCAGATAATGCCAAGATCTGCCAGAGCACAGTGCAGATATACAGTAGGCTCCAGGAGGATGAATTTCAGTGTCAGAGATCCAGTCACCTCTCTACAATTACACCTGTTGTAATAAATTGCTTGGCAGACAGGGTTTTTCCCCATGTTATGCTTCTAATGTAGAAATACTGACTTGGCTTTGTGATTAATAATTTCTCTAGACCAAGATTTTATTTCTCTGTGGAAATAAGAATAAGGCTAGGTTGGACTTAGGGTCTGATTATGAGTCAAAATTTGTTTTGTAATGTTAATTTTTTTATGACTGGAAAATGGTTCAGTGGAAAAGTCTTGAGGATGCTGGTCCACAGCCACTGAACATGAGCCAAAGTGTCCAGGTGGCCAAGAAGACCAATGACATCCTGGCCTGTGTCAGCAATAGTGTGGCCGGCAGAATCAGAGCAGTGACTGTCCTCCTGTACTCAGCACTGGTGAGCCCACGCCTTGAATCCCATATTCAGTTCTGGAGCCCTCAATTAAAGGAGGACATTGAGGTGCTGGAAGTGTGTCCAGAGAAGGGCAGTGGAGTTGGTGAGGGGTCTAGGGCTCTAGAGGGTAAGTCCCATGAGGAATGGCTGAGGTAGCTGGGATTGTTTAGCCTAGACAAAAGAAAACTTGGGGGGACCTTATAATTTCTACAACTCCCTGAAAGGCGGTCGTAGCCAGTTGGAGGTCAGGCTCTTCTTCCAGGCAGCCAGTGACAAGATGAGATGATATAACCTCAAGCTGCACCAGGGGACATTTAGAGTGGACATCAGGAAAATTTTCTTTGTGGAAAGAGTGGTCAGGCATTGGAATGGGCCACCCAGGGAAGAGGTCAGTCACTGTTCCTGGAGGTTTTCAAGAAACAATGTGGGACAATGCCATGGTCTAGTTGACAAGGTGGTTTTTGGTCAAAGATTGAACTCAATGATGTTGGATTCTTTACCACCCTAAATGATTCTGTGATCCTTCTTTGTTCACTTACCCCCTTTTTCCTTTCAGTAAATGAAAAACCAAACAAACAAAAAAGCTTTTCTAATAAATATTGAATTACAGCTTTAGCTAGTCTAACCAAATTAATGTAGGGCTTGTAAATACAAATTACTTATTTATAACTTTGGGATTAGAATTTAAAGTGTATTTGTAAGACGACAGCCACACACCAATGATTGTCCAGTAGCCGTTGAGTCTGTCTGGCAAGTGTAAGTGCCAGAATCAATTCTAGTGGAAGTGGGTGTGTTATTTCTTTATTTCTACAACAAAATGTGTGGTGAAATATTTATAGAGACATATGCTGTACTTGAAGAGGTTAGTTATCTGTTTACTTTCTTGAGGGCTAAGTAGACAATCCTTCGTGTAACAGAATATTTAGAGGCATCAGGAAAGTGAAATGTAAAGCTTTTTTCTAAGCCCATTACAAACAAATATCAACTCTTGAGCTCTAGAAATGTAAGTAGGAGCTGAAATGGGCAATAGTTGCTTGCAATTATGTGGTGCAAATTGGAACAGCAAATCTAAAACTACATTTGCAGTAGACATTTGATTCGGATTCTGCAATATTTAGTTCAGAGATGGCTTTGTTCCAACCCTAATTAGTCCAGGTTGAGTAACTTGCCTATGAAATCTGTGTTGGGGTTCATATGAGACATCTAAATTATGAGTGCATTTGTCCTAGGTTGCATATACAGTCAATGGAAAGAGAAGTGCCCCTCAGAGGCTTCAGCTGGTCTAAGATCTAAATATTCTTCTCCACTGGCCTGGGGCAATTACGTATCTCATTCATGTAAGTGCTTAAAATACAGCAGCGTGACCCTGGGCCCAAGGACTTGATGCTCTCTGAAGAATTAATAGCGGTTTTCCTTTTTCTTGTTTCTGTCATTCATGAAAAAGAAAATGTGGTTGCCATGTAGCCTGTGTCTAGAATTACTGTTCATAAAACAAAATACCAGACTGGCTTCATTTCAGATGTTTATTATAGTGTATATTTCTTCCCTTAGAAGCTTTGCCTCTTTAGTGTCCAGCAATATGTGGTATTACTGGCAGTGAAGGAGCTTTTCAGTGATCACAAGTGTTCAGAATATGGAAGCTGCAACTGAAATGTGCAATCACATCTTCCTGCTGAGAAATAGTTGAGTGCATCTCTGCTCAGGAGGAAGCCAGGGCTGAAGAATTAAGAATGTGATAGACTAGCACTAAAATACAGCAAGAGTATCCTGGGTGAGCTCAAAGAGTACCATTCCTGTTGTCACACAACATTCGCTTGAGTTTCTTTTCACTGCCTTTGCTGCATAGTGGTTCTAATGATGGATGTTGCTATTTTTTATAAGAAAAAAAAACAAAAACGAGAGGGGAGTGAGAGAAGCAGATATTAGGGAAGGGGAGGGGAGAGAAAAAAGGCAAAAATAAAGGAAAAAGAAGTCATGGCTTGAAACAGGAAAATCTGAGCTGTTTTATGAAGTAGTCAGCAAGCTACTAGATGGTTCAGAAAATGGTGTCCTCTTCTGGTTGCCTGAAGTTGCCAAACATTCAGTGTTCTGATGTCAAATATCCAGTAGAGTGAATCTGTTCTTTTTGTAAAAGATGTGAGATGGGTTACTGAATTACAAGGTCACAAACTGGTGTTTGGGTGCCAGATTCTGAGCGCTCTGAAAAAGCACAACCTTGAGCACTAAATGAGCTATAAGTAATACACATAAAGACAGTATGTTGTGGACTGGAATAATTTTGTAAAGAGTCACTGAAAAAAGTCTTATGAGACCCTAAAATAAGTACTGTTTGGGAAAAAGCCCAAACTTTTCTAAGTTAATTTATCTCATATTGAGTGTTTACAGTCCTAGATTTGAATAGGCTTTCTCATATTTGTAATGGTTGTTTTTCAAAACAAATGTGCTTCCATGACCACTTTACAGATTTCAGGAAAAAAATGTTATGTTTTTATGTATATATTCTTTCAAGCAATGTGTACACACAAACATTGAAGCAAAACTGGAAGGATTATAGAGCTAGCTGAGTTTGTGTCAAATTCTTACAGTGTAAGTTAATGGTGTCTGTTGGGTAGAATTTTCTCCTTATTTTCATTTATAATTTTTGTGCTGTTGCTTCATTAAGAGTAAGAAAGGGAATAAAATCTCCTACCAGTCCTTGCCACTGATTTTCCATCTTGTTTTTATATTATGTCATTTTTTTTGTTAAAAAAAGAAAAGTAAGGGCTTGTACTGGTATCAGTAGGAAGCGGTTTACATCGCTTGCTACTGCTCTCACTGTTCTTATCTGTTATCACATCAGCACTGTGTACCAGAAAAATACATTTTGCCTTCACCACGGTGTTTACTGATGACCCGAGTTTACCCAAGTTATTTGACATTTAGATACTCTTTTAATCCTTGTCCAGTTTTTATGAGCTCATGGTCTTTATGTGCTGCTGTTGAGAGCAACAGCATCAAACCAACTGCAGTGGACAGTATGAATATTAACATATTTTCTCAGACCATAAAAACATTCTGAATTAGTTTTTCTTCAGCTAGAACAGTTTATTTTCTGTAAACTTTTTAAAGTGTTTGCTAAGGCCTGGCAGTCCACAGGCTATCAAAGATGGATGTAAATATGTGTGGGAGTACAGAAGGAGAAGTAGGAAGCTTTTTTGTCATAAAGAAAACTATTTGGCAGGAACAGACTCCTTGAATTAGTGCCAGCCAGATTATATTGGTAGAAGAGGTCACGTAATAGTCCAAAGGTACCAAATAGAGGACTGATGTAAGAAAGAAATGTGTTTTTCTCATGTTTACGGGGATACAAGTGATGTGCACTTCTGTAGGTCAAATATCCTCAGAAGCATTGGAGTCGCTGCCCATGGAGTTTGTGATTGCTTCTTCACTAAAACTGACATTATGGAAATTTGGCAGATGCTCTGGTTTGATTAATGCAATTGTTTTGTTTATCTAAGTAAATAAGATTACTTTCTGATCAAGTTTGCTTTAACACTTGTATTGACCTGATTGAATTGAACAAGTGTACAAGCAGATGCCCGTTAATGAAGTCTACATCCTGTTGCATACCTTTATTCTGTGGCTACAAGAATGTCAGTGACAAAGTAAAAGTGCTGATAGAAAAGTAAGCACTAACAAATGCAAAAATATTGTATCTGTAGTGCACAATATAAATGATGTTTCTTTTTTTTAATAAGGAATACAATAAAATCTGCATAGCAGTCTGGCAGCTCTACTGCCCTCAGCTATCACATACATCTCCCTAGCTTTAGCCAAGTTGTATCATTGCTTTTATACAGATATTCATTGTGTCAGCTGACATTTTACTGCTTTCTATTTTTTGCAGCCTGAAATGGCAGTCACCGATTCTGAAAAAAAAGAGGTGTTTTCACCTGCTACCCTCAGCAAAGGCATTAAGCTAAAGATGCTTGCTATTTCTTAAGCAGGCAACTTGTTTTTAAATTAATTTCATTTAGTAAGATAATAAATTTTCTATGAGCAGGAAATGAAAAAATCTTGTATTTTAACCACATACTCCAGTTTTTGAAGACTGATGTTTTACTGCATGCAAAGCACTGAAATGGTAGCATAGCTCTAGGAATGAGCTGATTCAGCCAGCCCTTGAGTTCAATACACAGGTAATTAGAAATTCCTTTGTTGACCTTTTTTTTTATTGTCTGTATAAAGCAAAACTATCTGTCTCTATTCTGCATCCACAGGGTGTCAATTATCTCTACTTCAACAGTGGTGTATGTATCAATGTTTGACGTGAAAAGTAAAGTTTTTCTGAAAAATTATTTCAAGCATATTAAAATACATTAATATATGAACAGCCTCTGAGCATGTTTCCTTTCATCTTCTCCATTAATCTGACATTTCATATTGTGTATTCCGGACAGAATCAATTTTGTAAATGCTAAATAGTGAAATTTGGTTTGTGAATATTAGTTAATTAATCATTACAACTCTAGCAGCATGTTTTGATATTGCTGTGTTGAGATTCATGTGGAGTGATAGCATAGTGGATCTTGTTACCTTTTTGGTGAGAAAGGGAAATGAACTTGTTTGGTGGTGTTTGGTCTAGCAAAGGTGTTTATTTACAAGGGAAACACACAAAAGTATTTGAAAAGTCTTGTTTTCCTGGTCCCATTGTGTGGATACAAGAGAAATCTCTCTTGCATTCAGAAATAAGTAGGTCACAAGCACTCCACCCAAAACTCCCTCTGTGGGTCTTGGCTTTCTTGCAGGACCACACATGCAGAGGTCTCCTCACTGATAGTGCAAGGGATAGTGCAAGCCTAGAAAAGAATTTGACTTTGTCCCACATGAGCTCCTCTTCTCTAAACTGCTAAGACATGGATTTGGTAGGTGGACCACTCAGTGGATAAAGAACTGTCTGGATGGTCTCACTCAACTGCTCAGTGTCCCAGTGACATTCCTCAGGGGTCAGTGTTGGGACCAGCATATCATCCTGGGCTCCATCAAACGCACTGTGGCCAGCAGGTCAAGGGATGTGATTTTCCACCTCTGCTCTGCCCCTGTGAGACCCCAGCTGGAGTGCTCCATCCAGCTCTGCAAGAAAGACAAGGGACTCTGTTGGAAGGAGTCCAGAAGAAGGTCACCAGAATGGTCAGAGGGATGGAGCACCTCTCCTATGGAGTAAAGCTGAGAGAGTTGGGATGATTTAGCCTGGAGAAGGTTTCAGGGAGACCTTATGGCACCTTCCAGTGTGTAAAGGGGCTCCACTAGAGTGCTGGAGAGGGACTGCATACAAGGATGTGTAGTGTTGGGATCATGGGGAGTGGCTTCAGGCTGGAGGAGGGTAGATTTGTATCAGATAGAAGGAAGAAATTCTTTGCTCTCAGGGTGGTGAGGCACTGGAACAGGTTGCCCAGAGAAGCTGTGGATGCCATATCCCTGGAAGTATTGAAATGCTAGGGTGGATAGGGCTTTGAGCAGCCTGATGTAGTGGAAGGTGTCCCGTGGTGGGGGGGTTGGGATTAGATGGTCTTTAAGGTTCCTTCCAACCCAAACCATTGAGTGATTCTATGATTTTTACTTTATTCTTTTCTGCTTTTCATATGTATATTTATGAAGATACTAAATCTCCAACATCTGCATTTTCAAATTGTTTCAGGAACTGGTATGACACGTAATTTTTCTTGCCTAACTGAATCATGTGAAAGGTGCTGCCCTCCTAGTGTTTCAGCTATTTCTTTTCTTTCATCAGAGGTGTGGGTTCTCTGGTGAAAAGCATAACTGAAAAAATGCTGTGTCTCCATTTGACTGAAATACTTGCAAGGCCTCTTAAGGAAAGTATGCTAGAGCTTGGGTTTTTGTCCTCCAGCTTCAGTGAAAATATATGACGTAAATATTTTGGGGTCAATGTTTATTGCATATGGGTGTCATTCTGTGCTCCTTTCATTTGTACTGGTTTAAAATCTATCAGCTAGTGACAGTGTGTCACGTGACAGCAATAGATAATCAAAATATTTGCATCTTGCATTGCCAAACGAGAGAGAGCACAGCCCCTCAAGGCAGGCTGACTTCATTGCAACAGAACATTTGTATTTCCAAACAGTTTCCATCTCTGCTGCTTGGATTATTTCTAGACTGTAACTAAATTGTACACGTGCAAAGGGGTACAAATCAGTTGTGGTGTTTTCTGCAAAGCTGTTTCTTCCTGGGGAGTGACAGCTACACAAAATGAATGGGACTTCATATTATGGTTGGAGGCCCTTGTAAAAACTGCACTGCAGGTTTAACAAGTTAAGGCTGAATTTTTATGGTTTTATGACTGTTCCAGTTTTCTTCTGAGACAGAAAACAGCAAAAAATGTTGGAAGTTACTCTGTAGTTTAGAACTTGCTGGACCAAGATTGCTGAAGAATTTCTGATTAAAACTTTCTGGTAACAACTTCGCAGTTAAAGTGATCAGTGAAGGGAAAGCGTGTACACTCCAGAATATTTTAGTATGTTTTGAGTAAAAGATGACAACTTTTTCCTTGCATGTGAAGAGTAAAAGAATAAAATGTTCAGTAAAGAATGAATTGATCAGTAAAGATGCAACATGTGAAGACTAAAAGAACAAAATGTTCAGTAAGGGTGCTATATTTGGAATAGAATTACTCATTTTTAGAATGAATTTTTAAAAATTGCTTAGAAATGGTTTGGCTAATCCATCTGGAGGAAGTTTCAGCATCCTGGAAAAGTTGTGATATATGTTGTTTATGAAGGCAACAAATAAGGAAATGCAGTCCCTGCATAAGATTAGTTTGGTTGCAATCTACTGTGATTCATTCCTTGATAATGAATGTTTTAATTATTCTCAACAGTTATCCTGAGGCCTTTTGGAGGGCCTGGTTTGAAATCTATATAATTCAAAGGAAAGTCTCCAAACTACTAAGTGCCATTTCCTTAATACTGTATACATAAATACCCAGGTTGTGAGACCTGAATGAACCACCTCCTGTAATTCAACATTAAAACACACAGCAGTATTAGCCCTGGGAAGCTCCCAGAAAGAAAGGGACCAGTAGCCATTCACCTTTTTTACCTACATGTAAATCTTAGAACAAAATGCAGAATGCTTCTGGTTGAGCTTCGAAGTCTTTTAGTCTTTCCTCTTCCTTCTGTCTGTTGAATTTATGGTCCTGATAAACATGAGTCCAGGTAGTTCATATAATATGTAAAAACTTGAGCATATTGATAAAATGGTTAGTTTTTAGGTGGCTTCAAAGATTTGTATTTTTTCCCAAGGTAAGGAGTTATATTTACTACCTATGTGTTTTAGAGAGGTTTGGACTAGTGAGATTTAAACTGGTTACATCTAACAGTGAATAAACACAGAAAAATGATGGACAGAAAAATGGTAAAAGCTAGCAAACAGCAAACAGCAAAATTTCTAAGACCACCCCTGCAGAATTCCATTACTGCTTGTTATTCACAGCACTTTCAGAAGGAAGAGAAATAATTATGAAAACACATTCAGTTAAATACAAGTACTGGCTTCTGGAAAAAGATTGATCCCAACACCTTAAAATGTTCTATTTCAGTTTCTGCGCCATTATATCTGTGTGAATCCAGACTAAATCTTCAGTGGAGAAATATGGAGGAATCTATTGCTCTGGTTTGATAATACTGTAACAAAAGTAATCTAAAAAGCACATAGTGGCAGAAACCAATATGGGGGAATACATTTAGAAGAAGAAATATGATTTCCATGGAAGGAGAAATGCATTTAAAAGCAGAGATCAAATTAGTTATACTCAGAAACAAAAATGTGGCAAATAGGATAAAGCACCAGCGACATAGACCGTATCATGGATGATTGTAGGTTGAATAGTAAAAAGAAAAGAATCAACAAATGAAGAATTTGCTTGAGCAGAAATGCAGTTTATGGAAGGAGGAAGAAATGTCTAGCAGGCAGAACACAACAGAAAAAGCCAATGAAATGCTTTCCCTGAAAGAAGGGAAAAATACATGTTTAATTTTGGGTTGTATTTAGTCTTGCATCATAGCATTCTACATGAATCATTATTTTATTGTTTACCGGGAGAAATTAACATCTTCTTTGCACAGGAGATGATGGTACAACCCCAGCAGAACCTGTAGAGTTCTAATAGCATCACATTAGCTGAATGTGGCCCATTATCTGCAAATTGTCTGTTTGAGCTCAGTCCAGAATCTGAATCACATGATAGAAATAGTTTAAATGGGCAGCTCTTCTGCTGTGGCTGTGTTCTAGAGAATGCTTATCTGGGTATGGACATGCCAGAGGTCTCCATTAAAGTTGTGAATGTACTTTCATCCTATCTAAGTGCAAGATTAACAGTATTTGAGTGTAAGCTGCACACCATCACTGTTCCATGTTTTTGTCAATATTTTCTCCATGTGATGCTTCCTTTCAGTCAAAAGTGAGCATAACCCTTGAATGCCAGAATAAGCGTACTTAAAATAAGACATCATCCTGACATGATGATGTAGAAACAGTCTGCTTATACCTGAGTTGTAACTTACAACCTGGTTTTGCAAGGTGTTGGGATGCCAAAGAAGAGTGTTAGCCCTGCTTTGTGTCTTCTTTCTTCATCAGCCTTTCATGAGCTCTTCCCTGTAAGCCTGTCCCACTTGGACCTGGTACTGGAGCATTAGACCACTCCTAGGAAACTCTGCAGTTCAAATCACAAAAGCACAAAGGGCTGCAGCTCCTGTCCCCTGACTCATCAGGCTGCTCAAACTGCACCCTCAAAGCAGGGTCTTGTCTCCCTTTCTCATACTCCTGAGGCTTTATGTCACTTTTTTTGATCAGGCAGCCCATCAACACCGTGGTGTCTCCACAGGCTGCATAGGTGCAGCTTGCTGCTATCAGCCCTCCAATATCAGCAGATTTTGTGCTCATGGTTTCACTGCTCTTGAGGTCTGCACAGGTGTGCAGTGTGAAGTGCACACTTGAACACAATTGCTATATATAAGTAGCTTTGTGGCTTTAGCCTTAAGAGTGCTTGGACAAGTGCCACAATTTCTGGTTTAGTTCAGATTTTCTGGTTTTAGCACTACTTGAATCTTTCATTAATAGCAAGCAATGACAGCAACCAACGAATCAGATCAACACTAATTAGCCAACTGATGCCTCTAAATATAATTAATCTTTTCTTCCTAATAAACAAGAAAAAGATCTGATTACATTATTCTAATGAATTCCCATTAAAATTTGAACCATTTATTTCCATAGACCTTCCGTAAGGAGTTCAAGATCATAGGTAGCTTAGGAGCCTACATCCTAACTGCACCTAAACACCTTTTTTTATAAAAAGGACCTGTTGGTTATTTTTTTATAAAGGTTGGAGATTTTTGGACTTTCTGTGGAAGGTTAATGCTAAATGATGAAGAACTGTGTGTGGGTGGTTCTTGAGGCAATCAATTGTACACTGTCTTTGATTACATCTGAGCATGGAGTATTTCCTTCCTTGGGATCAAAGTAAATAAAGCAGATACATGATGACAGTGTGTTTTGCTAAGATGTGGATGCACATGATCTGTGCATCTCTGGTTACTCAGTCTGAAAGGAAACAGTGCATGTAGTGCATGGATGGAGTCAACATACACTCCATTTTTCATGTCACTGAGCTAAACAAGCCAGTGTTTGATTCAGAAGACAGGTGCTCTCTTCCCTTGGGCTTTCATTAGCCCTTCCCCTGCACTTTCCCCAGCTGAAGTTTTTGAAGAAAGGTGACCAGAACTTTTCAGCGTATTTTAGAGGAAATTTGAACTGGTACCTTGTGCAGCTGCACTTTGACTTCCATTGCCTGCTGCATGCTAGGATTATAGTAGCAGCTTTCACATATGACTTTCATTGATATGAAATATCAATATCACTAGGCATATATGCCTGGTTCTCTTGTAACTGTCCAAAGTACTCAGCTGCATCATCTGTGATTTCTACTGACTGATAAGTTATTGTTGTTTTTGGTCCCTGGGCATGCAACTTCCCTCTTCTGTGTTCCCCAATTTCAAATAATTTCATTCCTTTTGACTGAAAGGAGAGCTTAACTTAGTAGAGTAACTGAAGTGTACCCCAAACTATGACAGTCAAAGAAAGTCTAGTCTTATGAAAGGCAGGAGCTAATTTTCCACAGTTTTCAATGTAATTTGTCATTGTCTTTAATGGAAACACCCAAATGGCATTGCATTTTGTAGACTTTTGAAGACTATTCCTGTAAAGAAATGTCAATCGATTTTGAAAATTTGAAGTATTGAAATAAATTCTTCTTCTCCAAAAATGCAATATTGCCTAGTGATATTTTAAAAATCATTAGGTGATCACTAGTGATATTTTAAAAATCACTTCTAATTAAATTAGCCTTCTAGAATTCATAGCCACAGGTAAAGGTTTTGAAACGATAGCCTCAATCCTTCATGTATTTCAGGTGGCTTGTGAATGATTAGTTTTTTTGAAATGTTGACTATTACCCAGAGCCTTTTTAAAGCCTAGGTAGGCGAGCCATGTTACTGAAAAGATGAGTTAGTGTGATTGAAAGGCACTGTATGTCTCTCTCATATACAGTAGCATGGATTGTACATCCATGCTACTGTATGGATGTACAATCCATGCTGCTGTATATGAGAGAGACACACAAGGATTTAGAGACTGCACGTCTGCACCTACAAATGCATGTATAATCTGTGCTCCTGATAGGAAAGATAAATTATTTATATTTGTATTTAGTCATTATATAATCAGGGACCCACTTTATGAATCCATTTGCAATATGTCTACCATGTCATGCTATTGTAGTAATAATGCATAGATCAATAACTCAAGCAAAGGCCTTTTTCTAAGCATAGAATAAATCACTTAGCTGGGGAACAGAGTCTGAGTTCAAAGAAAGTCAGTTCTTTTTTTAGTGTAAACACATTTGTTACAGTTAGTTGTAAAAGATAATCAATGAACCATGTTTTTCAAATGCATCCATTTCTGTCATTACAGCCAAATTTCTGAGATCTCTTTTCCCACTACAGCATCAGATGTTTTAATGTGTTCAGCATCCAGCAGCTTCTACTCTGAAGGTGAGCTGCTGGATTTGGGACCATGTAGAACAACTGGTCATATAGGAATGAATTATTTGGGAGATGAACCTGGACAAACATGAAAGAGATAATGTAAAACTTGGCTATATCATACATAGATTTACATTTAGTTTCTGAGTTAGAGATACGGGCTACTTTATGTGCTTGTTTTCTACAATTAATAGTTTGGTAATTCTGTTTCTGCTTGTAGCTGAAAATTGCAAATCTAATTTGAAAAAGATAAACACTATAGTAGCGGTCACAAAAAGTAGCCAATAGTGAAGAAAAAATATTTGTATAAATAGAAACAATCAAATTTGAATATAGCAGTAACGTGGAGGAACAAATATGTTTATCTACTCTGTATTGGCATGCAATATGGTTTTAGGTACATCTTTCTCATCTAGCAGAATTTGTAAAAGTTTTGTACCACATACAAATTTTGATACTTGGTTGTACGCAGAATCATTTTGTCTGCATACTGTGGACAAAACCAGGTGACATGATAGTGAAATAAACATTCTTAAAATTTAAACTGCTAAAATATTTTTTCTGTGGTTTTAATAGATACTTTAAAATAAAATATTTCCTCCTCTACTGGCATGATCTGTGTGCATGAGATAATGTAACCAACTTTGCATTTGGTGTGAACAGCACGACCTCTTGATTTGAGACTGCATTGCTCTCACAGCAGTTGTCAGATTTCAGCTTTTCCTGATCATATCACCCTAGAAACCCACCACACTCCCTTTCTGACATACTTTTTATAACCCCAAAGATTCCAGAGACTCTCTAGCAATTTGTCCCTGGACACAGCAGCAAGTCCAGGAGCTGAGCTGTCGACAAGTGGCCCAAAATCCAAGACTATAGATGTACCTGAGAGAGGTGGAGAAGCTGCACAAACAGTTGTGGGGTTAGAGGTGCTACAGGGGGGTTATGGTTAAACTTCTGCCTGTAATTGTTGTGTTGTGTTCAAAAGCACCATTTTAACTGGTGTTTTAATCAATTTAAAGTCTTTCAATAGGCAAAACCCACTCAAATAAAATGTGAATGGTGTTACAGTCGAAAAATAAGGTCAAGGATATTACCCCTGTTGTTTAACTCTTCTGGAGTTGGACTTCAATGATTCTAGGTCCCTTCTGACTCAGGATCTGATTCTATGATTTCATGAGCTTAAATTGGAAAGAACACGGTTCTGATGTCGACTTCCAACCTAATTTAAATTTACATATGTATCTATCATCTTCAAACTATGTTTTCTCTTGGAATAATGTATGGCTTGTGATTATTTGCCAACTTCACAACTATAAAATAGATATTTTAGCTATCTGATTCATTGCCATGTCATTGGCTGTAAAGGTATTTTCCCTCCTCTTTGCAAAAGTCTGTTTTCTTCATGATCTTACTCATGCTATGCATATACAAGTATCAAAAAGTAATAATTAGACACATCTGCTTACATTTGCCAGGAGCAGATGCTAGACAAATTAAAGTGAACATAAGTATCACTCAAAATCATTAAAGAAGTGACTCTAAAATAATTTCTGAACTTTGACAGGCAGTAAAATATTCTACATTGACATATTTGTGCTATTTGTAAAAATCTCACATTCTAAATCATCATATGCAGTTGGATCAAAAATGAATTGTATAAGTGTTTCAGGTTACAACTTCTACTTCCTTTCCTCTGGGAAAGATAAGTTGTCAGCCCTGACAGCAATGCTTATTAACACCACAGGACAGTCACATCAGCTCCTGAACAACACTGCAGAGTCCTAAATGACTTCATAGCATGCTCCGAGCAGATAAAGACACGAGAAATGAAGTTAAACCTGAAATCTGCCTTTCTTGGTATTCAGTTTCCTGCTGTGGGCAATGATGAGTGCTCTAGCATAGTATAAAAGTAGGTTTAAACTAAGTTATATTAGTTTTCTGATATTCTTCCAGCATCAAACTATGAAACTGTTCAGGGGCTTCCTGGGACATCTGCTTGTTTTTGGTGTCAGGCAGTGGGTAAGAACCACCTAGTTTAAACATACACATATACATATACATATACATATACATATACATATACATATACATATACATATACATGAAAATAGTGTATCCTTTCAGTTGTTCAGAGCCCAACATCTGGTAATTTCATTTGCTGGTCTCTGATTCTTACAAGTGAGGAGGAGTAAATAGCTGTTGGCCTCCTCCACAACATTATTACAGATATCTTCAATTTATCGCTTAGTTGCTTCTTTTGTAGGCAGAAAAGTCCTTGCATGTTTAATCTGGTTTTATATGGAGTTTTGTGCCCTTCATTCCCCTTGCTGCAGTTCCTTGTACCTTGCTATGCTCTGCTCTGGTGGGAACAGGGGCCTGAACTGTACTCAGTATTCAATGTGTAAGCAGACTAAAATGATGCAGTGCAGTGAATTTTCCTTTTTTCTTCAACACTTTCAGAAACCATGGAATAGTTTGGGTTGGACCATAAAGATTATCTGTTTCCAATCCATGCCACTCACTAGATCAGGTTGTTCAGAGCTCGATTCAAACTGGCCTTTTCATCTCTTTTTCAAATAGTCACAATGTGTGCTTATTTTTGATTTTACAGAATACTGAACTGATTCACAAACATGCTGGTTAATACCACAAATTTTTTTTACTTAGTGGCCATAGTTAGCTCAGAACCTACAAAGTAGTCCATAGAACTGTTTTTTGTTTTTTCCCCATGTGCATCACTTTGCATTAGCATTGTTGGGTTTTTTTTTGTTTTATCACTCAGGCATACAGAATGCTGCTGTCCCTCTGCACCTCCTCACACTCACACCTCTCATTTTTACTATTCAAAGAAATGTTGCAGCAAATGTAGGTACCTCGGTGTTATCTCCTGTCTGTCATGTTCATCAGGATGATGGAGGCCTGAAAACATCCTCATTCAGGTCTGCAGGTGACCTCCCACTGTTGCAAAAACTGCTGGTCTCTGTTTCTTGTCTTATATCTGGTCAATAACAATGTAAATGTGAAAGATTATTGCTTTATGAGGCTTTCTTTTGATATCATTTGGTGATTTATAGTACGTGTTTATGCCTTTAAAACAGTAATGCTTAGGCAATTTTGTCTTGCTTTTTTATTTTGCTTTTCTTGTCTATCTTCTTAGCTATTTTCTTCTCCTTTGGATGTGACTTCTTATTTTTGAAGTACATATTTTTAGTTGTAATAAACATTCTGGGGTTTGTTTGTTTGTTATTCAACAGTTGCTTTCGATATTTAAAAAATCATATTGTGATCACTATAAACAATCTTCTCCAACTTTGAAGCAAGTTTTTTTTATTTTTTATTTTTTGAAATCAAAACCTATTTTTATATTAATTTAGTATTTTCTCAGTTTTAAAAGAGAATTTCCCAATTCCATCAGGTTTATGAGCAGTGTTTCTGTCACAGCATTTTGCTCCATGGCTTGAGCATTTCTCAAAACCCAGTCAGGGGTATCTTGGCTTGTTTCAGCTTTTAGCAAAAGCTTCTCCATGAATCAGTCATTTGTGATGTCATTTAGTCTCTTCATCACCCCCAACCTGGCATTTACCTAGTCTGTGTGGGGGTGATTGAAGTTTCTGATTACTAATTTGTTTTCTTATTGTCTTTTAAATCTCTCTTGGTACCTCACTCACACCACTGTCATCCTGATTAGGGAGTGACCGCTTTTTCTAATATTTCTGTAGTCCTGGTGTCTTAATCCATAATGTGCAACATTCAGAACAATTATCTGATGCAAAGCATTCTTTAACACACACTGCATCCTTTTTTTCTTGCCTGTGTAGTTTGTAGTTCCCATTGACTGCCTTTCCTTCCATCAAGTCTTTCATGCTCCTGTTAGGTCAATATTGTCTCTTAAAACCAAGTGTCCTCATTCCTGTGTCTAATTTAAAACTTGTAGCATTTCAATAGTAGGATGTATGTATTTGATTTGGTTACTATTTTTTCTATGCTAGCTTTAAATGGCATTTTTGGGCACAGAATGAGCTTGTGTCCTGCCTGAGTTTTATGAACTTCTGTCCTATGTTTCTTCTCAAGGATATAAAGCTTTTTATAATTTCACCCCTCTATGATATATCCCCAACCCAGATTTTCTTCTGCACCTGTTTAAGTTTCCTCTATTCTTTAATTCAATCTCCTTCTTTGGTGACCTTCCTGGTCTTTACTTACAGCAGCTTTATCTGAATCCCATTTTTGCTGTAAAGACTTCGTGCAAAGTTTGTCCAGTTCCTGATGGGTCTAAACCCTCCATTCCTACACCATTGTCTGAAGCCAGCATGAAAGACACTGCTGGAGCAAGAGCAGAGGTAGATAGATGGTCAAGGATATAATTTTTATATCTGGGAGGTCACGTGGTCATCCTAGCTGAGCGACTCTGCAGAATATTAATCTCTATCTGAAAGCAATGGTATATAATGTACCTTGCTCATGCTGATTTACACAGACACTTTTTTTTCCACCCAAAGGCCTCATGGGGAAAGTGATTTCTTGCCTCATGAATGCACTTCCTGCTTCTGAGATATTTGACAACAGTAGATGAATTGAGTAAGTAATCGAGCAGTGGTTATAGGCTGTACCTGTGGGAAAGACAACTCAGTTTCTGTAAATAACTTGTCCCTGCCTGTGCTTCTGAATTTGAGGTGTGTCTTGGAAATCAGTGTGTTCTCCTAGCACAGATGTATATAAGGAATTTTTCTGTGAGTGCACTTTGCTGGATCATGTCCACTTCCCAGCCACTAACATCCCCCAGTCATCTCAGAGGGCTGCTCTCAATCCCTCCTCCATCCAGCCTCTATTTGTTCTTGGGTTTGCCCTGATGCAGGTACAGGACTTTGCACTTGGCCTTGTTGAACTGCATGAGATTCACACAAAGGGAAAAGTAATTATCTCCTACAGGATCAGTTTTGCTCTGAATATCCTAAGTACACTCAGATCCCTGAACACATCTGCCTTTAGAGACCATACTGTTTGTGGCTTAAGGAGTTAGGCAGCATTGTAGTTTAAAACTCTCCTCCCTTTTCTTTTTGCAATTGCACATTTTGATTCCCTTCCAAAGGTTTTTAGCAGGATGTTCAGATCCCATGCAAGAGGGGAGACCCTCCTCTAGCAGGATATTTCTCCACAAAATCACTCACAGCCTGATCTTTAAAGGACACTGTCAGAAGGACATGCTCTCTTCCACTTCTTCCACAGGTCTCTATACAGCAAAAAGTTTATATGGATGCTAAATATAATGTATGCTTGCAACATGTCCTCTTGGGTTCAGCGTTTGGGGGGGTTTGTCCATTTATTTATTTTGTGCTTTTCTGAGTTTCATGAGCATTGCCGTGTCACAGGGTGTTTGTCCTACCCGCTGTAATGAGTTGTGAGTAAATGCATGTTTTCCTTTTGACTTAGCATGCATCCTGATTTTCTTACTGCAAGATGTAGAGTTGGAATTAGCATTACTGGTGGAGTGAAAGGAAGATGTGAGAGAAGCTGATAGTGTGGGTGACACATCTGGAGGGAAGGGGGGAGGCAGCAGAGGAGAGTTCAGGCATCACCTTTGCAAGCCTCAGCCACCACGGATAAATCTCTTGCAGTTCGTTCCCTTGCTCTGAAATGAACAGATTTCATTGCCTGCTACCAATGAGCCACCCTCTTGCATACAGAGAGCCACAGTGGCCAAGGTGTCTGTAGTGGCAGGGGATCCTCATGAAAGGCAGAGAGGCAGCGGGCAGCCAGGGCCCATCCCATGCCCAGCCCGGAGCAGGGCAGCTGGGAGCAGCAGGACAGCCCCAGCCCTGGCGTGGGCACCTCCCTGGGGCTGGGGACGAGTCATGGGCCCACGGGTGGGCTGGGCTTGGTTGGCCCTAGGGCAGCTGTGGAAACTGGAGATCAGCCCTGCTGTGGCACTGCTGGGGCAGGAGCTGATGGACCCAGAGGGCTGACCTGGTCCCGGGCCCTTGGCTTTACCAGGATGTGGGGATGCCCTCCAGGCCTGGTGCTGAAAATACACAGATTATGTTTCCAGTTTAGCATAGCTAAAGCATTTGATGGCTAATGTGTTCTTGCTCTCTTTCTCAAAGGGTGTTCTGCTCACTGTGTCTGTCTTGAATGGGTTTTCCTGTAAGAATATCTGCTGTTTCACATAATTACAGACAGCAAGCTGAACTTTGGGCGTCAGCCTTGGTGCTCCAGTGCCAGTGAGATTGGCTTGTTCCCAGGGTCAGCAAATGGATAGGCTGAGAGACGAGAAAATTTAAGAAATTCTACCCACAGTGGAGTAAATACTCCTTTTTTTTTTCTTTTTTTTTTAACCAAAATGTGTGGATGTAAACTGATATGTATTTTCATAGAAGTGCATGTATCCATCAGCTTTCTACTCCTAAATATAGTTTTGATTTTTTTGTGGACTCTGGAGTGATTAAAAAAAAATCTACAAGTGCCTTTATGATGGTCTTTTTACAATTTTGTGGTGACAAAAAAAAACTGTAGACTTTTCAGTGTGAAACACTGTTTACTGAATTTTTTTTTACGTGTTTTTCATGTTTAATCCTAGCAAATAAGAGGGGCATGGAGCTATGTATTTATGGTCACAGTATTTAAAACACATCTGTGTATGCCCAACTTTAGGGCCTGTGCTGAAACACCTTGCAGACACTAAAAGAGTGCATGCATTCAATTTTCTAAGAAGTTGGAAGACCTGAATAAATATGACAAATAATGGGCTTTCTCAGAGAGGTTTTTTTTTCCTCCCAGATTTATATTGATAGTTAAAAAATGCAAAGGAAAGATATAAGATTATGTATTTATGGAAAGAATAAAGTAGAAGTGTGAGAAGTCCTTCATTCTCTAAAATGGGTACCTGGTATATCCCAAATTTTTAACCTCTTTTCATACCTCCAAACTAAAACCAAAGTAAACCTACAGCTTTAAGATGATAGGGCAGTAGCTCATTTCTCCAACTCACTGGTGGCACATCCTGTTACTGTGTAGGAGGCACAATCCATTAGTTGTCAGTTCCCATCTCTCTAAGGTCAGCTGCCTCAATCGTGGGAACCAGCTGACAGCTGCTAGAAGTTGATTTTTTCTTCCCTGTATGTTGTTAGCAGGATTTCAATTAGTGCAATTAAATGTACTTGTTTTTATGAGGTCTTGTTGGCATTAAAATGTGCTTCTTGAGACAAGTTCAGTGAATCACTTAGCCTAGCATTATTTTTCTTTTGTATGTCTCCTTTTTTTTAAGGGTATTTGATGGTGTTTTTTGTGACTTGATCTCTTTGAGAGTTTTCAAGAACAGCATCTATACATCTGGCATTTCTATTCATTTTTCTCAGGAGTGACCTATCAGATACTGAAATTTTTGTTCTATCTGCCATAAGTAAGTGGATTTTTATCATAAATTCTTTGGACAGCTCTTCAGGGATGTAGTGTAAGACCATACTTTTTTTTTTTTTTTTGCTAGCTTTCTGCTCTGGGTCAGAGAGTATTATACCCAGGAGGTGTAAAGATGTGTGTTAGTTTTCCTTTGATCAGTCCTTTGGGAATAGAAATTCTTGACCACTGAGAAGCCTGGCATGTTGTAATAACTGTGACACTCTGAATCAGAAAAGGTATATTGAAGTATTCTCCCCCGACTCTCATCTGTCAGGGATTAAATAGCCCAGGCTTTCTTCCTGTTGTCTTATGTCCCTCAACTTAAATATTTGCAGGAACTTGTTTTTCCTCTATATTCACCTTCCAAAGCTCACCCCAAGCAATTGCTTTCTTGTCAGACGGTGTCCTCTGATGTTGGGATGGAAGAACACCCCAAGAGCAGGAAAGCATCCCCATCTGTTTGGGGTGGGTAGAGGAACACAGAGAAAAGAACCAATACCCAGATTTTGAAGAGTGAGCTCCACTGGCCATGGCAGGAAGGTGCTGTGTACCCCTCAGGGTGCCTGGTTGCTCCCTTCATTCCTGCTCAGAAGCTTCAATTCCACTGCAGTGACCACCACCTGTGCCCGAAAAGCAGCGGAGGAGCTGCTTTGGCTGGTTGCTATGTCAACTGTGCTCTCTTTGCCTGCAGAAAGCCAAGAGCTGGTTGGTATGGCAACCCTCCTCAGAGCACCCAAGGATGCTCAATGGGGAACAGGCTCTTTGGAGAAGGCACTGGTGTATCAGTGGAGGTGGAAGCTCTTGTGCCAAAGGGTGTAAGGGGCAGGAAAGACCCATGCAATCACACATTTATTTGGAAAAGTATTTTGTAGAATCAAGTAGGCTCTTGGAGGCTAAATAATTCTTGTTTATAACACCATCCTTTTGTGTTTCAGTAGAAGAGGAAAACAGTAATGGTAATTTTGTACAAAAGATACCAAGACAACATTGATGTATGGAGGGTCACACTGAAATCAGCATGATTGAGCTGCTTTAGCATTTTCTTAATGGAAGAGCATTGTAGCCACATGCTCAGGAAAATATGTGCTATGCTTTCAACATGTCAGTATTACAGAGGTTTTGCATAATGTCAAAGAAAAGCCTGAGTGAGGATCTTATAGGTGAGATGAACCTTTACTGTAACAGCAGGTAGGCCAAGAAACATTAGAAGAAGAAGCTTTGGTGGACTAGAGTGGATGAGTGTGTGTGTCTGTGTGCATGCTCAGGTCTGCTTCACTCAGGCTGCCCAGGAACTCCATCTATTGCCAGAGGCATTCTCATCAGGCAGTTCTCTTGTAAGAGACTTTACAGAAAAGCAGACGTTGGTGGCTTTCTCCATTTTCTGGTGATTAAGTAAGAAACTGTATTGTTTAGACATTGGACAGCCCAAAATGTCAACAAATAAAATATAATTAAAAAATACAGGTTTCAGGCATTAGAACAGGCTGGCCAGAGAAGTGGTGGAACCACTATTCCTGGAGGTGTTCAAAAGGCCTGTAAGAATGGAATGTGGGGATAAGGTTTGGTGCCGAACATGGTGGTTAGTAGTTGGACTTTAATGATCTTAGAGGTCTTTTCCAGCATTAATTTTCTATGATTGGAAATTCATTCTTTAATAAAATTTTTCTTTAATATGAATGTTGCTGAAGCCACTAGAAAATTTTGAATTCTGAGAAAAATGTTTATGTGATCATCTCACACATTGCTGCTAAATCGTGACTAGCATTGCTGGTAAATTGTGATGTCTTGTGGTTAGCCTTTCTGAAAAAGTCTTTATTAAACTCATTTTTAGCTATGTGAATTAATGTGTGCATTAATCTATTTGTCAGGTCTCTTCTGCTATGGTAGGGTAGCAGATTTACAGATATGTTGTCAAAGGTTTTTTATGAGTTTGGCTTTGCAACTGACTTTGGGCTTATAGGGAAGAATATAATTCAATCATCAGTGGTATAACTCTTTATACTACAGGAGCCATATCTAATTTTTGAAATCATGTAGAGGGTGAGGGAAGAGACTAAGGCATGGATTTTCAATAAATCTTTTTACCCAATGAATGAGTACATACTTTATTAACTCATCAAAATTAAATAATCCAGAAACTGATGGTAATAATCACATTTGTCTTTTGGTAAGAAAACAAGGATGTGAATTTACATCCGAATGCAAATTTAAATCAGGAAACTGCATTTCAGATAGACACAAGGCTATCTTCCCAAGCAGTGAAATAGTTCTTTTTTGCATAATTTTTTTCCAATATTTCCAATAATTCTCAATGTATTTTTTTATTTTGCATTAAGAATTTCCTTTGCTTATTTGCCATATTAACAGTATTCCATCTTAATTATTAATTGCAGGGCTTATCTAGCAATCATTTTGAAGGAGCATTTTTATAGCTAATAGAAGACTTGTAACATCAGTGATTCGTGATATAGTAAGACAGCAAACAGTGACAGTCAAATTTAGAGCATTATTGCTGCTATAATTATGTTAATTTTATTTTGATGAGCAATCTATATTTTCAAATTATTCTTTCACTGTTATTGAGTGAAGGAGAGGAAAACAAGAGATAACAAGCTCTGTAATAGAAAACAGGTAATTGTTTCCTTTGCTCTTACAGCATATTAGTATTTTTCATTAATCGGTCTTATAGTCAGTGCATTAGGTACTGTACATTATCTGTCTGAAGTGGCTTTTTAGGAGTGAGTTAGTTGTGTTTCCTGCATGGTATGCTCAGTCCAAGAGGGACAAATGTAATGCAGAAAATGCTTAAAATGTCTTTGTATATGGTTAGCATATACAATATTTATTAGTCTATAATTCTTGCTTCAGATATATTAAAATCATAAGCAGCACATACACTATTTAAGTTGTGATATCAGCCTCTTTATTTTTGTATCTAAATGTCTTATCTTGATAATATCCAAAGTATTATCTACTATTTGAGGGTTTTTAATTCTGTTTTCCAAGCCCCTTGACCAGGTAAAATTGTATTGAAAGAACAGCCATCACAACTTTTTGTGTGCCTTTCCTTACATTAGTGGCATTGTTGCAGTGCTAGAAATCCAAGGATGCCCAGAATTCTCTTTTATCCTTGTAGGATGTTTCAGGGTCTTTAAATTCACAAAAGAAAGATTGTGTTGCCTGTGCAGTTGAGCTTTTCCCATTCTGAGGACATTTCACCTGTACTTGAGAGGCACTGTTTTTGTTGGCTGTCAGAGCTTTGAGTGATTTTGTTCCCATGCCTGACCCGAAGCGTGTTATTACTGTGAGGATCTGGAGAGGTAAATGTTGAATGTTGCACTCTATTGTTTGGGGGAATAAAATATGTTTTATGGAGGTCTTTGCTGCTGAGAAAATTGTCCACTGCTCTCTGCAGTAGCTAGAATTTCCTAAAGCTGGCAGCTCTGTGTCATCTTTGACATACAATAGCACCCTAATGCAGAAGCTGTAGTGGTATGAATCTCTTCTGGCTTTAGACATTTACCCTCTTGACCTCTACATCAGAACTAGTCATCAGAAGCACCCTGGAGGGAGGTGGCCCTTAATAAACTTTGTAGACTACTTACTGAGTGCTAAAATTTCATTTTCTCATTTACCTGAAATATCTAATTCATATTTTCCAGTCTACACTCAAACCCTTTTTGTGTCTTCCTCTGGGGACTAGACTAGGGAAGAACTTTCTTTATGCATACAAAGTCTTGAAAATTAGTTAATCAAAAAATGAGAACTGATCCGTATGGGCTTTAAGAAGTTTATTTTCTGCAGGTAGTGAGCAACTTGGTGGAGCCACCCTAAGGAACAGGCCTTTCCTGCTCATTTATCACTCCTTGCACAGCCAAGCAGTTTCAGTGCAGTTCTTATATAAGCTTGTTGCTCGCTTTATTTTGAGGGAATTGAAAAAAGTGTGATGGTGGCCAAGCATGGTTAATATTAATTCTTTCTGTCATCATCTTCAGAGCAGGAAGAGCCCAAAATGCAAATATAATCATATACATTAATAGACATAGAGTTTTGAGGGTTTTTTGAAGTTTAAAATTAAGATGATATAATAAGTAAACAGGGTTAATAGAGAAAGCACTACCTGAGAAAATAGAGAAATTTGTACCTGAGAAAATGTGTTTTGGAAGTCCTTTTTTTTGTTTAAGACACAGTAAATTTTGGATGTTTGATTGTTTTGTTTCTGTGCATAATTCTTAAAGTTGTTCCCTGACATAGTAAATGTTATTTTAAAATAAAATGCCAGATTATTAGTGCTTGTATTGTTATGTATTTTATATTTAGCTAATTAATTGCTCCATTCATTAGATGTTGGCATATATTTTATCTTAAACCAAAGGAAAAAGAAAGCTAGCCTTAAACTTTTTATTTAAGATGTACTGCTTCACTTTTATTTTGGTGCTGGCCAGCTCACTTCTTTCAATGCTATGCAGTGCCACCTCATTTCTTTATTTCATTTCTTAGTATTATTTTGTGCATATGCTGTGCGATTACACATAGTGAGCTTTTGGTGTGCTGTTCTTTTGTTCGAAACTTTCATAATCCCAAATTTCTTGACATTGCTGTGCAAACCAATATAGAAGCCAGGAAGTTTTGAATGTTAATTGAAACAAGCTTTAATTAAACAGAGCAAAACAGAGTTGGTAGAGGATATTTCTTCTAATGCAGCAGTGTTAGAAAACTGGTTGCAGAGAACATGAGGAGAGAGGTGGCCTTTGTGACGTGGTAATGGCAGCGAGGCAGGAGTGCCCAGTGTCTCATGCACCTCATTCACTGCTGAGCAGGGACCATCAGTCCCACTGAAAAAAGCTGCTGACAAAAAGGTTAGAGCTCATTCTCTTGAGCAGTCATGTCAGATTTGAGGTTTGAGGAATGAGATTCCTTCCAGGCAGCTCCACGTGGGCTCCGTTCTCCCATCACTGGGCCCTTTTGTGTTCAAAGGTTTCCTATTAGTTTCTTTAAATGGGAACAGCTTTTCTTTGATATCTATAATGATTTATTTTTCTAAGCAATTAAATTTGATTTCTTTAAACCATAGCAGCTCCCTCATTAAAGAGAATGAATCACTGAATCAAAAATGCAAAAGTCTCTGAATGTGAAAGGCAGGCTCAAGTTTCATATGACTTCAAGGAAAGACCATAGGGCTTGAGGGAAACGGGGCAGGAGCAGTGCCTGGAATTGGATTGTGTGATTGTGTCCACATGAAACCCATTACAAGAATGGACCATTCCCAACAGCCGTGCTTGGAAAACTTGAGCATCCTTTTTCCAAACAAGCAGCAAGCCTGAGGGGTTTTGCATCACCAGCTTGTAGAACCAGATGCAAATGCAGGTATCCTGTGGCTTGCACACCTGCTGCTAAATATTTAAATGTGTTTGGAGATCACATAAATTTCTCAGTATTTTGTGAAGAATCTCATGAAGAGTTTTATTGTTTAGAGCACTTCTGTAATTTGAAAATCAGAGTTTTAATGGCCTGTACTTACGGTCTCATTTATTTCATGTGATTTATTTTTTCAGTTTTGCTGGTATGTAACTTTAGGATGTTCACAGGCATTTCTTTCTAGTGTTTTATAATATCATGAAGCTATTGAATGAGGCCTACCATCTAAGCCTTTCAAAGCATTTCAATATAGCATTATTAGGATATGAAGAAGTCAGGTTAGCAAATTCTGAAATTAAATAAAGAATTTTTAAATGGATGTTTTAAGCTGCTGTATCCATGTTTAGGTTTTTACACTAGGGATCACAGCTTGTAGAAGATACCATAAACCTTAAAACTGACAGTTATGAAAACCAAACACTGATGTTAGTGGGACTTTAATACCATTTACTATTATTCAAAGTATCAGTGTAGTCTGTTGATAAGAAAATATTGTGTTACTGCAAAATGCAGTCTCACACAAAGGTACATGTATAATCAACGTACCTTCAGCTTATTTTTCAGGCAGAAATTTGCATACTGCTTCAAAATACTTTAAATGTTTTTCCATTTATCTGTCATTTTTAAAAATGGGGAAGATGGCAGTATTTACCCATCATGTCATCATTGGGCAGTTGTTAGTGGAACTACATGAAAGAAAAGCAGGAGCAGGACAAATGATACTGATACCTGCTGAATTTCATAGGAGTTGAAATGCCCCCTTAGTCTAGAGCGATAGATATGAATGATATAAACTATTGAGTGATACAAATATTTAATTTTTATTAAACATTTAAAAATATTAAATTTAAATTTAATCAACAGCAAAATAAGCTATCAAGAGGGAAATTATTCTCCTTGTTACACAAAGTATGATTGACTCTTGTACTTCTCTTTTTTTTTTTCCTCACCAGGATTACACTTTGACAATGTATTTTCAACAGTACTGGAGAGATAAGAGGCTGGCTTATGCTGGCATACCTCTCAACCTCACGCTTGATAACCGAGTGGCAGATCAGCTTTGGGTGCCTGACACTTACTTCTTAAACGACAAGAAATCATTTGTGCACGGCGTTACTGTGAAGAATCGGATGATTCGCCTTCACCCGGACGGAACGGTGCTTTACGGCCTCAGGTCTGTGCTCCCACGATGAAGATTTCATCACTGCTGTTATGTGCTGTTGATGTTTGCTTCCTGGTACAAGGTTATTACAAACATTGGTTAGCTTATTATGTAACCTTCCCTGTAACTCTAAGAGATGCCAGTAGAAAACAAATGACACACTCGATGTTTCTTAATTTTGCCAGAAGCGCCTTCAGTCAGGTTTTATCTGTTTCTGTACAGTCACCATATCTGGAAAGCCCACTGGCTATAGGAAGCAGAAAGGCACATATTAATTGTAAACCTGAAAATCCTCTCCAAAATACAGGCAGTAAGATTGAATGTGGGTGCTTATGTTGTCTCTTGATTTGTTCATAGTCTATTAAAGAAAATGCCAGAAGTAGCCCTGGCTGGGGAGAGTCAGCCACAGCTAAGATCATAACCCAGTACTTTCAGTGATTTCTTCAAGCAGGAATCAGCACTGTAATTACTACATTTCAAACCAGAGGTACAAAGTGACCTTACAGTCTTTTACTTTCTACCTATTTTAGGTTTGACTTGTGTTTTCTTTCTTTTCTGCCATAACTTTTATGGTTAGAAATGCTGAAGTATCCTTCCCTTAATAAACTTAATTACACCAGCAAAAATCCTTATGGAAAACCCAGTGGTATCAAAATATTGCTTTCTTTGAACAGGCTACTTCATTTGCTCCAGTGGTTTAAACCAGCAAAACAAGTCTTTGACAGTGAAAGCTCCTTTTCCATAGTTGGAAGTTTCTTGTATATTTATGAAGAGATAATACTCAAGATGGTGCACATAGGTAGTGAAGGATAAAAAGTCCCTAATATAAAAATGAATGAGATCAGAAAAGTGGTGCAGATGGCTTATATATCCAGTATCAGTATTTTACCTGCTTCTCTTTTTTATCAACAGTAGATCTTTTAACTTGACTTGGGTCTTGGCCCTCACCTTTTTAACTCCTATTACATTATGGAGAATTGAATGAATCTTTCTAGACAAAAAAGAGATAGATTCAGCCTAATATGAAACTTCAAAGAAGTTTGGAATGTTTTCTCTGTAATTAACCAGTTTTAGCAAAAGGAGGCTTTTGTTTTGCAAGGTATTGACCCAGTATGGAACATTAAAGGTTTAGGATGCTTTTCTCAAGTGGTTACATGTAAGAAAAACTTTTCTGAGATATATTTGATTTTCTTCATGTCAAGAAATATCCCCACAGCAATATAATAAAAAAAGTAAAGGCGATTAGAATTCTTGTGATCCTAGTAATATGTGGAAGTCTTTCTGTTGCACTCTAAAAACATTTGGACCCATTCAGGTGAGGATTATCTGTCATGGAGTTCTGTATTTGAATAAGTTGGCTTCCTCTTCTGCAAAATACAAGTGTCCAGAGCAGATGCATTTCACATAATAGGATTTGCTCAGCAGGATTTTCCCCAGTGGCTCATGTGTAGCACACTTCTTCCCTTTCCTTTTCTCTGAAAGCATGTAATATCCAGGGTGAGATATCCATGATATGAAGCAGCTAAGTTATATAGTAAGGAATGACTGTCTTAAATTAAATCATGGAAAAATATAGACATTGTGATCAAAAGGAAGAAAATATCTGACCCTTATCTTTGCTGATTTAAAGACTTGTGCTTTGTGTTGTTCCATCACTACTCTGCTTCCTTTTTTATGGCTTCAGAGCATCCCAATGGCATTGAGCTCAAGCTGCAGTCCAGGGGCAATGTGGGTTGAGGCCAGAACTTGGAGTTTTATGTTCCACAAAGCACAGGGTCGCTCAGAATAATAGGTGAAATTTTGGAGGGTTGCAACCAATTACAGGACATCCACAGAACAAAGCAGTTCCTCAGCGCATATACGATTGAAAGTGATCCCAAGGCCACACTGGATGTATGTTCTCTTCTGAACAATGTAGGATTTATCACAGTTTTGAAGGACTTGACCTTCAATCGTCCAAGGTTCCTTTCTGCTTTAGAGAAAGCACTTAGCTACTGCAGCAGAAGTCTGTGATAGTGGGGGAATGTAGCTTTTTGAAGTTCAGCCCATTTCTGGGGAATTTTTTTCTTTGTCTGACACACTGAGTTTGTTCTACCTTCTTCAGAACAATCTACAAGAAAAATGATGACAAAACAGCTATATTTTTCATAAGAGACTATGGAGAAAATAACTATTTTATAGTCTGGGGATCAAAAATAGAGTCTGTGTGTATGTTTTTCATGCAAAAACCTCTTGTTTTTAGGCAGTACAATGTTAAATATTAAAAGTAACTGGAGCTGAGAAATATATGTATTTTATCTGAAAGGACACACATAATTATTACCTGTATTTGAAACATGATAGATGTTTGCAGGGTGAAAGGATTAGTTGTGATCAGTCAGACAAGGCAACCACGTTTACTGCTATTCTTTTTGGATGAATGTATTTTTGTATCAAGAAAGTAAACAGTTAGGACTGTGACCTAGTCACATGTGAAGTATCCATATTGATTAGACTGATTCATACTGTAAAAGTTTTGGGGACATAAAATATCCTTCTCTAGGTTATGTATGCAGCACCTCACAGCCCACCAGAGATGAGGTTCCTATACAATATAGCAGTATAATCAAAGGCAATGAGCCCAGGAATATAGTAGCAGAAAAGGATAAGAGAATCTATATCCAGAGGAAAGAAAGCCAGAGTAGGAAATTATAAAAAATTAAAAACATTTCCTCTGTGTGTTGCTTTGACCCAAATTGTATGTGTGTCTGTGTCCCTCTCCATCTTTGTCTGGCTCGTAATCATTCCTCTGTCACTGCCATGATGATGAGTTCTTGAAACCTTGTCTTGTGTCAGGCACCATCTTATCCCATAAAAAGTAAACCTGCTCTTCCAGGGAGCATGCACAAGCCTGAGCCATTCATATTTGCTTTTGGTGTGCATTTGTGCAAGTTAAATTTGATTGCTTGAATGTTCATTCAAGAGGGACCTCTGAGTACTAAACTTACTTTGAAAAAATGAGGTACATTTGTTTCTGTCTATTTCTGGCTGTATCTTCTTTCCTAGTTCATTTCTCTGTAGTGTAAAAAATTTTCTTGAGCAAGAATGTGCAGTTTCTGGTACTGGAACTTGTGATGCAAACCCACTAGAGTATGTGAACAGACCAAAATAAAAATATATTCCTTAAAAGTCATAACACGATTAATAAGTTGAATATAAATTTGCCAGCTGTATAATTTTTTACAATATTGTAAAATTAATAATTTTTGTTCTGTAAGGCTGGCATTTATAGCTAGTTATGCAACATAATAGTTAAGAGTCTGCTAGCACGTTCCCTTTTGTATCAACTTAGCTCATGTGGATTCTGCTGCAGGATCCCACATGAGACCTAGGTTAGTGTAGGCGAATCTTTTAAAGCATGGGAGAGAGCCTTCATATCAACAATTTCCAAGCATGCCTACTTGTTTACTTTGAACACAGTTATTATTTGACTCAGGAGCAAGACCCTTTCATTGCGCAATCAGTATGGCTTTGTTAAGGGCATCATTGCTTGCTTATCAATAATCACAGATTTAAGAATAAGTTTTCTCCTCTAAGACTGTATGTTAATCCTTGTTTTATATGCTTAACTAGAGCTGCTCTTAGTAACCATATTGAGGAGACATTCAAAGAATCACAGAAAGCTTTGGGTTGGGAAGGACCTTAAAATCATCCTGCCATGGGCAGGGGCGTCTTTGATTAGATCATGTTGCTCGAAGCCCTGTGCAGGCTTCAGCACTTACAGGGATGAAGAATCCAGAACTTCTCTGGGCAACTTGTTCCAGTGCCTCACCACCCTCAAAGTCAAAATTTCATCCTAAAATCTGATCTAAATCTATTGCCTTTCATTGTAAAGCCATTACTCCTTGTCCTACCACTACACTTTCTAAAAAGTCCTACTCCAGCTCTCTCTTAGCCTATCCTTTGGTACTGGAAAGCTGCTATAACATCCCCCTGAAACCTTCTCTTCTCCAGGCTAAACAACCCAGATGATTAATCATCTCCATAGTTAATAGCTCTGTATCTTACCACCCTGCCTGAGGTTCCAGAAGGGCATTTGCAGATGTTGTTTGCAGAGAAGACATTTCCCTAAACTGCAGTGCAACTGAGAAACTGCTGTTTGTACACAGCTCCAGCCCACCAGAATTTGTGTTAACAGAGGAACCAGAGCAATTCCCAGATGCAGCTTGGAGGAAGGCTGACCTAAGTATCCTCTTGTGATACAATACTTAGGACCTGAAATCCTATGGGACTAACATAAGACTACTCAGAGGACAGTCAGAAGAGCCAGTGGTGACAAAGACATGATCATGTTGTAGGTAAGGCTGGAAGGCACAAAGATCAGGTGTGTGCCTTTCTCACTGGCTACTGGTAGGAACACAAGTTCAAAGATATGCTGAGTTGCAGATCCTTGAGCTTTTTCCTCTCCTTCCTCTTTCATTGCCTTTGTGCTCATACAATTGTCTCTCCCTGGGCAAAGAAATTACAATATTTTCTTGCAAAAGAGCGTTCTCAGTCAGTGAAGGGTGGCTATTGTTGTCCTATGAGATAGCAATAATGGTCTTCAACCCTTTCTTCAGATATTGTGTAGCTATTCATCTAAAATGATCCTATATACTAAGGATAAGCATTTTTTCCTTCCTTTTCTTTGAGATTGGATAGAACATTCGTAATAACAACGTAGGGTTCTTTTACCGTGAAAGATGTGAAGAAAGGCACCAAAATACATTTTTCTCTTGAAACATTGCCCTGGAATATTAAAGTAGTTTAGCAGATTAGAAGATTGTAATTTGAGAAGGTTAATGGGTAGAAGAAAGAACTTCAGAGAAAACACACGAAAAAAACATTAACATTGAGGGTTCTAGCT
>JAYDZK010000001.1:83261139-83278777 GCA_034509185.1 Euphonia xanthogaster
AGGGTTCTAGCTTTTAGAGGTACATTTAAGGCATTTTCCCATCTTGTATTTATTAGCATAAATTATCACTAGAATATTATTTGTTTAGGAAAAACTGTGCAACATCCATGTCTTGTTTATATCAAAACAGGACCAGTAAGGAATGGAACTAGTCAGAGTCAGAAGATAATTTATACGAAGCAATTATAAAAACAATGATGCATAATAATGTACATACCCTTGGTGAAGGCTGTGATTCAGAAAAACATCAAAATGTGCTGCAGATTATGAGCATATGGTTATATCTGTCTCAAGTTAGAATAAATATATAAATCCATTAATTACGAAATGAAGTGGCAGTGCTGTGTGAAGCTGTTAAGACAGTTGTTCTGGTTGCACGTGGTTGTTGTTGACTCTCCTGATCTACAAGAGGTTGATGAATAATGCTGATTCATCAATAGTGAAATGTTTTGCAAAATGGTCCTTAGGGTGCTAAATGTTTAAATAGAAAAAGAAGTGAAAGTGTTTTGTTATTTGAGGAGAAAACCTAAAATTCATTATGGAGCTTCACTACAAAATCCTCTTTCAATTTGAAAACCAGGGAAGTAGGATTTAAAACAAAGCATTTTGCTGAACTTAAAACTTTTTTTCAACATTTCAAGGGTTTTTTTCTAGACCTGCCACAAAACCAAGAAATCAGTTATTCATGCAGCTGCAATCATTTTGACATTTGTAGCAGACTATTTTCAGTTCAGGATTTCTATTATAAAGTCGTATCTTTTAATCTCAGCAAATGTTCATGTAATATTTGCATATGAGGATAGGTCCACTGAACCCCAAAGGGGCTGGTTGCATAAGGGTAATTCACAGCCAATTGTTCCACGAAAAGTCAGTGTAATTGCTTCTCTATTAGGCTGCTGCTCAATGTAAAAGTATGGACCAGCTTCTCAGTTATTGTAAGCTATTCTTCAGAGGGTCTTCACTTTGGAAGATAAACAACCCTATCACCCAAAACCCAGATTACTGGCTGTATGGTAAAACTGTTTGATGCTTGTATTTCAGAATCACAACCACTGCAGCATGTATGATGGACTTGAGAAGATACCCATTAGATGAACAAAACTGTACTCTGGAAATAGAAAGCTGTACGTACTTAAGAAAATGCATGTGAAATCTAGTTTGGCTCTAGTTATGGGTTGTTTTTTTTTTTTTGTTTTATAGAACTGTATAATATTTACACATGTCTATACACACAATTTGAATCATGTAATTATCACCATTTGGATTTTTTGTTTGTCTGTTTATTTGAACTATTAAAAGGTATAAGGAGTCATCCGTTTCTAGATAGATGAGTACATTCTAGAAAAATGAGGTGAGGACAGAATGAAGTCATTTAGTATTCCTGCCTGACTTGGCAGAGGTAGTGACTGGATGCTTATCTTCAACACAAGAGATGAATATTTGTATTTTTATCAATTTTATTTTTAAGAGCGTAAACACCATGATACACTTTCAGTATGCTTTATTGTGTATGGATTATCTTGGTGTAGGACCTCCCATGGGATTTCAGACTGACCACATTTATGATTTGAAATTGTGTTACAAAAAGAACAGCATTCTCTTTTTCACCTAGTCATGTCCTCAGATTGCAATATTTGCATTTCAGAAGTACCTGGTCCATTTCTGCTACTGGCTGGAAATTGTGGGCCATAAACAAAAAATACTGGTATATGTTCTATATTCAGCTCTAGTCTTCCACTAGTGGAAGCTTGTGGAAATGATGCAACTCACAGTTTACCATGAGTGGAAAAGGTCTGCCCCAGTTATGTTTCTCTGTTTTCGTTGAATAATCAACTTTCTCCTGGTGATTATCAGTGTAAATATACATTTGGTTTTAGTGCTAAATGCATTTGATATCCTAAATCTTGGATAGTGTTTTCCTCTCACTGTGACTGTTAGTGAATATTACATGAGTGATTAAAAAAAGGTAAAATAAAAAGAAAGCTGAGTATTTTGCCTAAAATTCCCAGGCAGACTGTAATGGTGTAGCAATTTGGGAGACCTTCCCACAGGCAAAATACCATACAGCTCTCCAGCTCTACCAATTCTTTTTGCTGTCACAAATGACAAGCTGCATGTTTAAAGCTACATTTGAGTCTCCTGTTATTTCTGACTCTCTTGCTCTGCCTGCAGATGGCTACACAACTGATGACATAGAGTTCTACTGGAGAGGTGGAGATAATGCAGTCACTGGCGTGGAGAGGATTGAACTTCCTCAGTTCTCTATCGTGGAATACAGACTGGTGTCAAAGAATGTTGTCTTTGCCACAGGCAAGTATTGCCATTTGCACATTTAGCGTTTAATTTTCTTATGAATGAAAATTACTGTTTTGTTAATAATAATTAACTATTATTACCAGTCACAATATGTAGCCTGTGTTGCATGTTTGGATAAACAAATTATTTGACAAAGCTGGGAGGTAGGAGCCCATGAAAATTCCAGACTGGCATTCAGTACTGGATTCAGCTCTGGGGCCTCCAACACGAGAAGGACATGGACCTGTTGGAACAAGTCCCAAGGAAGGCCACAAAGATGATCAGGGCTGGAGCACCTCTCCAATGAAAAGAAGCTGAGAGAGTTGGGGATAAGCCTGGTGAAGAGAACCTTCTAGCAGCCTTCCAGCATTTAATAGGACCAACAAGAGAGGTAGGGAGGGACTTTTAACAAAAATGTGTAGTGATAGCACAAGGGCAAATGGCTTCATACTGAAAGAGGGTATATTTAGATTAGATAGAGGAAGAAATTCTTTAGTGTAGCAGTGGTGAGGCAGTAGGTTGCCTAGAGAAATTGTAGATGCTCCATCCCTGGAAGTGTTGAAGGCCAGGTTGGATGGGGCTTTGAGTAGCCTGGTCTAGTCGAAAGTGTCCCTGCCTATGGCAGTGGGGTTGTAACTATGTAGTCTTGAAGATCCCTTCCAATCCAAACCATTTTAAGATTCTTTGCCTCCTTGTTTATTTTTATTTTTGTGTATGTGTGTGATACTTAACCTGACACCTAAATATCTGTGATCTAAATAAGTGTTAAGTCATTCACCTCTGAATCATGAGTTTAAATGTGACCTACAGGGTAACTGATCATATATAAATTTGTTTTGGCATGCTAGGTCAAAAAGCCACCAATTCTATAAACACCTCCCTGCAATTTCAGTGTATGTTTGTTTTGTTGTTATATAGTGAATGTAATGTCTTTTGTCTCTTGATTTGCACTGATAGATATACAGTACTTTATACATAGCCACGCAGCGCATTTGTAGTCTTTGTTAAAGCCTTAAAATTAAATCCCTGCTTGTTTCCTTGAAGATGGAATTAAAGTTAGTAGTTACTCACAGCACTGGATGTCTTTAGATTACAAAGTGCAAGGTTGATTCACATATTTGGTGTTAGACACCAAAATAGGAATATGTGTGGCAAAATCAAAGCAACACAGAAAGCCATCAGCACATGTGGGGCCATTACTCGGTTCATTATTGGGGCCTTCAGATTTTCAGTGCTGTTCAGACCACAGGAGTGTGCTGTTCCATCTGTCTCAGCACACCAGAACAAATGAAGCACAGCTGAATCATGTTTGTAAGCATCACTTCACCCACTCTTTGGACACAGCATCTGTTTCAAAGTACACAGAAACACAAGTTGTATTTCAGAACAAAATGTAAATATTGCTGGGATTGAAATGAGTATGAGGGGGTTTGCCAGCTGCTGCTGTTCTCAGTTGCCATTGTGAATGGAAGATTTTTCTTATATAGAGAATCAGTTGCTCTAATCCTATATCCTTCTGTCCTGCAGCTAGTGTCACCCTTGGCAGCCATGGCTTACCTGCCCCTCCAAAGGACTGGATATGCCTTTGTAGGAAGGCTATTTTAGACAACAATGAGAATACAGAGAACTTATTTGCGGAGTGCTTTTTATGACAGTCGAAGGCCGCCTTTTAGTTGAGTATGAAATATTTCCCTAGATGCATGACATAGTAATGTAGAGATGAGAGATTTGTAAAAATCAGGAAAACAAGAAATCCAAAGAGATATGTGATAAATACAAGAGAGACTAAAAAACTAGGACCACATATTTCTGTGACTGACCAAATGTTCAGAATATTAATGGTTCTTTCTTAAAAAAACTAGTGAAAGGATTAAAAAAGTCTCATGCTTCAGGGTTTAAGACAGCTTGGCATTAGGAAGCCACAGAGAACAGCATGTTTCTTGTGCCGTTTTCTGAAACATTTAATTTTTTTCACTGATTAAGACAAATACTGAATTTACTATTGCTTTGATACAGGACATTATAAAAATGCTTGATTAATTGACATTTTATGACAAGTATTTCCATGCAGGGAAACATCACATTTGTTTGTCAAAACCACATTAAATCTAAATCTAAAGCACGACAGCAGATCGGATACATAAAGTCAGCAGACACTTTTCAAGCTTCTTCTCAAGAGTTTTTTACAGTCCTAGTAATTAGGGCCAGTTTCTACATTTTTTTTTGGAAAATAAGTTAGGCATGTTTTTGGCTTTGAGGTTATTGAAGTCTCAGGGGGAGATATTAGTTCTTTGAGCGCGATATCTCAGGGAACATTGCAGAGATTTCAGTCCTAGTGTGCTTTGATTGAATAAAAGTAAAAGAAGACTTCAGAGTCATACCATAAACAGCTTTTGGATTAGTTTTTTCTCCTATCCTTCAAGAGAAACTGTGCTGTATAATCTTGTGTAACTTAGGCAAAGGGAAAAATCTGTTCCCATAGTTACTACTAAGAAGCAATGATAAGCATGGGAAAACCCCCATCCACAATGACAGAAATCTGGGTGAAGCTGCAAGAATGCTGGAGGAACTGCATGCCTGTTGAAGTGTAGAATGGAAGTTAAAATGTATCTTGCCAATGTAGCAAAAATGTGTCTGAAAAAAGTATAAAATTGAGTATGGACAAGTTCAAAATACAGCATCTGTAGTAAGGATAGAGAATGCCAGGTTATGCCAGGGTTCTGTGTGTAGAAATATAGGGGTTGTTGTTGATCTCAAACTGAACATGAGCCAATAAGATCTTTTTGGGAGAAAAAGAAAAGAAACAAAGAAAACCACAAATCTCATCATAAAAAGAAGTCTGATTTACACTGATAATGCTTAAGCTGTGTATTTTTGGTCAAGGGTATCACTCTTGAGGACAGTAATGGAGCAATAGAAAAGGGTTTATGGAAAATAAGTAAGTGTGAGTGAAAATCTAGAAAATGGCATACCTGAGATTAATGGAGAAACAAGTATAGTCATGTAGTTAAAAAGAAAGAGAACACTTGATTGGGAATTGAATAAAACCTTCAGGTGTCTAGAAAGTACCTGTAAAGCCATGTAGAATAGTCTGTTCCCTTTATTCATGATTTTTGAATTGCTATGAAGAAGAAATACCTGGTTTGGCTACCCTTCTCACACCAACTGAAGGCCATACAGGATACCAGAAGATATTTAAATGGCACTGGATGCCCATGTGTCAGTAACTGAATTAAGCCCACAGTCAAATGCTATCCAGTCAGTGCTGTCAGTGAAGCCTAAAGAGCTATTCAGCTCTTGAACACCTCTGTTTTCTCAATGAATATTTTAAGACACTCTTCAGTTGCCTAAACATAACAATCTGCTTCTTCTTGAGCTGCCATAGAAGATCCTGGTTAGCAGTTAGGCTGCTGTTCTGGCATCTTACAGCCTTGTGTTCTATGTTCACCATCTACTGCTTCAGTATTGATTACTTAAGTAGTGTTCTGTTCTGCTCTTCTCTAGCCTATCACATCTCAAATGGCTTTAGACACCTCAGTATAGAGAGTTAAATCACACCCTTAGAATCAGCTGGCTCTAAGTCTAGATCTCCATGGTTTCCACTAACAGCTCATGCTCCATGCACGAGAAAATACCTGCACTCAAACACCTGAAATGTAGTGCCAAGTCTGTTACCTGAATCTACCTCCTAAATGTTTGTTATCCCAAAATGCTTGGATAGTGAACAGGAATGGGGATATGTATAACACCACCTAAAAGCTTCAAGTCACATATCAGTCAAAGCCATATTAGCAACCTGTTGGTAATAGGAGGGTAGTCTTAAAAGATTTGAAAATGAAATATTTGCTGTATTCTGAAAGATCAGTATGTAAAGTACATTTCCAATTAGCCAAAGAACCTTCCCAGAAGAACATATTAAAATAAAAATTCTGTAACTGACCAACTCTGTTATCTTGCTTCATACTTGGATAAAACAGCAAGAGACTAATTTAGCCTTGAAGCCAGATATTTCAGCTTGCTAGCTTTTAATGAAATTGGAACAGAAACAAGTAATCTCTTTTTATCAAGTGCCCAAAACTGTGAAAAAGGAACATTTGGGGCTCAAGTATTGATTAAGTATTTATTTTCATACTTTCATTCCCAATACTGTTAGATTGAATTACTTGTGGCAAAATTCTGTTACTCCTGTAGTATTTAAATCAGTTCATATGCGTCAACCTGTTATATGAGATGGGAGGAAGGATAACAAGGCAAAACAAGGTTAAAAGGAAAAAATCAAAAGTTTTTTAATGGAAACTTAACTAGAATTTCCTGGCAATTAATTTCTAAATATACTGAGCCTTAATTGACAAATCATTATGCAATCATAACCAGACAAGTAGCAGTGTAATTGTTGAGCTTACTCAGAAGTCAACTTCTATTAAATAAGTAATCCACAGAATGGATCTTTCCAGATAAATAAAGATCTGAACTTACAGTCCTTGCTCCATAAAGGTTAGGACCCACCCTTTTCACAGATCTTTAGCCATTCAGACAAAGAGGGGCAATAAACTACAGGAAATAAGGAGGGGTCCTTCTTTTAATTGTTTTTTTTCCACAGACTCCTGTGCCCCGTTTGCTGGAGGTGAGATACTGCAGCAGAGATGGCAGACTGGATGCAGGGTCAATAGATAATTTTTGAAGACATAAAAGCAATTCAGTTGAAAGTAATATAAACTCTCACAGTCTCAGGGAGAGGTACCTGAAGGAGAACCCTGGCTATGTAGTATGATAAAAAATGAGGCTACCAGTTCATGTTTCAATTTCAGCCAGACCTTAACAAAAGTCTATACTCTACTAAACATGTCAACTGCAGCAAGCAGCTGTAATGCCAGCAAGACTTTTGTTTATATTGCCCAGGAGCCTCACACCATCAAAATCTACCCTGAGCCTTGCAAAGTCTGGATTCATCTTGTTCGGATTTATGGTGAATCTAATTTCAGTGTCTACATTTGAGCTAGGTGTCTGAGTTGGTTAGAGTAGAGTCCATGCAGTTGGTGGAGTCTGGAAACAAATTCAGTACACCTATAGGAGTCCATTTTAGGAGGTGGTGGATAATTCTCTAGGTTTCATTTGCTAGATTGACTGGATAAACTGGAGCTTATATGTAAGCACAACCATGCTCATGTGTAAGCAGTTCAAGTGAGTTGCTTAATCAACTGCTATTTGAGAGGGCACAAGGCAGCCTTCACGGTATCCACATGCTGATCAAAATGATGTAAATCATCCCCATCAGCTGTGTGCTGGTGTCTGAGAGATGTCACAGGGCATCTCAAAAGGATCAGGGCATCATCAGATTAGCAACTGAATCTCTGTTACAGTCAACTCCAACTCCAGAGCAGGAAGACAGAAGGCACTGACAGCCCTGGCCCTAGACATGGTTCTTGGAGTTCTAATTTCAGAACAAAAACCTGGTGTTTCAAGCATATTTAGGTTGGTGTCTCTGGCCTTGAGGTCAGCTCTCTGGGGAGTCCCCCTCTAAGGCCAGATCTCACTAGTTTCAGTAATTACCTTACCTAATTAGACAGAAACGGTGCTGAGGTAATGGCTCATGGTCACAGGTGAAGCATTCAAGATCAATGTCTAAAGTTCACTCTGTTATATGGTTTCTCAGTTTGGGATTTCATTACTGAACATTACTAACATACGTGACACATTATTCCCTCCCCTTTTGATACACACCTCTTTCACCCACACCATTTTCTGTGCTTTATCAATGGTGAAGTTCCCTCTTTCTCTCAATTTCCCTAGTGCATTCAGGCTCCTTGGCTCTGGAGCAAGCCAAGAACTGACTTTGATTCAGTGATTCACTTCTACTGAACTTTATTGAATTAATCCTTCATACTATTTAATCAAAGAATCAGTATTTCAGTTGTCACCTCTATCAATAATATTCCACAGATATCCAGACCTGGACAGGACTTTTGAAAAGTTTTATGCACATTTATAGAGAATCCCTTTGATTGGGTAGTGTACTATATGAAATAATTTTTCTCAACAGAACTTTATAAAGATTTCTGTCTGATGTTCTGCTCTTATTGCAGAAAGGTGATCAGGTCTGCTGCATTTTTAATGCATTTCATGATAGCAGAGTTTATATAGTTCATTATGGTCTCCTGTTTTATTTATATAGTCTGCAGACACAAGGCCACAGAAACATTTTCATAAGAATACAAATGAAAATGTTAAGCTTTGCAAAAAAAAAAAAAAAGCAGGGCTGGTTTCAATGAGAAAACTTGTCTTTTGAAATGGAACATTGTTTATCTGAAAATGAAGATGTTAAGCAAGCTGCAGTATAGATGTTTGCTTGCTGAAAATGGTGTTGACTGCTCCAGACAGCAGAAAACCTTGGTCTAATCAGGATGAAATACATCCTTCTGATTCCACCAATATACTTCTATTGGTGAAACTAAAAGGCATTTCATTCTGGAAAAAATGCTACTGATTGAAGTAATCACAGCAACCAGATACACGTACCAGATATTTCTTTTCCCAGTGCTGGTTGTTCTGAGATTGTTTGATACAACAGCTAAGGATATTTGCACAAGTTTGATATTACCTTGATGCTCCTGCTGTTTGGAAATGGTGTGGCATATTTCTGTTGTATGACTTAAAGTGTAACAAACTATCAGGAATGTGATGGAGAGACATCTGTAGTTTTCCATTCCTTCTTTCTCTTTCTTTCTTAGGAAATCCATCATTCATGTCTATATGGGCAAATGCAGTTTCTTAAGTGCATATGCAAACACATTAATATAATTTAAATTTTTCTCTAGATGTAATCTTTCATAGTTTTTACATATTTGTACTAGAATGGGTGGGAAGTGTTCTAATATCTGGTTGGGTTCTTGGTATGTGCTGAAATTTTTTTTAGGATGTTGACTAACTAAATCTTTTAGATGAGCTGTTAGAAATATATCTAGGACTGGTGGTGCAAACACTGAAATCATGGAGCTAATGTGTGAATGACTGTCTTTTTCTTATACATCTGTACTCAGATTTAATCGTCTTTGCAGTTGGTGAAAAAAGTCACAATTATTTTTAACAATTTGAGATTTCTAAATATATTTATCTGAATATATATATATTTATATGTCTAAAATGTATTCAGTAAGACATACACCAATTTGAAATTAGGTTGGTATTGAGGTTATTAATCCTTTCCATTGGTAATTTTTTCTGTTTGTAACTGTTCATGAACTATATATATGCACACAAAATTAAATTTCTTTGTTTAAAATATGTTTGGAAGAAAATTTGGGCTGGCTATAATTGATGTTAGAGGATCTAGTCTGAAGGCTTTTCCTTTAGTGAAATTCATAACAATTTATTTTTGACACCACAGGCCGCATGTTTCTTATACTTCAGATGTTATTAAGTTTCATCTCTTGAACAACTCCTCATTGTAAAGGAAAAAACTATGCACATTAGTTATTCTCTCAATATAAATTTTATACAGAAAACTGTGTACTTGGATAAGCATTTTATTTGGACACCTAAGCAACTGTTTTTAAAAACTAACTGGTGCTCACCTATCTGTTCAATAATCTAAAGTAATTCACCATCTCTCTTTTTCTTCCCAAATACAAATTACTTGGCTATCACTGTATTCACTGCAAGGTTTCTTTTAATACAGATGAGTAATACAGTGAAGGTGTCATCCCTACTGTTCTGCAGATGTCATACTACCCCACAAAATGTGTAGAAGCTGAAGGCAGCTATCTACAAGTGTCTTTCATTCAGTATAAATAATACTGTTTTCCTCTCTCTTTTCTCAGGTGCCTATCCAAGACTTTCACTGAGCTTCAGGTTGAAGAGAAATATTGGCTACTTTATTCTTCAAACCTATATGCCCTCCATACTGATTACCATTTTATCATGGGTGTCATTCTGGATCAATTATGATGCATCAGCAGCAAGAGTTGCCCTTGGTATGTGCTAAAAATGAGTGGGACATTAAAATGTCAGATTTAATGTAGCCTTCAGAGGTTGTTAAAAACTACAACATGATGTCAACGTTTTGAAATTCCAAAATAATTTGCGTCAAAATCATGTCACCCAGCATTGCCTCAAAAGCCATGCATGCAATTCCCCTTCATGCAAGAGTGTAGCTACCACTAAATCTCTGACATGAGATGCTCATACAGGTCTCAGACTTGTTCTCATCAAGTTAATGCTGTTGTAATTTCATCTAGGAGACCAGCTCCACAATCATACTTGAGCGTGGGCCTTAGTCTAGCTCAGTGTGGGAGGACAAATGTGGCTCCAAGCCTCCTCCTGAGGTCCTGGCTGCTTTAACTGACACTGGCAGAAACAGTTCAGCATGCAGGGGCACATCAGCTATGGACCATACTATGCCACCTAACCCTCAGGGTACATGGCATGTTAAGTGCATGTTTATGACAGCTTAAAGCATCATTTACCTCTTGACAGAAAAACATGGATTTGGCACAGGTTTGTGATTCCTGCCCAAGAACTTTTCAGATCAAGGTATCTTATAAATAAGGGAGGTTCACTAGAAAATTGTGCAGTTGACACATTGGAGGGAAGGGATGCCATCCAGGAAAACCTTGACAAGCTTGAGAGGTGAACCTGCACGAACCCCATGAAGTTCAACAAGGCCAAGTGCAAGATCTTGCATGTGGGTCAGGCAATCCCAAGCACAAGGGCAGGCTGGGTAGAGAATGGATTGAAAAACAGCCCTGAGGAGAAGGACTTGGGGTGTTGGTTGCCAGGGAGCTCAACATGACCCAGCAATGTGCACTTGCAGTCCAGAAAGCCAACTGTGTCTGGGCTGCACCAAAACCACTGTGGCCAGCAGGGTGAGGGAGGTGATTCTTTTCCTTAACTGCTCTCATGACACCCCAGCTGGAATACAGGATCCAGGGTTGGGGTCCCCAACATAAGAAGGTCATGGACCTCTTGGAGTGAGTCCAGAGATGGGCCACGAAGGTGATCAGGGACTGGAGCACCTCTCCTGTCAAGGCAGGCCAAGGGACTTGATTTTTTTCAGGCTAAAGAAGAGAAGGCTCTAGGGTAACCTTACAGCACCTTCCAGTGCCCAAAGGGGGCCTACAGGAGCACTGGAAAGGGACTTCATACAACGACATGTAATGACAGGACAAGGAGGAATGGCTTCAAAATGACAGAGAATAGATTTAGATCAAAAAGAGATTCTTGATTGTAAAGGTGGTGAGGCACTGGAACAGGCTGCCAATAGGAGTTGTGGATTCCACATCCCTTGAAGTGTTGAAGGCCAAGTTAGATGTGTCTTCAAGCAACTTGAACTGCACATGGCAGCGAACTTAGATAGTGGTTAAGGTTCCTTCCAAGCCAAACAATTCCCTGTCATAGTTTAGGGTTAGGATTAGGGTTAGGATATTCTCCATTTTAGTGGTCCTATTAAAACCACATTGCCACTTGCTTCCCCCTGTCCCCCTTCCCCCTGCGGGTGGCTGGAGAGAATTGGCGGCACAAAAGGCAAAGATCCTAGGCTGAGGTAAGAACAATTTACTGGAAGCAGCAATGAGACACGAAAAAGAACAGGATCAGTAACATACTAATAACAAAACTGTACAAAAGAGTGAGTGACTCCCAAGCAAAAATGCTCATTGTGCAACTCGTGACTCAATGGCAGACACCCTTGCCGCAGTCTGAAGAGAAAACTTCCTCCCAGAAAAAGACTCCCTTCCCACAACCTCTGGCAATGATGTGAGGTGATATAGAATAATCTTTGGGTCCTAGCCATGCCCCCTCCTGGCTACTGCAAAAATTAACCCTGTCCTGGCCAGAACCAGGACAGATTCTATGACAGTAGAAAGCTATTCTATGACAATAGCAAATATTTCATTCTTTACAGAAGCATACTCAGGGATAGCTATACCTAAGGAAGATTAAATGGATCTATAAGTCCTTATAAATACTTCTGCCTCTCATCTTGTCCCAAATTCTATCTTCAACCCTGTGCTTCTCAATTACATGTACCTTGTCACTTACCCATTACCCAAAACTTGTCACTAAGTCTGTGCTGTCTACCTGCTGTATTATCTTATTTTCTTAAAACAGGAACATACACCTTAGTTTCCTTATTTTTCTGTATGTACCACAGCAAACCCAGACTCCAAACCATGTCCCTGTGATTCCCTTTTTCCTTACGCCATGTCTCCCAAGGTCCCACATACCAAAGCAGGCAGAGTAGCCACCTTCTGAATTTGGGTAGCTGGAGATACTATAGATTAACAGTTACTGTGCAGTAATTCTGCATGTAATGTGGGTTAGCTGGTACGTATGGGCATGACACAGTCTGGCATTACCACTCAGCAGCCAGGGCTTGTTTAGCAGCTTGAAGCTAAGTAGTAGCTTAATAGGAAGGAAGTGAGGCATAGAGCCCAAACACCTCTGATGTGTTCATAAATGAACTACTGGATAGCAGAAATCCACCCAGGTAGACCAAGTGATGCAGCACTTCAAACACAACCATCACCATCTAGATACATACTGGCCAGGACTGCAAAGAACAGATGGCTAGACAGAAGTTACCATACCCAGTGACTTTCCATGCCCTTCTGTTACAGGTTCATGAGATTTTTCCTTGTTTAAGGAGCAAGACTGTCTCTTGTGACCCATTTCTGTGTAGCACAAGTTCATCAAGTACTGTAAAACAAATATTAGAACAAAAATCAGAGAGTACAAGGCAAGCTCAGGAGACCAGATGTTCTATTTCCAATTGGTAGAAAGTCCTTTTGAGAGGACAAAAATCCATCTAATAGCTTCTTCTCAGAAAACAATTAGCGCCTTGGTGATTATGTCGGTGGTGTTTGTCTAATAAAGTTCAGTATCACGGGTCTAATCCTATGTTCCTCTGTATACCCACTCGTCTTAGTCTTAAGCTTGTATCACAGAATCACAGAAAATGGTGAGTTGGAAGGTCCCACAAGGGACCCACAGGGGTCCAGCTCCTGTCCCTGCACAGGACCATCTCCAAGAGTCACCCCATGGGCTCAAGAGGATTGTCCAAATGCTTCTTGAGCTCTGTCAGGCTTGGTGCTGTGACCACTGCCCTGGGGAGCTGTTCCAGTGCCCAGCCACTCTTTGGGTGAACAGCCTTTTTCTAATATCCAACCTGAACCTCCCCTCACACAACTTCAGACCATTCCTCTGCGTCCTGTCACTGGTCACCACAGAGAAGAGATCAGTCCCTGTCCTTCCTCTTCCCCTCATGAAGAAGCTGTAGACTGCAATGAGGTCTCCAGGCTGAACAGACCGAATGACTTGCTTCTTATATGGCTTCCCCTCATGACCTTCACCATCCTCATTGCCCTCCATTGGACACTTTCTAATAGTTCAATACCTTTTTTATAGTGTGGTGCCCAAAACTGCACACGATATTCAACGTGAGGCTGCCCCAGTGCAGAGCAGAGCAGGACAATCCCCTCCCTTGTCTAGTTGGTGATGCTGTGTCTGATGCTGCCATCCAGTGGGACCCCCAGCACTTTCTGCAGCGCTGCTCCCAAGCCTTTTGTTCCCCAGTCCGTCTGTACATTGAGGTTTGCCCCATCCCAGGTGCAGAATCTGGCACTTCCCCTCATTGAATTTCACATGGTTGGTGATTGCCCGCTCAGTCCTCTAAATTGTCAAGGTCTCTCTGCAGGGCCTTCCTGCCTCCAGGGGAAACAACAGCTGCTCCCTGTTATGTAGTGTCTGTGAACTTACATGGCATCCTAATGTGAACTGGTATAAAAGCTTAAAGGCAATATAGCACCTTTGGACCTGTATGATTGGCTCTGAAAAGCGCAGTACAGAGAAGGCGTACCTGATTTCCTAAGTATTAGTTCAAGGAAGCATTCCGTGTGCAATTCTTGGGGCACAAACTTTTACTCAACCCCTGCAAGAACCCGGTATTCTTTGCAAGAGCCTGATTCTATTCATCCACTTCCATGTTTTGCCCCTGTGCCTGATCCCTTGCTGCACTGAACCAAATAGTTGCCTCCAGAGTGAAGCCAAGCTGCAGAGCAAAGGCCAGCTCATTCAGAGACCATGTGCTATGGACACTGCAGACATACAGTGATATAGGGCTGATCTCTAGAGAAATATTCAAACCTATCAATTCTGCTCTCAACTTTTTGCTAGTTAGCCCTAGAAGTTCCTAAATTCAGTGTTTTGGGTGAGGAGAAGAATAATCTCCAGAGTCCTCCCTTGTGGAAAGGACTATAATCACAAGATTATCTTTTTTTTTTTTTTTTTTATGTCTTAAGGGAGTGTCAGCTTCTTCTCCTCCAGCTGTACTTTAAAATAAATTAATGAGCTTTGGAAGGACATTTGGCCACAGGATTTCAGCATCTCCCAGGGAATGTATTTCCCTTTGGTTAGTGATAGCCTTCTTTCTATTCAGTGTGCCTAATCTTCCGGATCACCAGACATCTGGCATCAATGCACACTTGTTTCACAGTTTAGAGGAAAACCACTGAAAACTGCATGACACTAACCCACTAAATATCCAAAATATCTGTTACACAATCTCATAGGGTATTACTACAGTTCCTTGGAGTGGCACTGCTTACACTGACGGCTTGGTTTTTAGTTGTATTGTCTTTATTTCTGTCTCTTCAGGTAAAAGAAACTGTGCTTTATTATATGGCAGCAATTTTATTTCGTCCTTTATTTTTGTTCTGCCTGTATTTTAGTGACTACATGTAAACTGATGGTATAATTATGGAATCAAAGAAAATAGTAATGGAGGAGAACTAATAGAATGACTTGCCTTGAAATGAGACTTATTTCACAAATCAGTGTTTTCAGCAACCTGTGATTTGCAATTCCCATAGAATTTCCAGCGGAGATACAGATCCTGCAGTTTATTGTGAATTCAAGCAGACTGACAATAAATTTGCTTTTCTTTCCAGATTTTCATAACAGTGCTCTGTAATATATTTTCAGGTGCTATGTCCATCCTTAGGTAAATGCCTTGACATAAGGTTGATATAGATATTTTTTAGATGTTTTATTAGTGTCCAGTTTGTTGCTGGAAAAATACTGCTCTCCCTCCTTCTTCCTTCCAAAAATTCACATACCTGTCTATCTCTCATTGCTCACTTCATTTGTTTCTATGTAAGTAGCCTGCTGCTCCAAATTAGTCATCTCAAATTCCACTTAGACATTGTCCTTTCCTGAAATAGATATCTAATCTAGATGGGATGAACCGTTCTAGAAAGGTACCTGTCTCTCCCCATCTACCACAGGGAGACCCTACAGGACTGACATCAACCAACTGCCTAATGCTTAGAAATTTAAAACTGCAGGAGAAGGCTTTCACCATCTGTGTGAACACTGTTCTTGTTGCTCATCAGTTTGGTCTCCATGGAAGAGATTTTCAATACAGTACACCGGTCTTCCATGAAGCTACATTAACTCATGGCAGTGGTGCCAAACCCCCTTGTTAGCTGTTCCCCTGCTCATAGGAAGGAAATAATTGTAACAGGATAATAATGTATCAAGTTTTAATTTTGCTCTTTTTTTTTGCAGTGATGTCACCTGCAAGACATCTTTTACAAATTTTTAAGCTTCTTCCCACTGACAAGGCATATTTGCCAAGAAGGAAAATAAAACTGAAAGCTTGGAATTGTAAGATATGTGATCTTTTTTCTTTGTGTAGGAATTACAACTGTGCTGACTATGACAACAATCAACACTCACCTGCGAGAGACTTTGCCTAAAATTCCATATGTTAAAGCCATTGACATGTATCTCATGGGCTGTTTTGTGTTTGTCTTCTTGGCCTTACTGGAATACGCCTTTGTCAACTACATTTTCTTTGGAAAAGGCCCTCAAAGGCAGAAGAAACTTGCAGAAAAAACAACAAAGGCAAACAACGATCGCTCAAGGTTTGAAGGCAATCGGGTAGGTTACTTGAATTTATATATATTCTATTTTTACATTGCAGAGACTATCAGTGTTTGAAAGAAACCAAAAAGAAACCATTAGGTGACAACCAGCCACATCTTTTTGTGGACAAACTTGGCCATTTTCATTTTCAGGAACTGACACAGAAGACTATATGTGGGCATACAGATGTGGAAGGGAGTATGATCTGTATGAAAAATAAGTGAAAGAAGACAGTGGGAGGGAAGCTAGCTTGAAAATAAAGGCTGCAAAGACCTACAAAGGTGTTTATTTGTCTGAATCAAATATAATCTAACTGTGATTTTAAGTACCTATGTACATTTCCTGTATAAGAGAATCCAAGATCTGAGCACACCTCTCCTCACTTCACTTAGAGGAGATGCATTTACCATGGGACAGAACAGATAAAGAAAGATTAGTTGTGTCATGTTAATTAAGTGGCCAGCATAGTTCAAGGCTCTGTGTGGCATTGTCATCTGCTGCTGTTAAAAACCAGCAGGAAAGTGTAAGTCCTAGAGAAATGTTCAGATTGATTTCTGAAGCATGGTATTGCCAAGGTCTATGCTGATTATCCTCCGGCCTGTTCCTTGCCTGGAGTATTACTTTATCCAGCAAATAACTCCTTTTTTTTAAGAGAAAAATTCAAGGTATTCAGCAGTATCTGACATTAACAAGCCATGTCAGTTTGAATAGAACATCTTTCTTTTTTTTACTAAAATGCTCCCAATGAGGCTTTTTCATTCAGTTTTGTTGAGTTAGACTGGGTTTTTTTTCTATCAGCTATAAATGAGAAGAATTCACAGTGGCAAAATTACTACCTGTTTATCAAAACCAGCATCATAAAAGTAATTTCAAGCTATATTTGTTTATCCTAATGATTTTGTCTGCTATAGTAAATGTAATGCAGAACTACACCTAATTATCAGCACTCCTATATGTGAAACAATTCTGAACCAGTAAACATATTTTTTTCCACTGTATTATGAAACCAGACTCTTATCACAGTTGGCAGCTCTACTTAGAACTAAGATATCAGGACAAAGGAATTCCCTTTACTGGAAAAATAAATAGTCATAATAATAAAAAAATACAGATGAGAAAATAAAAGAGTATCTGAATTGAAGGCCATGGAGAAGATTTTAACTGCAAGCAGGTAATGCAGATGTATGCACTAAGGTTTAATTCTCCTGCTGGAAACCATCTGGTGTATCTCATCCATTTAAATGATTTACATAATTCAGTACAAGACTTGTTAATGGGTACAATACTACCCCATGCCTGACACTTGAGATCAATTTATCTACATTTTCAAAATATTCCTAAGTACCTTAACTAATGAAAATGTGTATTTTTAAACCCAGTTCATGCCATTTTATATCCTGACTCTGCTCATACCCTCGCACTC
>JAYDZK010000001.1:83285723-83311923 GCA_034509185.1 Euphonia xanthogaster
CCAGTGTTACCCCATTGGCCGTGGTCCTCCTTCCCCGCCCCCCTCACCTGGGGAAGAAAACCCCACTGCAGGTGTGGGACGGCCTCTTTGCTGCCTGGGTGGTCGCTGCCACCAGAAGTGTCCTGCCTCAAGCTAATAAAAGGGATACTCGTCCCCACGTGGCAAAGAGCGCTTCTCGTCTTTTACTTCGTCCATGCGAATCCGTTTGGCCTGGAGTCCAGAGCAAGCCGGGTCGGTCTAACATAAGGCTCAGAAACCAAACGGATTACTGCACTAAGGCTCATGCAGAGTAAAACTAAATTTTATCAAAGACATTGGCCTTGTTTGTCATACCATGTCATGTAGTCATGACTGCCTGTAATCCAGTCAGCTACTTTTCTTAATCTATACCTGGGGTAACATTTTCCCTGGAGCCACTGAGCAACACACGTGTTCACTCATGGAGGTTTTTGCTTTCCCTGTATATTCAGGCAAGCATGAGGTGACTTGCACAGGTTACCCTGTCATTATTGGTTTGCTTCTTTATTCATTGAGAGAGCTTGTGTACCTTTGTCAAAGTAGTTTCAGTCATTGCTTACATGATTCCAAAGTCCTGTTTATGTGCAAATACTTTTTAACATGCTGCATGCATTGAGTATTCATACTTTAAGACATCACCTTAAGATTGTCACAAAGTATTAGCATATAGTGCTCTAATGTTGTCAACAGCTTAGGTGGTTTATTCAAAACCTCTGAAGGAATCAATTTGAGAGAATAAATCTCAAGAGTATCTTTTGACCAGAGGCTGATGTAGCTTCTGCAGACCCCTTCTTCTCTCCATCTGCTCCTTCCTCATGTTTGACATGCAAGCCTGTTGCTCCATTAGCAAAGAGATGACTTTCTAAAGTATGTTTCCAAATATGTTTCATTTGACATTTTGAGAAAAATGTATACTATTATGCAGCTTCATAGGACATACTGGTATCTTCAGAAAAAGAATTTACACAAAAGTTGCAACTTTCTTGACTGCCTTTCTGGTTTGATGCAGACACATCTAGATGCAGTGACAATGAGTGAAAAGTTGGCACATCAAAGGCAGAAGCTGTGTTAAGGTGGCATGTGAAGTTGTCACATAATGTGAAGAAGGCTGTGGAAGAAGGTGGAGAAGGTGCATTCAGGCTTCTCCTGATCAAGGAATTCATTTTATTCCTATTATTTCCTAGGAAATAATAGGAATAAAACTAATTCCTTGATCAGGAGAAGCCTGAATGCATAGGTGTACCCTTCACAACACAGGCTGTCAACTGACAGCTCACAACAGTTAAGGTTCAGTTAAGGTTCAGAAGGACAAAGTACCCAGGATGGGCTGATGTCTGTGTCTATGTAGGTGGCAGACAGAATCAGGAGAGATCAGGAAGTCCTGAGGGAAAAAGGGGTTGACATTTGTGATGGTGGAAGAAAAAGGATAGAGACCTGCAAGGGGATGGCAGGGCTCTAAGGGTGAAGCCCACCAAAATGGTCTCTGCTACGACATTTTTAGTAAGCTGAAGAATGTTTCTCAAAGCCTGGGAGGAGATGGGAAAGATCACATTTGATGCCATGGGGGTCTGGATGAGAGATTTAGTATTAAGCTTCACAAGGAAAAAACAGGTTGTTGAGATATTTTACAAATTGCGCAAAAAATATTCTGATCACAATTTGTACTCTTAGTGGGGATAAAAAAGAACAGAATAAACTGAATCAGTTTTTTCAGAGACCATCATAAGTAGTGATGATTCCATGACTGTATTTTACACTTGTGTTTATTCCCTGGTTACAGAGACTGCTCAACAGCATGAACTCCTTTCTACAAACCTTGAGATCTTACTTTTGTACCCAAAGGGTTTCTGCGATGGAGAAAATAAATTCTTCTTAATCACCACTGAGGCTTCTCCATGCCATTATTTTTGTTCATGTTGTTTATTTTTATTTATAGGCACTCATCAGCATAATGTGCCGTTGTCTACAGCAGCAGGATTTGTTAGATACCTTAGAATTTTTTTCCTACTTGCCTGTATATCATTCGTAACATTTTACATTCTTTTTTTTTCCACTTGCAAACACCTTGGCAAAGCATTACTGATATGCTATCATAATTGTCTTCCCTGAGAAGAGATAAGCTGAAGCATCAATAATTGATGAAAGAAATATCCATTTCACAAAATTTCAATAAGAATGAAAAAAGTTAAATGCGTATGGACAGACACATAGCTGCGCATACTTTTAATCCATCACACAGCTTGCAAAGGATGTGGTATCAGATGACTGTGCAAGCTTCAGAAGGCTGTGACAATCGTCTGTTTTTGCAATCACTTTTAAACTGATGCTTCTAGAATGAGATGTTCAACTGCTACACAGTTCAAACAGCTAGATCATGTGGCAGGTTAGAAAAATGCATTAATTGTGCAATGAATTATGGATGAATAAATTGCATATGTAAAACTGGAAATTATCCTGTATTCCATGATTCACTATCTATTTCTGACATAGAGAACTAAATTCTCTTGAACACAGTCACACGTGTGTTAACTGTCTGAAAATACCCAGCACATGGCATTTTTTTTACCTTCAGCCATTGTTTTCCTTGCCCCAAAACTGGCAGAAGATTTGGAGCTGATCCCTGCATTACCTGTATTGACTGCACATCCTTCAGCATTGTAGGGCCTGGGGCATGGGGGTTTGATGGCCCACCAGTGAAACAATCAAATGCTGATTCAGAAACCATTCCTTGGAACTTCTCAGTGCCACTCATGGGTACTCTTAAGGTTTCTGGACTGACAGAGCCATACACAACTCTGTGCTGCTCCTCTTTTGCCACTCGGGAGGACTAGAGAGTCCGGCTCCGATTTTAAGATTCTAATATCAGGACCTTTATCTTTATTACTGAAAATGGCATCACACTGCTCCGTACTTGGAAATTTACATGGGTTTTTATTTTTGTATGGAGCTCTCTGTGATATGGCTGACCATGGACCTGGTTTTTTGTCTATCAGGGTGATGTCTAGTCCTTGACTGGGTATGGGTAACTGCTAACACAACCTTGCTGTAGTTGTAGTTGCTATTAAATTAACCAAAGTGTTATTAATACTAAACTAAAATACCTATGCAGAAATCGCTGTCAAGTTTCTCTGAACAAGACTTTGACTTTGATAGCATGATAAATATACTTGATGCTAAACACTGGTCACTGCCTCTGGAATAGGGCGGTGAAAGGGAAGAGTCCCTCCTATTTCCTCAAATAACCCACTTTTTCCTATGCTTTAAGTTCATTGCTTTTTAAGATCAATCACTTAGACAGAAAATCCCTGCAGTTAAAAATTGCCATGATTGGAAAACTATGCAAATGACTTTGGAAGGAAAACTTCAGGAGATAAGTTGTAAATAAGCTCTGTGATTGTAAAATACAGAGTTCAGCACATCAGAACTATTCTTGTGGTTTTAGCAAACTTCACAGGCACTTTTAAAAATCTTATTTTAGATCACAGCTAGGAAAAAAAAAATAATCTAGCCAGTTTAATTTAATTTCCTGCTGTAGCAGAGAGAGCATCCATCCCTTACTCTCTCGCTTCATTGCCAGCAATGCAGAGGTTTCACTGAACTACACCATCCTCTAAAATGTGGCTGGTTCAGAAGGAGAAGAAAATGGTGGAGTTTGCAAAGTACAGTTTTGTACTGGATGTTTGGTAGTATGATGATAACCCTGTTTGTAAAAGTACTTGCCTAATTTTAGGCAGCTGAATAGTGCCATTTCTTTTATAAGATTATCACATGCTTAAAAATAATGACATTATTTTTCTAGATATGTATGGGTTTGGAGATTTACATACACCCACATTCTGCTCATCGATGTCAAGTCTTTTGAAAGAATTCATGTTTCAATTTTTTCCCCCTAGGTGGACACCCATGGAAACATTCTGCTAACATCTCTTGAAATACACAACGAGGTGGCAAGCAACGAAGTCACCACCAGCGTTACAGAAGCCCGAAATTCAACCATATCCTTTGACAACTCAGGAATCCAGTACAGAAAACAAAGCTCACATCGTGAAAGCCTTGGAAGGCGCTCATCAGAAAGAACAGGCTCCCATAGCAAGAGGGGCCATTTACGAAGGAGGTCTTCGCAACTGAAAATAAAAATCCCCGATCTAACAGATGTGAATGCCATCGACAGATGGTCAAGAATGGTGTTTCCATTCACATTTTCTCTTTTCAATTTAATTTACTGGCTCTATTATGTTAACTGAGTGACTTAGTTTTTTTAAAGGACTTCAACTATAACAAGTGAAGTACTACTTGCCTGCAGAGTTTATATATATATTTATATATATATATTTATATATAAAAAAATATATATATGAACTTTTACTATGTAGACCATACTCATGTATGTGTGAATACATGTAGCAAAGAACTGTGTGTACTTTAAAGCACATACTGCAAAGCAAAAATATATGTATGCACACACACATGAACACATTCATTCTGAGGTTATGGACACTTTGACATAGAATGCACTTCACAGGAACTTTTTAAATTGAAAGGCAGGTGTCATCAAAGAAGCAAGCATTGAGAAAGTAAGTGTTGTATATTATCACTACGAAACTTTGATTGTCATAGAAATTTTTGAACGGCTGTAATCATGTACAAAGTCAGTATTTAGTAACATCCTTTGTAAATGCTGCCATACACACGAATCATAAAGCAGTAAAGTTACACTGGTAAGTTAAAATTAAGTTATCTATATTGCAGATCCATCAACTACCATTTCATCAAGCCAAATTTATTTTTCTTTGCTACATTTTTTTGGGTTTATATATGTCATAATACATATTTTCCCAGTCCAGGATGGACATAGTTTTTAATGATCTCTTGCTTTCTCTTCTGCAGTAAGCGAGCTGATCATGGGAGTGTTGTAGGTCTTCGGAGACATATACAGGTTTATAATATTTCAAACAAGCATTTTAAGTGTCCATCAACAGTGACATGAATCTTTTGTAAGTACTGTAAATGTACAGCACATTTTCCTTCCCTTGGACTGATTCCAGCTGCCATGTCATTTTGAAAAAGAACAGCACATTTCTAGTATAATTTAGCTGAGAATTCAACTACTGTCAATGTGCTCTACATCTGCTGTAGATTTAAAGATTGTTATTCCAATGAAAGCATAGAAGATGTCTCAGGTTATTTGTTACTTCAACATGAAATCACCTAGCTGTAGCCTTTTTTAAACATGCATTCATATTATTTAACATTCTTATAACATTGTATGTTAATGTAAAATATATTTGCATAATATGCATATAAGTATATTTTCTCAATATTTTTCTTTCCTGTGCTTGCTATTGTGACTGCATGTTATGTCATATTTTTTGTTTCTGTGATGTTATAACTTTTTATTCTCTAGAGTTGAGCAAATAGAGCACTTCTGATACTTTGATTCAGTAACAGAGCATTTTCATATTTTATTTAAATACTGAAAGTATACGCCTACACTTACCAAGGTAATGTGCTGCCATCACAGATCACGAGAGTATGTTTTGTTTCAGCATTAACTGTGTTCTAACATACCCTTCATGCAAACGTGACCATTTTAGTTTTGATCCCAGTTCATTCCCTCACTGGGATTGCAACTTTTTTCAGTCTAGTAAATTGTAGTCATCAAGGTATGCCAATTTCAGATCTGTAAACCTAATTTGTTACTTAGCAGAACTAAATCTTTCTAAAGAAAAGAAGATATATTTTTTGTAAACAGTGTTTCTATCATGTACATTCTCAAATAACAACAAATACAGTAGCATAAATAGATCTAAAAAAAATAGAATTCAGGCTTTGCCCTGACAGTTCTCTGCATGCGAAATTCCTGTGGACATCAATGGGATTTTTTGACAGAGAGCTTTGATTGCTAGCTGGAGACTTCTATGGGCAAAAATATGTGTGGATATGCATCTAGCAAAACCACCAAATAGGAATGAAAGTGAAAAGGCCGCCCTGGCTCTGTAATGACCGCCCCTGTTCTCACTAGGACTTGATTTACCTGTGAGTAGAGCACCGATACTTGGGTTGCTGCCGTGCACGGCCCATTACTGTTCCCACCCCTATTTGCAGCTGAACTGTGAAACTGCTCTGGACCAAAATTCCAGCGTAGATGAGCCTGGTGTGCAAAGGTGTTTCAGTTCCATCCCCAAGGCTGCTCCTTGAGCATGGATGGGCTGGGCGCAGTTGCCTTGCGGCGTCGCTGCAGTGCGATCCCCAGCCGGGAACGTTCACCGGAGCCCCGGCTGCTGCCGTAGACAGGATCAGCACCGCAGTCCCGCTGCAGCCTTGGCAATGGTGCAAAGTGGCTGAAGCTGCAGTTTTAAAGCACTGTATCTGCAGACAACCACACAGCATGAAGAGCCTCAAAGGAGCCCGTATAGCTGGAGCAGAAAAACTTGGTGTTTAAAAGCTCCTCAGTATTAAGTCCCATTGGTAAATCACAATGTATTGTGAGCTCTCTAATATCTCTCCAGATTGTGAAGGGATTATGGAGCACATTGTCACCTTTATAATCAAAGTGACTAACAATTAACACCCTCCCAAAGTACATATTGGAAAGAATTGTTGAAAACCTCTCCTAAGTTTTTATCTTAATAGCAAAATATGTTTCAATAAAACAATCTGATTTTAATAAAAATTATAAATGGTAGGCTTTGCTTTAGAAAAATTTCCCTACTGAAATTAGCTCCAAGCAATTCTTCCTGTAAGTGCCCTAAAAGAACCACTGTAAGAAGTCGGATTTGACAATGGTCCTGCCCTCATGATTTAACCTCAGCACTCCCTTTTCTTCCAGCCCCACCTCCTAGAAATCACACGGCCAGGCAGAAACCTTCAGTAAGAAGTGACTTTTTAGTTGTAATAGAAATGTGTATTCCAAATCCCACAGAAATCAGTTCTTCAGTGACTTCAACCAGAATTTCCAAGAAGGCAGAAAATTACTCTCTGTACAGAGCAAAGAAGCAGTGTGGATTTTTCGGGGCCCTGCATGTGCAAGAAGGCTGAGTCTCTGAGGGCTCTTTCCCCTCTTACCCTTTGCACTGCTGGAGGGCAGCACGTTACTGCAGCCCCCTTCAGGGAACTGTGCTCCCCATCTTGCCTGTCCTTGCAGTTGCACATTTCAGCTTTTTCAAAAGATTTCACATTCATTGGTTTAGTCACAAACAGCTGTAACTTTGAACAGATCCAAGTCTTGGTTTGACTTGAAAAAAGCCAGGAAAATTTCGCAGTTCAGGTTTGCCTAAGGTTAGCCCTTCATCATCTTACACACACGTTTGTTGTGCCTTTTTTTGCCAATTTGTTCCTACAGTCCCAGCACGACTTCTTACACACAAAAACACACACGTACAACCACGTGTTAAGAACAGTGTTTGCCTTGACCTCCCATTTTCTGGCTCTTGACCCTGTGCACTAGCTGCAGTATATTATTTTAACCATAGATTGCTTTAAGACTAAAAATGGTAATTTCAATTAAATCACACCAGAGTATTGTATTTCATAGCTAATTAACTCCTTTGTAACTCAACACTACTATAAATAACATTTACACATAATATGTTTGTAAAAGGCATTAAAAAAAAAGGAAAACTGGAACTATCTTCTGTTGTAGCCGAAAGGGTCAATAAACAGTAGAAATATTATGGTGGTTTAACTCCAAGTTGATTTCATCCCATTGTAAAGATAAGCTAAAACCCAGTCCTTTTTGCTTAAGGCACAGCTATGTATTTTTGGTATTCTTCTGCAGTGAAAAAAAAGAATAGTAAAATGGAATGATGAAGAGATGCTTTATGAAAATATTGATGAATTAATATTAATTTATTAAAAAGGATTTAAAAATTATTTGATTGGGTTTTTTTTTTCTGGGAATGGAGGGAGGATAATGACTGTTTAGCCAAATTTATTCTTAAATAGCATGTTATGATTAGTCTTACACATTTTACAGAAGAAGACCAAATATGGAAGAATTTTCTAAACAACACGCAAATAGAAGCAGAGATTCTGGAGCATTGAACAGCAATATTTCCTAGTGCTTTATATAGCAGATAAAGGAAGAAGGAAAAACTACATTCACTGACTTAGCAAGATTCTTAATAGCAAACCAATCTGTCTTCAAGCTGTGGCATTGCCAGTTAAGAGCAAAAAAGTTTGTTCTGTGCTTTGTATGAAAAAGCCTGCTTCTACCCAGGACACCAAAAGGTTTTTAATATCAAAACAAGACCATGTTTATTTATATGTTTCAGTAATCAAGTACCATGTTCATTAAACTTTATTGCTAAGTTATTTTAGAGGAGTCAGGACACAGAGAATTTTGTAAAAGGGGATTTTAAAGACATCTTGATATTAGTGCTACACCCCCTTCCCCCAAAACCAAAACATACCTTGAAAATTTGGAAAGCAGGAACAAGCTGTCATAAGCTTGCTTAAATCTCATAGTAGCTAATGATACATGTCACAATTTTAAAAGCAGATAAAAATATTCAGCACCATAGTTGTAATGGCCTTTTAAATCAACAGAAAGGCTCTCTCTTATTTCAGCACATTTCTGCTCACTTTTAGCAATGCTTCCCTGGTTGTAAGTAATATCGATGATCTATTTTTTCTAGTCCAGCCTGCATTGTAGAGTAGGAGAGATTAACCTTGTGGCAAGCTTAGTTTTGTGATTGAGAATATTTGCTAAGAGATGTATTTCTTTGTGTATTTTGGAGATGATGAATGGATAAATACTATTTAATTGCTTAAGTACCACTCATTATATCAAAGGAGTTCAGGTTCTAGTAGAAATTATAGGTTCATTTCTCCAAATCGTTATGGTCCTGTTAGTATCAAGACAATTTCCACAGATGTTGGTTTTATAGTCACAACTGTCACAAGAGCAAGTGCCACCTGCTAAGAGAGGTACAGCAGTAGCTGAAAACTGAACTAAAACCAGTGGGAATCTCAAGGCTTTTGTGAATTGGTTTTGAACAAAGAAATCTCTCATAAGTGCCTTCAAACTCCTCCAAATACAGGGTCAGAGCTTTACAAAAATTATTTCACATAGTGGGTGTTTAATTTATGTGGTCCTTATAGCTTGTGAGAGATGACTTGTGGATTCTGACATACACATTCAGAAAATCAAACCTTTTGACAGTTTTCCCAACATACAGCATCACTTGTACTTGAAAACTAAAGCTCTGTGGATAGAATATGTAATACTACAAAAATAAAAAACAACTGCCCCTAAAATCAGCCAAAGTTTAAATCACTAATTAACTGAACCTAAAGTGATGCTTAAGCTAGCACAATATTTGTTTGGACAACATCTCTTAGCTCTGCAACATTCTCTGTGCTATGTCTTTGTCCCAGCACTGCAGCCTAATTTAGGATAGCAAGTTTGCTTCTCCCCAGTAACAAGAGAAAACCCAGAAAGTGGCCCTGCACTGGCATAGCTTCAGCAAAGCAAAGGGATAGCACCTCTCTGGGTTTTCCCAACACTGAGCTCTCCAGAAAGATTCTGATCCCATCTCTGAATCTCTCCTTGGAGGCACTGATCATTCCTTTAACTCCAGAGGGAGCCTTAGGCTAACTGTGAATTATTCCCCAGCTTACCACCAGCAGTTGGGTTGTTTCAGCTGTTATTGCTCCTGCTGCAAAAACCTGGAGATAAAGTAGCTGTTACCCCAGCTGTCAGAAGGTACACTGGCAAACAGCATGTGAACTCAGGGCTAAGATACATTATGGTAATCTTTAGGTTATTCATTCTAATATTGTATTTAAATATGTTTCAGTTTTGTTCTAGCCTTCAAGGGTTATCACATTTGTCACCAGATGCTGGTGCTTTTTAAATGAATGTACCTGGGACAGAGCATGAGGAGTTTTTCTAAACACTTTAAATCTGCCCAGCAGTACTGTGCTGGGCATTTCCTCAATCCATCATTCACAGCACAGGTCAGAGTTTGCATTGCCCCTGCACTAGGTTAACCACCCCCCTACTGAGAGCCCAGACCTGCAGGCATGGGCTGCCAAGTGCTGACTTGCTCAGCTGTACCATTAAATCCTCTGCTTGTTAGAAAGTCTCTCACAGATCAGATGCTATAATTAGTCTAACAACGAGTTGCTGCTTCACACCTTCTCCTAAAATGCCAGCACTGCCACTAGGGACCCTGTTTTCCCATCCTTTGAAAAATACTAAAAAAGAGGATATTACAGGCTGTCAGACAATTAAGAACCTCTCTCCGTTCACCCAGGCTCACATTTTGCTTCAAGTTATACATTTAATCTACAGAGACAGAAGTAATTTGGTACAAAATTTCCTGCCCAGGGCTACTCTTAAGAGTTTGCAGTCCAAAACACAAGTAATGTAGGCAAATGCGGAAGTATTTTAAATTTCTAGCAACAGTCAATATATCTTTTTTTCCATTGGAGATATTTAATGTGGAAGGCACAAACAACTGCAGGAGCAGAAACCAGCACAGTAAATCTCCCTGTGCAAGCTGGCCAAGAGCTAGGCTGGAGTCAGGCACATGTGCTCCTCTTGCTTTCAAAGGTCTTTCTTCTTGGCTGAGCAGCTGGAGAGTTTTGATGGAAATTCCAGCTCAGCTGAGAATGATCCTGGAACATGACCCACAGCATTCTTTGGGCAAGTGCTTTAGGCATCTGCCTCTGATGTGAAGAGCTGACAAAAGCACTAGATCTAACTGCATCTTAGATAGAGGGGAGCCTCCTGTCATGAAAAGGCTTTGGGTGCCAGGCATGTCTCTGAGTGCCTTCAAGGCATGGATTCTCCCTACACTCTGTTTCTTGCCACTGCTCCTGGACAGTTGCACACTGGACGTGCTGCTTTGCCCTGCAGAGCTGTACGATTCTCCTGCCACAGTAGAGGACACATGGACTGAATTCACTCCATCTCACATGGCACATTTATCTGAGGTATCCAGTTAGTCCTTCCATCTTTGTAGACCCTATTTTTAACAAATGAAAATACATACTATCATCCTGGCTATTTAAAGCACACATTTGGAGTTCCGAGCCAACATTTTTAGCTTCATTTCTTTGACTAGCTGCAAAACCATCTCCAGAGAAAGATTTCAGCAGAGGAAACTTGTGCACAGAACTGCTATTGCATGCTCCTCTGCAGCTGGACTCACTGTGCTTGAATTTCACATGTGATGGGGAGCATGAGAGAGAAATAATGCCAGGGAAATGGAAATAATTCCTACATTTGCCTATATTTATAATGTTTTGGAAGAAACTGTTTCAGTGCAGATGACAGAAGACATCCTATGATGTGAGTGACCCCCTGTCATGACCAACAGTGGTCGCCTCCTTTTGCTATCAGTGAGAGCTGAGTGTGGGTTCACAGCTTCGGCTGAAAACTCAGAACCAAACAAGATATGGCTATTGGAAAATTACTTCAGATTGTCTGGGGAGAGGAAAACTGTGGCATGACTTCATTTGCAAATGGGAACAATTTCAATACATGTTTTCCTATGAACTTAACAGTCCTGACTTTGTCTTATTCTACGCTGGAGGCTACTGCATCATTAATTAATTTTGGAATTACTATTTCATTTTTCATTTTTTAATGTTAAGCACAGAGGGTTTTTGTTGCTTTCTCTAAAAATACAATGCCCATTTGCAACAGGAAAGTAATTAATTTGCGTTATGTACATACACAACTGCACATAATGCAAGATATTAGAAGTACTCTAAAGGATACCCATTACCTGCAACTACTGCTTGGGCATTATTTAAAATACTGCTGACAGTTCTATTTGACAAATATGCTTATTTTATAACAACACTGATTGGGTATTCTATAGGGGAAGTTAATATAACACACTTCCATGTATCTCATTTGCTTTGACAAGGCAGTTTTTGGTGAAGCCAATGCTGGAACAATTTGCTAACGACCTCACTGATGTTAAATTTCTCTTGATCATGATTTCTTGCAGACCTGTAACATCCTGAATGCAGATGACAGTTTTGACATTCACAAAGATGTCGCTTTAATTATCATCTTGATTACTTGAGCTGGAAAGCCAGATGCCTAAATATCAAGAAAGGTCGAGTAGAACAAATCCTGATAGTTGGTATCTTTCAGTTTTGGAAAGGTTGCTTGAATTGAAAGGTGACTTAGAGAATAACAACAAGTAATTCCTTTGCATAACTTTCTTCCTGCACAAAGCAACAATTGTTTAACAATGTTTAAACAAGGATTTGGTCCTAAAAAAGAGGAAATTTGAGCTGAAATGCAAAGACATGTAAATCACCTCAAATAAGAGAGAACAGAAAGGAAACACCAATATATATAAAGACCTGATAGTTTTTCCCAGTGCCCCATGACAGGTAACACTTTATTGTTGAGAGGCTCACATAAAGCACAGCAAGCCACCTCTTTAATAGCAGAGAATTTGTCAATATCCATTGCCTTTATGCGCATGATTTATAAATCTATTTTCTAAAGCAATTTGAGCGTTGTAAAATCACACCATTATTTAGCACACAGCTCCTCATGGATTCTGGTTTATCAAGTGTTAGGTAAAGAGGGGAAAAAGCATCTGCTAATCACTCATTAGGTAGAATAGATTCAAGCAAATTACTGCTATTATGAGTTCTGATCCAAAGCCCATTATAGTTGAAAGAAAAGCTCTCAGAGGTTTCAACAGGATTTTCATACCACCTGAAATTAATATTAACCAGACTGCTGGAAAATTTACATCTTAATTGACTGTATGAAGATCAAGATATAAAAATTTTCAGACTATAAGATGACTATAGGAAAGATCAAAATACAGCAGTGGACTGAAACCAGGAATTGAAATAGACTCAATGGATAGGATTTCCTGTCAGTTTAATCAACTACATTGTTGGTGTTGAAGTGAAAAACAAGCAGGTTGAGTTTTTGTTTGTCCATTGTTGTCCACAAAACCCAGGCTTACCCCTTAGCAGCAAAATGCTAAACTAAATGAAAAGCCCTCCAAACTGCCACCAGAAAATGAAAGCAGACCACATCTGGCAGGTCAGAAAACTCTCCCCATCTCCAGATGGCTGGCATCCTACTGCAACAGATAGGTGTTTTAATTATTCTTTATTAATAAAAATGTTGATATAGTATTTAAAGTATTATTGATTGTTAATCAGACATATTTAATGCTTTGTTGGAAAGGAAATGTTTATCCAGACCTAACAGTCTTGAACCATGTTGAATTTATGGGAGGGTTCTAATTTGGGAAATGAAGAACTTTTGGCCAGAAATTTTCCTATATACAAAAATAAAAACATTGCCTGGCTCTCATGCTGCTTCCTGCCTACTGACACCAGTCCAGCAGTCTCCGAGTGAGTTACTACAGATTTAAAGAACAGAGAAATCACAACAACCAAAATGAAGGAGAACCTCCAAGGAGGGGCTACCTTCACACTGCCAATAATTTAGCAACTTTGGAAGAATTTCTGTCCAGTATTTATTTAGGTGCCATTTATTTGGAGTTCAGTACTGGCTGACATGTCAAAGGATAAAAGCATATTTAGTAGCATCAGTTGTAAATAAGAAAATGTGTTGGTAACTTCTGAAGCACTGTCTTCACAGATATGCATTCTTTTCCATTGTAAAGTGGCTGTAAAACATGAAGGTAAGAGCTTCAGGGCACTGGCTGGGTGAGGGTGAAGCCAACTGTGGAAATTTTCAATACACTCAGTCTTATTGATAACTGCTAGCTAACAAAAAGGCTGCAGCAAATTCTCCCTTTATTTCCATTTTCACTGGCTTTTCCCAAAGACCTGAGCATTATGAGCATCCTGTCTTGCCAAAGCCAGGCGGTCCTGTTGCTGATTCTTTTCCATGCAGCAATCAGGCTCTAGTTTTAAATCCCAGATGTTGCCCCAGTGGCACCAATTGAGAAGACAGTGCACACCCTTGCTGTTCAGATGGGTAGAAAGCTCTCTAGGATGAAAGTATGTGTGGCTGATTTTTCCCCCTTTTGCTCTTTTGCCAAAATTGCCCTCTAGCTCAAATAGCTCTTCTCCATCTGGCATTTACTCTTGCTATATTTCTAGAGAGAAATCACATCCTTCTCAACCTTCCTTTTGCTAAGCTGAAATGAGTTCAGTTATTTTAAGTCACATTGTGTGCTTTTCTCCCCTGACCACCATCTTAGTCTTTCACCTCTTGCAGAAAAAAAGAAATAATAACCCTCTTTATGGATCATAAATGACAAAATTATTATAGACTGTTCCTACTGTTTTTATTTCTCCTTATCATGTCCTCTCTTGTGTCATTTCAGCACACACTCTCCCAATAACAATCATCATTCTCTTCACCTGCCCAGTCCTTAGCTCGTCATTTACTTTTATTCATCTTTTGAGTCTGTAATTCATTTCTCCCTGTTGTGCCCACTTGCTTTCTGATGTAGACAATGGATATTTTCCAAGATGCCATGTTTTCTCCACGAGGTCTTGGGGCTCAGACCTAATATGCCTCTGTTACAACATCAGCATTAATGCTGGCAGGAAGAGACTTTGGATTATTCTGGGGTTTAAAACTGAAGTCATTGTGCATACGTGAAGCCAGGTGCTCAGGGCAGGGTTGTGTCAAACCTCAGCACCTCCTTTTGCCAACTCAGCTAAGAATAAAAAATGCTTACAAATGTCACCCTTAATGAACACCAGGGAAAACCATTGGCAATGGCAACAACCAGCCAAAGTGCAGAGCAGTGCACTGCACACCTGGCTGCCCAGTGTGTGTCGTCCTCCACTTCCTGGGAGGATGAGTACTCCCAGCTCCAGGGGAGCTGATGGATGGCCATCCCCAGAAACCTTCCTCTCCCCTTTTTCTGAATAATGATGGAGCTGATGGGATGCCATATCACCCTGTGTGCCAGGAAAAGCCTCTCTGTGGCTCTGGGGATGCTCTACAGCTCATCCTAAAAGCCTGAGAAGATGCCGTGTAAAGGGTCATGTACAATACCAAAATCAATTTGTAGAATAAAATACATATCTTGTTTGAATGCCAATTCTTTTTGGTTTACCATTCATACAGTCTCAAGCATGAAAGCAACCTTGAAGAGGCAATTGTTGAGTGCTGTGCTAAAATTTGTTCTCATCAGAGCTGTCACTGAAGGACAAGAGGATTGTTTACATGGGGTTTTTTTCACATAAAAGAGTGCTTGTCACAGCTGCAGTTGTGGGCTTCTTTAAATCTAATTGCGGACTTGAAATGCAAATGACTGTAAAATTTCACAGACTTATTTTAAAAATATAGATTTTAACATACTACTTTTTATTGCCTGAGAGTAACATTTTTTTTTGTTGTCTGGGGGTGCTTATTTTGAAATTTCCCAGGCCGTCAGAATGCCAACCTTACACTATAGAGATGCATCTTTGTACTATATTTGCACTATAGAGTGCCAAATACAAATGTATGTAATATTAGGGACATATTTTGCTTGTACTGAAGAACAAGTACATTACAGGCAAGCATGCTCCCTGCAACCTTAACTCCCATTACTGTGTATTAATTAATGCAGTATATTGCAAGTCCTTATCTGCATGATTTTTTCCTGCAGTATTTACATGCCAGGGCGGGCCAAAATTTCCACAATTGTCTGCTAAAAAGTCTGAATATTTGAAGCTGGCAGGGGGATGCTTAGATGCTCAAAATCCTCAATCAGAAGTAAGCAAATGTAAATTTGCCCTCAGGAGCAGTGTTCTGTGATGGTGGGGTCAGGTTCTGGTATGCAGTTTGGACCAGGCAGCTGCTCCATGGATCCTGCAGCTGCTGGCTTGGATGCAGTGATGCTGGTGGTTCCTACCTTTCTATTTTTAAAGATCTACATCTTTAATATTTGTACTGGAGTGTAGTTGTGTATTCACTAAGAAAAGCAGGATGAATCCCAGTTGTTGGAACAAATTGCTTTCACTGAGAACAAAACCAAGTGGTTATTAACATAACATGCCAGTAGGAGCCTTGCCAGTGTTGACTTAGGCCTCCGGGCAACAATGCAGTGCAAATAGCATTAAATTGCAACTAAAAGCTTAAAACTGAGGAACAGAAGAGTTTCAGAGCAGGTGTGTAGCAAGCAGAAAACTAATAGAAGAGGAAGACATAAGAAAGATCTCTAACAACACAGAAAGTCTGGGCTTCTCTGCAAAAATACCCCAAAAATTAAGCTGGCATGTCAGTGCCACAATTTTTTATGCACACGCATAGAATCATAAAATTATAAATTTATTAAGGTTGTAAAAGATTCCAAGGTCATCAAGTCCAATCATTGGCACAATTCTGCTGAGTCCACTACTAAACCTTATCCCTAAGCACCATGTCTACAAATTTTTTAATACTTCCAGGGACAGTGACCACTTCCCTATTCCAAGGCCTGACCACCCTTTCAGAGAAGAAACTTTTCCTAATATCTTATCTAAACATCCCCTTAACACAACTTGAGGCCATTTCCTTTTTTTCCTATTGCTTGCTATTTTCAAGAAGAGGCCAATCCCCAACTTGCTACAAGATTCTTTCAGGAGGTTGTAGAGAGTGATAAGGTCTCACCTCAGCCTCCTTTTCTCCACACTAAACAGCTGCTCCTTGTAAGACTTGTGCTCCAAATCCTTCACCAACTCCCTTGCCCTCCCTGGACACGCTCAAGCACCTTGATGTCCTTCTTGGATTGAGGGGCCCAGAATTGAGCGCAGGATTTGAGGTGCAGCCTCATCAGTGCTGAGTACAGGGGACAATCCCTGCCCTGGTCCTGGTAGCCACACTATTGCTGATCCAGACCAGGATGCCATTGGCCTTCTCGGCCACCTGGGCACTGCTGGTTCATGTTCAAGTCCTGTCAACCAGCACTCACAGGTCCTTTTGGCTGGATATCTCTCCAGCCACTCTTACACAGGCTTGCAGTGCTGGATGGTGTTTTTGTGACCCAAGCGCAGGACTGTTACTTTGCCTTGTTGAACCTCATACCGCTGGCTTTGTCTCATTGGTCCAGCCTGTCCAGATGCCTCTGCAGAGCCTTCCTGTCCTCCAGCAAATCAACACTCCCACCCAAAGTGGAGTTATCTGTAATGTGACTGAGGGTGCTCTTGATCTCCTCATCCAGATCATGGATAAAGATATTAATCAGGGCTGGGCCCAACACTGAGCCCTGGGGAACCCCACTAGTGACCTGCCACCAGCTGGATGTTACTCCATTTACCAACACTCTCTGAGCCCAGCCATCCAGCCAGTTTTTTACTCGATGAAGTGTGCACCTCTCCAAGCCATCCACTCTAGTGTGCCTGAGGGACTAACTGATTTTCAGAGACAGCTGCTTTGAAATTTCTCCAAAATTCAATTTATCGACATCTGTCTCAGGCTGGGATATCCAATAACAGGCACCTAAAATTGCTTACTACCTTAGCTACAGTCATCAAAGGAAAATCAGAAGTCATTTAATGACAAACATAAACTCAAGGTGGATCAAGCTACAATCCTGCTACAGGCAAATTATCATGGATAACTCAAAATTTCTGTTCCTCCTGATGATGGGAGCTGCAGAGACTTTTATGGGGGTTTTGCTCAGTAGATCCTTTAATGTACATCAGTGCTTAGTCAGTGGAGATAGGTAATTTTAAAGATATGTTTAGGAGCCTTAAGGATTTAGCAGAAATCTGGTATCTGATATTTATACAGGCATCACATACAGGGAGGAACACTCAAAGGGTGTTCCTGAGAGACACCTGCACTGAGCTGCCTGTAATTTTTTCACCAACTAGAAACAGCATGAGCTTAACTGCAAGCAGAAAAACTGTGATTCCACAGCTCCTTATAGAGTGTAGCAAATCCTTCTGAGGCAGAGCTTATGCACTCGATGTGGCTTCCTCATAGCTCTGAGACGAGAATTTCTAGTGATGCACATCTCTGGGCTGTGCCAGCACACAGCTTGGGTCAGCACTAGCTCAGACATAGCTCCCCAAGGCTCCATTGCATCATGTAAACTCACCCTCTCTGTCCCTCCTGTTACTCTCTGAATGGTGTTAATGTACAGCATAATCAGTTGCGTGAAGGCAGAAGTATCAATGACAATAAAAGATTAGGAGGACATTGCAATTAATCACAAGAATGCAGGCTCAGTGAACTCTTGCTGCCATTTTTAATGAACAATACATTATAATTAGAGACACCCAAGGGGATTGGAAGCACTTGCCAGTGCAGAGATGTCAACTACAATAGTACCTTGTCTACAGCTTGTTCTTACCATTTCTTAGGCTGTTAGAGAACCATGTGCTGTGTCTCAGTGGTGGCTAGAAAACATGGAAGAAAAGAAAGTGAAAATAGAAAAGAAGAAAATTAGATCCAAACTCTTCCTTTATATTTCTTTAGAACTTCATAGTGTTCCATAGGGTCTTCAAGAACTGTGAAAGTAGTGTAGAAGGAATCCCTCGGTGACCTGCAAATTACAGATATGACATTTGAGGGATATCAAACAAAACACCAGCAAGAGAAATTTATTTCCCTTTTAAATGACTAATCTGATACATAAATTCCAAAGTTCACTGTAGGGGATATCAGAATGCACAATTCTGCACACCCAGCTTGGACAAAAAGCAGTTTAGGCACAATTCATCTATGTGTGATGGAGTCTGATACACATAATGTAAGACATTAGTTATGTCAACTTTGATGATTCCTTGTGTGATTAATTTATGTGACCCATATACAAGGTTAACAGGTTTTCCCACAGATGTTTCCTGTTTTCATTAATTTGATAAGCCACCCATTTTGTATACCATCCATCAATGTATAGCTTTTCATAAAATTTATTCTTCTATGAATAATTTTCCCCAATAATTTGCTTCTCTGTGGACTATCCATCAAATGATATTTTACCTCAGGTATATATATCTTAAAACATAGAAACTTGTTTTTATTTTACCAAATGTGATTTAGGATGGATTTAATATATTCTTGCTCACACACAGATTTTTCCTTTAGAGTTCCCAGATTTCTCAGGGTTTCTAGATTTACAGAGCTTTAGGAACTCTGGCACAGTCAAAATGGGTTCACAAAGGGAAAGTCCTCTTTAATTAATTTGATATCCTTCTTTGATAAGGTCACCTGTCTTGTGGAAGAAGGAAAGGCAATGAATGTAGTTTTTTGGATTTTAGTAAGGCTTTTGATTTTGCTCTTCGCAGCATTTCTCTGGACATAACTAATGTGTTTTAGCTTTTGGTCAGCCCTCAAGTGGTCAGACAGTTGGAATAAATTATTGTTGTAAGTCCCTTCTCACAGAAATAGTGTATTCTAACAGAATATGTGCTATTATGTTACACTGCTATAGTATTTGTACACTATATATATACCTTTATGTACTTGTATACCAAGCACATAAAGTAAAAATATAATTGTATACCTATTATTCCACAAATTTATATATGTGCCTTTCTGAGTTCTTATTACTAAAGTGTAGATAATTAGGACAAAGTTATCAAAACTGTTTCCTTAGATTCATGTATTTGTTTTCAAGCTGTGACACCTTGGATGGTATTTCTAACAGACTTTCAATAATATTTAAAAGACACCCTGACATTTTGAAGGGCAGGGATGCAAAGCTACCTCTGGAATTTCCGTGAGATAGCTGGTGATTTGATTTGTTTAGTCAGACAATATCTATAAATCTCATTCATATACACAAGTGTTCAGAGGAAGGACAAAATTTCTGAGAGCCTGAAGTAAGAGCCTGACAGCATGCTTAAGTGCTCTTCTCCCCTTGGAGATCACAACTTGTATGAAATGTGACACAAAATACTCTAAGCTAGAAGAGAAATTCAAGAAGGCTGGAGAATAAAAAACCAACAGTTTCCAGGGCCTTCCTGAACAGTTATCTTGTTTGGGATAAATCTGAGATCATCCTTAGGGTCAAAGACTCCTGAGCAGTTAATTCAAAAATTTAAGCATGGTTAAGGGCTTTTTTCCTCAGGATTTCCTTTTCTTCAATTATGTATCTGAGAAGAGCCATCAGGCATCACCCAAGGCATTTTGTAAGCAGATGTAAGGAATAGGAATAACATAGTGGTGAGGTTTTGTGTGGGATTGAAAGGCAAATAAAGATCATAGCTGCACACAGCACTGCTTGAGAAGCATGAGGGAGATGTCAACCTACCATTAATCACCTTCTCTGAATTTTAAGAACTTGAGGCACGTTCATTTTCAATTTCATTAGCAGTCCAAACTGTTTTTAAGCGGTAGGGTTACCAAGATCCTACCTTCACCAGAAATACTCCAACTTGCAATTAGAGAGAAAACAAATCTAAAAGAGAGAAAATGGGACATGCTATAAAAAGAAAATCTGGATACAAGTAGTCCTTTTGGTCACAGGCAGTCATCATGACTACCCACACAGTGTCAGGAGGCATTGCCAGGCTATACTGACCTCAAGAAAGATTTTGGAGTGGGCTTCCAATGCAGATACAGGTCATACTAATGAAACAGATCCAGCAGCAGGGTGATTGAATGGACGATGAAAACCAGGATTTTTTGCGGAAAAAGAAAGCTGTTGCTTAATATTGTTGCCACTATTCCACTTTCAGATAAATATTGAACTCCTAAATACCTACTTTTATCTCAAAGGGAAAAGAAAACATTCAATACCATTTAGGCAAATTAGCTTTTTTTTGTGATTCCCAGTGAACAATTTTTTTTTTTTACTAAGGCATTGAACAGAGTTTTCCCTCTGTGTGGGTCTCTTTCCCTTTTGCACACATGCACTTATATAACCTGACAATTATAAACATCCCAACAAATGGAAGATCCCTACAATACCATGGGAATGGTACAAATCTGTGCCCCCCCAGCTGTGAGTATTGCTGTTGCTATTGTTGTTTTCTGTCCCCAAAGTGCTCTTCATCTGTGGTGGCCCTCAGGAGGAAACATGCAAATATATACAGACCCTTAGGACCAAGACAAAAATGACCATATGGCTACATTTTGTAACTAGATACTAAAATTGCTGGTTCAGAAATTCACTAGCTTCCACAGTTCCTGCATGGTTGCGGAGCAGTGTGTGACAGCATTAGGAAGCAATGTCCACAGACTTTTTCACTGAGAAAATACTGTCTCCATGTCAGCACAGCCCTACTGACTTCATTACACCCATTGTTGATTTAGCTCAAAGAAAAGTTAGACTTAGTGGGGCAAGAATTTGGTAGTAAAAAATGAAAACAGCAAAGAAAAAAATACCAAAAAACAGATGACAAATCGCAGAGGAGAACAAAATGTTCATGATGTAAGAGAAACATCTGTTGTCCAGGTTATCCTTAAAGTACAGATGGTCCGAGCTTCCTCTTCATCTGAATTTGAAAAATTACAGGAAAAAAAATTGTCCAGTGGAAATATAGAGCAGTGAAAGAATTGTGCCCTTTTCCAACATTTTATAAATTGTCCAGTTGTATTATGCCTTTGTTACACTGTTCAAAAGAAAGCAATGGTTCTTTTTTTGGGACCAGAGTGGTCAGACTGAGCATTTGATGCCCTCATTCACAACAACATCAAAGGGAACTCTAGACTGAAGCAGGGGTGGTGTGGAAGCTGGGCCATTGATGATGCAAGTCTCAATGCAGAGCACTTGTACTTCAGTCATTTGTCTCCCTGGAATAAATAATTTCATTTCGGAGCAAAACCTGTGCCCAAATGAGAGGCTGCACAAGTCATCCCTCACAAGGGATCTTGTGCTGTCTGAGCAGTAGGGCTTTGCAACGGTGGATACCAACCATCTCCACCTTTCATTTTCATGCTATTGCTTTTATTGTCAGGGAGGAAGGTTATTTATTTATTTATTTATTATTTTTATGCTCTTCAACAGTCTGAAGAACAAATACTTGACTGCAACAGGTTAACCAAGATTTGTAAAACCTAACGTGCCTCTTCTCAGTTCATGTGTGCTCTCTCACCAAAGTGTCTCAGAGTCTGAGTCATGGGGAAGGAATCACTTTTCTGCCCTCACTGACTCACAGAGGAGATTAGGTGAACATCTTAGAGGAGATCACTAACTTATAGCTGGACAGGTGACCACCTCACCTTCCTCACATCCATCCTCAAAATGGCTGGTAAACAGCCTGGCTCTGCCTCATCTAGAGCCACAAGAATCTTAGTGTAAACAAATTTCCAGAAGTCTACTAAAAATGGATTTCTAGTTAAACCATAGAATCAGCAGGTAATACACTTTCTGTGAGATCAAAAGTGTGGCTGAATGTGTGCTTGTGTACTTCTCATCTAACTCAGCTGGAGGAAATACACAGGTTGCCCCTGGAACTCAAGATATTTTCTAACCAAAGCACTTGTCAAGATACTCTCTTCTCTGATATGTGCTACTCTGCTTGGAAGAACAAGGGGAGGGTTCAACCAGGGACTATATTTATATTGAGACTCTGTTAAGGTTCTCACGTTCTTTTTCTAGGCACTGTACCTAATCTTCAGAGGTAGACTTCCTCTCAAAGAACAATTTAACTTAGTGACTTTCCTCCTTTCTTTTTACCCTCTAGACATTCCTTACCTACTCTGTTTTCTTCATAGAAATCTAGGTTCAGACTCGGACACCTAATGGTAGCTATTTACGGATCTGAAGGTCACTTCAGGAATCCACTGATTAGAGATGATCTATGAGTTTCATAAACACACTACAGTCCCATCTGTACCTAGAGAATATTTGTGCCTGCAGTCATATATGGAAATCCAGTAATTATTTATCTCCTAAGTTGTGAGGCCATAAAGACTAAAATACATCTTACTGCACAGAACACAAAAGCTTTTCTTGAATAAAAGCAATTGCAAGATTTTACTCTGTGCAATATTAAAAATATAAAGAAGCCATCTGTTTTCTTTTCATGGGGAATGATTTTGTGTGTGCTATGCAGTCATTAATGATGCATACTGGAAGAGTTCTATATTTATTTGAAGTGAAGCTAGCACTGCACCTAATGGAACACCAAATATGGTTCCTAGAAGTCAAAATGCTGTGGAAATAGATAAATGAGTTACCTAGCTATAAAAAAAACCAAACCAAAAGAAAAAACCATTACCACATTCATCCACTCCCAATATAGAAAAACACAGACAGCAGGATGAAAAAGCCATATTTTTGGAGAAAATCTTCTATGGCCTCTCTCTTCATATGTCTGTTTTTAGCATAGATACACAGATGCCATTCACATATATTCTATACAAACAAGTAAGCAGAGTTCCATTTATAGTTCACTTGAGGAAGTTGATTAAACAATGTGTTGTTACACCTATCTACATGAGCTTGCTTACATACTAGCAAAACTCTCTATATAGATAGACTTTGTGAGGTTGAATTCAAACATGTGAAAGACTGAGCTATAAACACGCAGCCAAAGCAAAATCCATAAACTGTTTAAAGGGCATTAGTGCTCCAAAGTTGCACAGTAAAAATAGATGGCATTATGCAGTTCAGTACATACTGCCTCTCATTAACTCCAGCACTGGCTTACATGGAACTCGTGAAGCTAAAATAAAACTACTATCATTGCCAAAAAAAAAAGCACTCGTGAGCTGGGAAAATTCAAATTTTGCTTGCATAATCAAATGTAACACCTCTCCTCTACTGTGTATGCCATATGAGAGCATCCTTACACGTTCTGACACTACTTTTCAATGTGACACTGGCAGAATTTAGTACGTGTCATCAAAGACTGATTCATACCTGATTCTGACACTGCTTATCTTTGAAATCATTACATCTGCAAACAGCATTATTTCAAAAATTTTTACAGTGGTTTCACATGAAGAATTCATAGCTAAAAAGTAATAACAAAAAAACACAAACAAACAAAACCAAACCACAAACAGAAGAAAAACTCAAGGTTCCTTTATTCACTGTCCTTTTTGACACAGGTTTGTGACCCCTCAGCAACAGAGGTGCTATGTCCCCACCTCGTGTGGCCCCCCCCAGACCAAGTAAGCCACACACTCTGCTGAAACATTAATTTCAGAGCTGAATGTTAAAACTGAATAAGACCAATGCTCACAGTTTGGGGATATAATTCTCCATCTCCTCCCATGTGTCAACCCAAAATCTAAAACTATAAAGTATGTTTTTGCCTCAAGTATGCTCTCTACACACTGATCTCCTCAAGTTTACCTCCTCTTCCTCATCCCTCTCTCCTATTCCCCATTCTTATAGACAACACAGTTCATTCAGCAACCAAACTGCTGACCTGGTCTCCATTTTTGTGAGCTCCACATCCCCCTTCCCACCTCCTTACCCTAAGAAACACTATCTCGTGCTCTGGGCAGTCAGCCTTCTCTGCCCCAGACCTTCTTCCCAGTTTTGGGGACTCCTAGGCTCTCAGCCTTCTTATCAGTCTTTACACCCCTGACCAACTTTAACATGCACCTGGAGGGCTGTAAAGATTGTGCATTCTGGAAAAAGTTTAAGAAAAACAGAGTGTAAAGGTTTTCTTCATAAACAAGCTTACAGATCATGTGATAAAATCATAAGAGTTCCATGAGAGCATGGAATAAAGTTACTGATAATCAGTAAAACAGACCAAATTGTAGAGTTTTGTGGGCTAGCAAATACACTCACTCTACATCGGAGGAAATAACTCACCTTGCAGAAGAGACAGCAGGATTTTCCCCCATAGCTCACTTGCCCCTTGGACTGAGTTCTGGAGATTATCTAACCATCCAGCTGAGGCAAAGAAGAAAGAAAATGATTTAATAAGAAGAAGGAGAGGATCTACAATAACTCTAGAGGACTCAGTATGATGTGAGGAAGGGTTCACATTTGGTTTCTAGTGGAATTTGCAAAGCCTAAGCAGTCTGTTGCATCACCAGCAGTTATTCATCCCAATGGTGAAGACCTGGGCTCTTATTATTTTGAAGCATATGAAGTCTTAAAAAAGAGAGCTATAGCTCCTTAACCTGTTACTTATTTCTTCATTACTTTCTGAGGAAGAAAAGGGTTTTCAGATTAATTTATTATAGCAGTGAAAGAAAACAAAACAAAACAAAAAAAAGGATGATAATAATAGGGAATAATTTCCCCCTCAGTTCAGAAGGAGCTGTGGACTAAATGGAACATGTTTAATGCATTTCCCTTTCTTCTTTCTTTCTTCATCTGTTCTGATGCCCTAATGATGTACACCTTTTGAATTACTGAATTACTACTTCGTCATTGATGGCATTGAGAGCAGGAATTTGAAACAGGAGAACGAAATAAGAGAGGGCAAAGAGTGTCTAAGTGGGACTGACACCAGAAGGGGCTCAGAGAAGAGCTGAGCCATGGGATCACAACTCTTGGTCCTAACTGATAAGCCAGGAAGCCCAGAAATGGGTCTAGCTTCTTTTGTTAGCTTCAAAATTTTGGAAGCATGACAAAAATCATGCATTTCAGACATAAGGGGAGACAGATTTCAAATTTCAGGGCAGACAGGATATGTGTTCAAGACTATACTTATTACAGACTCCATGAATGAGATGAGTCCTGAGACTGAATAGAGAGATGCAGCAAGGCAGGTGGTATCTCTCACCACTGATAGCTGAGATGGAAGCTATCCTTGGGTTTTTAACCTCTTTAACCTGTAACAGTTGGAGGTCACCTCCTTTTCTTGCACACTCCCGCAGGTTTTTCCAAGAAAAATACAATCACCTCCTTAAACTTAAACTGGAGAAATAAACCTTGACTGAATATATATCCAAATTTAGTCATTTTGTCTCAAAGTTGTTTCTTGTGAATGGTGCAACACTGAACTTCATGCTTATGTCAGCTCTCCAAAGTGGCTGTGTCCCGCTGTCCAATGCCATCATTTATTTGAGACTATCCAGACATACTGCCCTTCTTATTACCAAAAATACCAGAGCAAGGATGACTTGAAGGTCACATTAAATCTGAACAAACATGCTGGAGTCTGTCACTCTCTGGCCCAAGAAGGAGCAGTGTGGTAAAGGCAGAAGAGTTTGGAGGACCTCATGGGGAAGACATAGAGGAGAAACCTGGACTCCTGTGTGTGTGTGTCACTGTCTGTGATGTGCAATGCTTTGGGAATTAGTTTTGTCTTTTTCTCAAATATTTGCATTCTCCTCATACATTACAGAGCTCTTTCTTTCTTTCTTTCTTTCTTTCTTTCTTTCTTTCTTTCTTTCTTTCTTTCTTTCTTTCTTTCTTTCTTTCTT
>JAYDZK010000001.1:83312023-83335175 GCA_034509185.1 Euphonia xanthogaster
TTTCTTTCTTTCTTTCTTTCTTTCTTTCTTTCTTTCTTTCTTTCTTTCTTTCTTTCTTTCTTTCTTTCTTTCTCTTATTTTTGGGGTTTTTTTGTCAATCTTGATTTTTTTGCATCTTTTCTCATGTCATTGAGTCCATGGTAGTTATGGACTTCAGCTTGGAGTCATAACAAGAGTAGCGTTCAACTTCTGTCACTTTGATGTATGGTTTTTCAGGGAGATTAAATTTAAGATTTTTCAAGGACTTTGAAGAAATTAATGCTTAAATCCTATAGATGTAGCAGAAGCTACATTAAGACTCCTTATTAGTCTCTCTGCTCCTAACTTGTGGTTGGTGGAAGAGTATATTTAAATATTTTCTTCTTCCATGCTACCTCTTTCAGTATGCTTCTACTTTAGTTCAAATTGCTTTCTGTTAATATGAAATATGGCTAATTTTTTTCAGCTTGTGGTGTACCTCATTTAGTGAAACCTTATGAGCATAACTGTAGATGAGTTTCCACTGAATGCCCAGAAATGGATGACCAATGTAAAGTATCAGACTCAGTCCTCAGCATAAAACACCTGACAGTCCTGGGACCCAGACAATATAATGTGGTCTCATCTGAAATCTGATTAATAAGCTTGATGTCCCTGTGAGCTGGAGGCTTGCACTTAACAATGACTGGGAGAGGCAGCTAGAAGTGAAACGAAGCAAAGCATGGTCTGACCCTGAAGGGCAGTATAAAGTATTTTGGTTTGCTTCCATGAACATCAGAGTGACAGGATGAAATATTTTAATTAACCTAGCTTTTGGCTCTGCAAGCTTGGTCCAAACTTTTTCCCTCTTTTAGAAACAGACTTGCTCTTCATCCAGGCTCTTCCACCAGATGTCTCTCCTCTGGCCTTTCCCAGGCTGAAGTACCTTTAGTAAAGGTACAGAAATCTACCTTGGCAAACAACTTGCACTGCTAAAAATAATCTCCCCTATGCACTTAGCAGACAGGCAAAGACTATATAGAATGTGTACATATTGATCCTATCATTCACATGCCAGAACTAATTGCTCCCTCTGAGCATGTTTATAGATCTATACCAACTCCTGTTTTCCTCACAGCATGTCAGGACTGAACAAAGTCTTCCACGAATCCATGTGGTTTCTGGAGCACGTGGAGAACCCCAGAAGTTCCTGTGGCAGGTCTGGCAATAGCTGATCACATGGGACAGACTCTTTGGATAATCAGTGTTGACACAAAGCTTCACAGGCAGCTGGAGGTGCAGGAGTGAATGCATTTCTCTGCGCTCTCACAGGACTGCTGACATGCTAAGCACAGCAGTTTGTTTCAGCCAAGTTTTCATGTTCTGTACTTTTTTCTTCAGGGAACTGTGAGCCTAACCTCTCTTCCCTCAGTTACACTCCAGACTCAACTACAGTTTCTGTGTGGTTTAGAAACACTTGGAAATCTGGAAACTGATTTTTTTCAGATTTTGCAGAAACTTAATGAACTTTTCTCTCATTCTGGCCAATTTATATGGAAGGCAAAAGCTCACCCCAGGACACCTGGTTCCTCCATTCCCCACACTGGACAGAAACACTTTTTTCTAATGTCTCTCATTGTGGCTGACAAGATCAGTCCATGGCCTGTTGCAATTCACCGGTTGTGTTGTAGTGCATAAGGAGCCAGCTGCTCTCATCAGTGCAATGCGAGGTTTCCCAGTGATTGTAACTCTCAAATATCCTCCATCCCTTCTCCAATATCTCCACAAGTCAGAGCTACCCAAGCCTATTATTGGTGGAAATGTGCAGCAAATAGCATCAAAGCCCAGCTCACTCTGGCTACGTCTGCAGAGCTAGAGAAAAGCTGGGAAAAGGCAGACTTCTGGTACCATAGCCAAACAGGAGGTTTATAGCACCCTTACAGGAAACTTGTATTGAAGACAGACAGTCCGAGGACATCAGAACAGAGTTAGGGAATGAGCCAATAGTTAAGTAAAAATATTTAGAAAATATTTTAAATTGATCCTTGCTCCCTGGTTCAAGCACCTGTGACCAAAAGAATCATGTTCTCCAGCTCTGGCAAAACACCTAGCTCTCTTGGGTAATGCAAAACTCTCTTTCTCCCTTCCCCCAAATGCCTAAAGACAGAATAACAAAGCCTCTTTTGAATTAACTTGTCCCTTGGCATGTTTGTTCTAACCTTCTGAATCAGCCTGTCTCATGGGGCACGGTACCTGACACTCTGATGTGACAGGCAGCAATTAGACAGCACCAGGACAACTGCCAAAATAGCTGCCTACAACTGTGTGGCCACTGAGGATGCACATTGTTTAACCAGCAATCCCAAAGCAGGAGCACCTTGAACATTTGAAATCTTCATGTGTCTCTTTGCTACCAGAAGTGCTTGTATGCCATGATCTAACTTCAAGTCTCAGCTGAGCTCCTGGGAGAGGTTTGGCTGCAGCTTATAAGGTAGGATTGAGAATTGGTTTTGAAATATAAAACATTTACTGTTGGATTCATTGCTGCCATGGCTGACTGAGAGCACTGATGAGTGGGAAGCCACAGCACATGAGGAGGTGAGAGGTGACACTTTGTTTCTGTAGCAGCCCATTCACTTTCCCAGAAGCGTTGGGGTTGGAAGGAATTTCTGGTCCCCTGTAGGGGGATACAATACAAGAAAATAAAGGTAGTATAGAAAGTAATTGTACCCCTAAGGAGTTGCAGCTGAGCCAATTATTAGAGATTAGGAACAGTCCTGACTCTAACAGGCTGCAGCTGTAGCCAATGAGAAGAGTGTTATAAAAGAGTGGATTGGTTGGTTGAGGGGGAGTTGGAATCAGTTGGCTACTGTGAGAAGAAGGAAGAGGCAGTCCTTAGAGGAGCTGTCTACAAAAAACATCAAGAAGGTATGCGACTCTAGCAATATGGACCATTTGCAATATAATAACAACAGTCCCCTGGTTCTTCCCTGGTTGGTTGGAGCTGCTGGTCCAACCTTCCTGCCAAAGCAGGATCACATCCAGGTGGGACTTACTGTCATTGCTTTTAAATTATCTGTAGGAAAGCCACAGAAACAGGAAGATGCAAAATAAAAAACAAGAAAGAGCAAGAGACCCGGGTTCAAGAGCAGGTAACTCAAGAAATTACCTTGGGCGGGGTCTGTTGAAGAACTAATTAAACTTAAGCTGTTCTAGTCAGAGTGTGTGAACGGGGAAGGATTTGCAATTTGGTCTGTGCCTGAGGCTCTGTGAATGTAAAATAAATGTAAGTGAAAAGGTCAGAGTATTAACTGGCATTTAGATGGGAGAGATTTAGAGGTGTTTCCACCATTGCTGTTCCAAGAGCCAAAGAGATCACTTATCTAAAAACAAAAACTTGCTACCCCCAAACCTAGCAAACTTTGCCCTTATCCAAAAGATCAGTGATAAAAAATTCTTCCCTCGAAAATGCAGAATTAGTGTGATTAATTAGCATCAAAATATTTGTTAAGCACTTTGCAGTAAGGGAGGGTTTTTTGCTGAAATTTTGTATGAAAAATTATATAAAATTAATTATTGACAAATATAGAATAAAAACAAAATAACTTCTATATAAGTATTAAATTATCATTCTCTGTTTCCTTGGGGGCTTGGATTGCTAACAGTATGATAAGGATGAAAGTGGCTCTTCTGACAGAAGGTTTAAAGGGACAGACAGATGAGAAAATGCAGGAAGAGAGGCTGAAGTACGCAGTAGTTCAGGTATGCCTGTCATCACTGAGGGTGCTCAGGGTCCCCCAGTTTCAATCACAGAACAGATCCTGACATAGCAAGGATGTCCATACCATGTAAGGTACATGGTCAAGAGACAAACTGGTGAGAGTGTGTGTGTATGCCAAGTACATAACTGTGCTTTGAAGAGGTGTTGTGGAAGCAAGTGCTGTGAAAAATACACTGAGACTGACACTGAGCTGCCATTTTGCTGAAAACTTAGGTTGATGTGCTTCCACTCAAGACGAGAAAAAGACCCTTCCTGCACATAGTATGAAGACCCCCATTCATGCATCCCACCCTAAGGAGGGGTTACTGGATTGTGAAATGTGCTTTTAACCAGCTCTGGCCCAGAGGTTTCATCATATCAGCATTTCAGTCAACTCCAAGAAGGCAGGAATTTGCTTGCTAATTTACTTACAGACATTCAGCGTCTCCATGTCTGTTGTCCTGGAGGACAACTAGGTGACCATGTTGATACAACAGTCCTGAGTCTTTCTCTGTATCTCCTTACAATTTGTCAATCAACTCACACTGTGAGATCTTCAGTGGTAAGTGGAGTACCCACAGTACTCTTGGGAAAGCACACCTAGGTGTGTCTAATCCTTTAAACTCCTTTTTCTTTCTGTAGTCATGAAACAGTTTATCTTTGTTAAGGGAAATACAATCACCAAATATCTTTGACACTTGTCTTGTGTGGTAGAGGGACTTTTGCACATCCCTTTTTGTTTGATGGGGAATAGGAAAGGAGATCCTTCTTGCTCACTGTGATGATTTTATTTTTAATTACCATGGATTAAAGAGTGAAATAAATGCTGTGATATTATAATGATTTTTTTAGGTCATATGCTTGAATTAGATATGTAAAAGGGGGTATGTACTGCTTGTGTGGAGAAGCAACACAGGCTCAGTAACTGGTATTCTGGTAGAGCTTATGCTGTTCTAGACTCTACAGTGATTTGGTCCTGCAAGGCTTACTTGTGGAATTCAATGCCCACTTGAAATAGTAATTTATTTTGTGTGCCAGTCTTCTGGGTTTTGACTTTTATTTAATTTCTGTTGTATTATTTTTAATGCAGATCTACTTCCAGAAAGTATACAATATTCAAATGCCCAAAACAAGAATCACACAGACTGGGACCAGTAACAGGTTTATGACTAGACCTTCTAGGGTATAGAGTGAAGAACCCCAGATTCCTCCTATAACACTCCTATACAACTCAAATCTCATTCTGCAAGGTCTGGAGACACCTGATGTTTATACTTCTGAGAGTTGTTGCAGGTCATTGGTGAAGGTCTTTATGTAAGGTTATGTTTATAACTGTCATATTTTCCTTTAGAAAAGCAAAATATTAGAAGAAGTTTTTGTAATTTTTTTTGTGGAAGTTTTGAAAACAGCTCAAGGTTACCTTACACCTGCAGTTCCAATGAAGATGCAACATTATGGATAAATGATAGTAAGTGGTAAACTTCTTTACAATCACAGTTTATTAATTTTGCTGTTAATAATGAAGTATAACTAAATACAGTAGCTGATCATTTTTTGCCCATGAATGAATTAGTTTTGTGATCTACACCCAGGAAAATTTTCAAAGTGTATTTACTAACCACCTTTGAAGATAAAAATCAATTAAAATATACTAAAAATAAAGATAATGCAAAAGCAGGTGCCATCACCCTCTACTTCTGGGAAAATAAAAACAGATATTTTACCTACTCTTAAAATATTTAATATAGACAGCTATACCACATGATAATAAACCCCATACTTAGTGTTGACTGGTTTAAGAGAATCAAGTTTGTTAAAATTGCATGATTAGATTAGGAAAAATATTTTTTGGATAGTTACTAGTTTATTCAGATGTTGTGTAAAAATGCACATATCCTGAAGGTCAGGCTGTATTGCATGTGTTCCAAACAGGCTGAATCCACCCTGGCAATATCATGATCCAGACAGTTCACTGAATTAGGCTTGTAGATACAGATAGATTCCAAATTTAAATCAGGAGAAGTTACTACAGAAATAAAAACACAAACTTTTTTGAATTAAAGCCACTTGTGAAACATTTATTTTTTTTTTGCATCTAACAGAGCAAGTTAAAAGTCACTGTGATAAATAGAATATGTAGTCCTTAAAAAATCCAAATGGTCTTTATTACTTCTACATCATTAACATTTCCTTCTTATAGGCTATTTCTTAAGCACTGTGGGCTCTCATCTTCTGATCAGTGAAGCCAACTACATTCAGTGAAATACCATCATGCTCACACTTGGGATAAATTCTCCTCAGGTCATGGATAAAATGTATTAGGCTGCTACTGTACTGATTCCCCAGAGAGCACTCATGGCAAAGCCAGCTTTTAATTCTCCACTCCAGACTTCTTACTGCAGTTTGTAGGGGTTTTTTCTAGTTCAGTTTTAACTTTCCTTTTTCATTCACTTGGGAGTCAGATGCTGCCCCAAAATTATTCTTACAGAGATGATTCAAATAGGGACAGGATCATTGTTATCCCAGCTTTTGATACCATTGCTCCAGCATCACTGTGCACCTTAATACATTCCTACAGGATGATCCAGCTACCTGCACATAGACAATCCATTAAGAGTGATGTTGTAACAAAGCAGGGGTGGGAAAAGGGATTTAATGTCACATACATTTGAATTTATCTTTCTGCTAAGACTGATGGCAGGATCTTTATTTGCCCCCAAAGTCCACTCAGCAGTCAGAGTTCGTTTATAGAAATACATTATTGCAGGGACAAGTGTAGTGATGTCCTACATAACCAGGGGAACTCTGTAGGCTTGACTGGATAGCATGTGATGGACATGACCTCAGAAAACTTGGTTAACTCACATGACCGTAAATTCTGACACTGAAGGCAGCCTAAGGTGATCAACCAACCTGCTGGCTTAGTGAGTTTTGAAAGTTGAGCTTGCCCACATACTCTTTTCTGATTTCCTACAGAGACACCAGTTAATCTATTGGGAGGTGGAAAACACTTAAGCCAGCATTTTATTTCATTCAGCTCTCACTCCTTTTAGATAACTGCATTGGTCTCACAAATAAGGCCAGAACCGCACTCTATTCTAGATATTAGCTGCAAGGGCAGGGCTGAAGTAATCTTGCTGATATGCACAGATTCCTCTTCCATTCAACAGAACCTCAGGCTCACAGGAAATGGTGCAGCAGTTTCTGGGAGGTCCACTTCCATTGGAAGGGCTTTGAACAGTGTTGGAGGAGAAAAAAGGGAGCGTTGGCATCAAATAGGGATATAACTGTGGTGGTAAATTAATTTCTGGGTGTCTTTGGGCTGATGCATATTGCAGGCTTTTTTTAACAGAAGAGGTTTCCCACATTATGGTACCCTAAATGCTGCTATATTTAAAATGCAATAATTCGCAGCCCTACAAATATTATCTCAGAACGAAAGAAGCAGCTTGTGAATCACCAAACTTTATTTGAAATCTGACCATGGTTTTAATGTAAATGTCAATTCTCTTAGCATTTATCAGTTTGGAAAAGCTGAGAGAAAATTTTCTTGCCAAGCTTTCTCAGCATGCCCCCTCCCCACTTACCTCAGTTGTCTGCCTCATGCACCCCTTTATCACAGAGTTTATTCATTGTGCAAACTGGATGGAAAATGACAAAGCCTCAGCCACACGCTTGTTTGGCTGAAGTGACGTTTCTTGTGAATGACCATAATGCAAGTGGCATTTTACATGACAGCATTTTGAAGAGGCAATAAATGATGCAGTGCTGTCAAACAACTTTTTTTCCTGCATTAAAGAAGGATGGACAGTTGCCATTCACATCATGGCTATCAAAAAACTTCTATTTAGAGTCAAAACATCTGCTGCTTTTATCTTGCTTGATTTTGTGATCTACTTAGCCCCGTCTGATTAAGTGCTTGCTGGAAACTGATGTTGAAAGTGATGTGTTTAACACATCATTCCCTGCTCTGAGATTCAGAGAGACAATTTTCCTGTTTTCTGATAGGAAGAGGGAATGAAGCATGTTGATCTGAGCTGGATTCAGAACTGTACCCAACCCCGATGTGTTTGGTCTCATAGACCACAGCCAAGAACAGTTTGCCAAGGCTCCTGTGGCTCAGACCAAGAAAATACACACTGCCTATACTTTTCCATTTAGAGGGATGGCTACCTTAATGAACTAGGGAAAAACATGAATTCTTGCTGAAAGTGTGCATTTTAGCAGGGTCCTGGATTCACCACAGGTGTGACTGGGCCTACATCAACCCTTTTGTAGGGGTTGTTGTAGGCCAACATCAACAACTTCTTGTCAACCTTCTACAGAAAAGTCCACATGCTCACTCGGGATGGAAAAAAGAAGAAAAAAGGAGAAAAAACCAAAAAAACAGCCATGCCCCAAACCATATCTTGATGTAAAGATTTGGGATTGAGGACTAGTCTGCCTCAGCCCATGATTGTCGGGGAGAAAAGATGGCATTCCAGGATCTAACTAATCTCTGGATCTGCCTTTGTTGCCTTAATTCTTCCTCCTGTGATTTAGCCAAGTTTTATGCAGATATGTCACTGTTAGACCTGAAGTAATTAGAGGGTTTGGAGCTGCTGCTGTGAATAGAATTTTATTCCAATCGTTCCCCATTACGCTAACCCCTGCAAAAGGCTTTATCAATCATTTCCTATGACAGTCTCTAATTCTCAGCTTCCTTGACCACTGCTGTATGTCATTTCTTGTCATGTAACTAATTAGGACATGACATTAGCAAGACAGAGGCCTATAACTTGAACTCATCTAGTGGAACAGAGAATTTGCTCAATTAGGGCCTTATCTTGATTGCTTTATGTAAACTAGAGGGACTATTGCCCCAACTATATTTCTAGGTGAGGTTATGTACTGGGACTTTTCCCTGTGAAAACAAAGACTCACAAGTCCAGCCACACCTGAACTCTTTCTAAATGTTATTGCTGTACCAGTTCAGTTCCCCAGGATGACATCTGGTAAAAGGATTTATTTTCATGTACATCAAGTCTTCACTCTTTTCTATTATGACATTTAGAAGAAATCAAAACACTATACCTCTTACTTCTAACTTGCTAGTTGCAACTCTTAATCCAGGTTTTTAAACAGATTTGACTGACTGGGTAATTTCATTTTATAAAACTTGAGTGGTGGACATATGCTCAAACTTAGTTTGTGGCAGGCTAAACCTACTGCAGCTGTGAGAAAAAAGGCTTTAGCATTTCATCATCATGGCAAAGAAGCTGCAAGAACCTGTAATGTTGCTTTAAGGTACTTGTGTCTGGAAAAGAAGGTAGGTACTGCTTCTTTGGAAAACAATCCAGTGGGATAGGGTGAAGAACAATTAGAAGCCTGAATAATAGTTAAAACATAAAAGAAGACAAGGTTCTATCTCTTTCTTTTTTTTTTTCAATAGGGATAATTCTCTGCAAGTACCAATCCATGCATGTGCTGGGGAGCTGGGGAGGAGGATTTGATAGACATGACAACTGACAAAGATGAATGATGATGTGGTCACTAAAGATCTTGGCATCCCCCTGAAAAACATTCTTGGTCCTGCCAGGTAATTTTACATCTGTGTTTTTTATATAATCTTGTATACCAAATATCTGCCTATGTATTTCTAGCCCTTGTTGTCATAATATTGATGCCTCTCATTGCAGTATATTCCCATCTCCATCCTTATAGTGTCTCATTGTTGAGTCAGAGAGGCATACAGGTTTTCTAAATAAGGATGTTTTGCAGCTGTGACTACACAACTGTAATAAAAGATTCAATTGCAGCTGTCCCAAGTACTTATCCCAACACTGCTTATACAGTAAGATTGTATTCTCTTTTGGGATATGTCAGCATATCTATATGTTGATTCAAAAGAGTCTGGCAGTGGTTAGGAAGTCACAGCTGTCTGGCAGTGGTTAGGAAGTCCAATCAGGGAAGAGGACCATGTCTATCAGGACTGGGAAAAAAAAGCACAAAACAAAAATCTAATCCTTTCCCCAGACAGTTTTCACTCTATATGCAGAAAAACAACAAACATATCAGGTAAATGAGAGGGTTGTACTGCAAAGGCACTGGGTGTGTTGGCTCCAGCACACCAGCAGGCTAGATGTTGCCAAGGCCTTTGCCATCTTGGCAGAGAAAGAGGAGGGACTGAAGGACATAACTTTGCAAAGGTTCAGAGGACTTCGTGAAAAAATGCAGTTGATGCCATAGACTGAAAAGAGTTGCAAGAAATCATTTTGATAATGAACAGAGCTGAAATGAAAAGTCAAAGATGTTAAGATCCTTGAATAAGATCACAAGTGGCCTGTGTCTGACAGAAAAGAGCAGAAAAAAGCCCAGTCAAAAGTTTCCAAACCAAGACAATTATGATCAAAATTAATGACTCATAGAACAGCACTTTGCAGCAGCAGTCTCAATGGATATGCAAAGAGAGGGATGTCTAAAAGCAGAAGAAAATCATTTTATACTGTTAAAGATGTAAGATAGTGAAAGCCTGGATGAGTCATACTGTGTAAAGGAACTTTAGCAGAAGGAATCAACAATAGTGTGCCATGGCCAGAGCATGAAAAACAATAAACTGAAAACACTACAACTGAACAATGACCTGAATAGGGTTGGCCACAATAAGTCAGAGGAACATTGTTGTGGAGGAAAAATGGCGTGGGTCCACAAATTGGTTCTCACTCTAATCAACAGCTTAATGGCTGGGTTTTCCAGATACAAGCTTCAGTCTGCAAATAGTGTGCTAACCACATGCAATCACACAGCTCCTTCCACAGAGGAGAGGCCAGCTGTGTACTTGTGGATAAACTGTAAAGGCGTTTGTGCTGGGGGCTGTGTAAAAGACAACAGCACAAGAAAGATCAAATTTTGATAAAATGTATTCATATTCCTATTACTGTGCCTGGGATATCATCACAGTCTATTAGATCTCATTCACAATGAAGCAGGCTGAGACATCGAATTATCCTAATGTTTGGTGAAGGGTAGATTTGTGCTTCCCTGTGCAGAAATACAGCAAACAGGCCAACTTCAGAAATTAAAGGGAAATTGAAAACAGAGTAATTGCCTCAGAGTTCATATTATTGCTCTAGCTAGCAGTAGTGTGGATGGAGAGAGGTAGAAGAAGGGTATTTAGCAGAGCAAGAACTCAGCATATGGGAGAGTCACTGCACAGCACTGGCCTCAGTCGAGGCACACACATTGCTCACCCATGGAAATTTTACTGCAGGGAGCAAACGACCCAGCTAGTGCTGGACTGAGAAATGTGTTAGTAGGCAGGAATGGATGAAGAGCAAAGTGAGTGCAACAGGTGTCAAGGGGAAGAGAAGGGGAGCTTGGGCAAACCTGCCTGATCTGAACAGTAGGCAGCTGTGCCGTCCAGAACATGATCTAAGGAAACACAGCCTGAAACACACAGCTGGGAAAACTACTGACTTGTGGATAGAAGCTGGGGCAAAGTCTTTTTCTCTGACATTGTTATTGGTGGTTATGGGTACAATTACCACTCTCAGCAAGCTGAGCACTTAAAAAAATCCCTCTTCTGGGAGAATAGGGGTTGCTAAGGATTGAAGACCTTTTGATTAAATCTCTGTCTCAATAGTTAAGATTGATAAACAATGGGTAAGAAGATTACTTCTTATATTTTGTGACTCTTCTTCCTCCTCACACAGTTGTAAGTCTCAACATGTCATGCTCATCAAATATGTTAGTGGAAGGCAAGTCTGCAAATGTATGTAATCTTTTTCCTTAGGGTTGAGCCCAAATGTCCTGATCTTCCTTAGTACCTAGAAAATTACTCAATTTACTGAGACATGAACAACCATATGTGACACAGGCTTGTGCATAGGGTTGGTCTTTGAATCAGATCACATTCCTGCAGGCACCATTGACTCAAATCCATACTGAACTGTGGCTATCAGAGACCATACAGATACAATTACAGTGCCCTTGCTTGCTCATGGAAAGGCACTGCAGTATTGCCTATTAAATGGCAGTGATATATCTAGAGAGGTCATGGGGTCACCAGGACAGTCTCTGCTGCCAAAATGGCCTTAGGACATGCAGCTCTTCAGGCTCAACACTTTCCTAACTCATCCAGGCATGTAAACAGCAGGTGGAGACAAAAAAATTCACATTTACAGATTACATCTGTAGATGAGAACAAGAACTGCTATGCTCAGATGAGTCTGAATTTATGAGATTCTCTGTTCTGCTATCACTCCAAAGAAGTGGAAATAGCTATTTTCATTCAATTTTACCTTTATTTTGATAGAACAGCCTTTTCAATAGATTGCACTGAGCCTCGAAAATCTTTTCTAAGGGATGATGCTGAATTCAATGGCTAGGATTTTCCTTACCATTTAGCTCTGAGGTATTTCCATAAACAAGCAAAAGAAAAAGCAAAGTCTAAAAGTATTATTAAACACTGATGGGAATCAAAGCACTCAAATTTTAATTTAATCAGATTGTAGCCTGTAGTTTAGGGAAATAACTTATCTCAGTTTTATTTTTTTGATAGACTTGTGAAGTAAAACCTGTAATTTAGTGAATGCTAAACAAGTAATGAGTGCTAAAATTTAGCGCAACAAATTTATTTGAAATATCAATCATGCAAAGCCTGAACTTACAAACATAAACTCATCATTACCACAATTACAGTTGTGCAAGCTGTAAACATTGACATTTAGCATTAAATTCCTAACAGTCAAGAGGTGGAAATGTAAAAATTAGCTTCCAAGTTGTCACTCACAGAATTACCTTTGATTACAAGTTTTTTGAGAATATCTTAAATCATGTTTCAGTGTTGATTATAAAATAGATATACCCTTATTGGGACAACCTTCTATGCATTTCTTTCTAATGTGTCTATAAACTGCTTCAAGTATGAGCCACATTTTGACCCCCATAAGAGAGGGTCTAAGGTATTCTTGCAGGTGTAATTGTAAGCAAATCAGAGATCTGTTAAATACCTTGTCATCTCCAAGCTGCAGAAAGTCATTATGCACTAACCACTTCTTCCTAGTTTCCCCTACACTCTCTTCTCTGGAGTACATTATCTGTCTTTCACCTCAGGACACAGGCACTCAACTTTTGTACACCTTTGCTGTGTTTAGTCCCTCTGCATGGTCTCTGAAGGGAGTAGATGTTGTGGGGAGGATCTGGTCCCTTCTGCACAGTTGTGGAGAGTTCCCAGAGCAGCAGAACCCTCTGCAAATGGGAAGCTGTTTTGGAGATATTGAAATATGGGGATGTTCTCTTCAAATCTACCCTGCCTCTTAGTCTCACATGGATATCCTTACAGTGGGTACACAGCTGGGGTAAAGGCTGGATGAAACCTGGAATGTGGCTCTGCAAAGGCTTGCTCTGAAAACCACTTTTCTAGTTCCTATGATGTAGATGTACTGTTAAACCAGTTTTCATGGCAGAAGTCTCTCTGCTGAGTCTCTGTCATTTGGCATGGGATTCTTACTGGATGAGACTTTGTCACTTCAGTATTGGTCTCTGTGTTTATGTAATTTGAAATCAATAACAACCTCTAGAAAATTTTTGTGCCCAAACACTATGACATTTTTCTTCTAATGTGATTCATTGGTTTAGACATCTGAGAAAGTTACAGATACCTTTTTATTTACAATATTTTTTTTGTAAACAAAGCAGACTCTAGGAGCATTAATACCTCGTACAACCAAACCAAATCTGTACTGTTACTGAGAAAAGGGAAAAAAAAGCTTCTGTGTACTTTCTACATAGTTGTTTCTGTATTGTTGTACTTCCCTAGTCTATAGTTTATGGTGTGGAGTCAGTTCCCCCCACTGCTTTCATAGCCTTTCTGCTGAAAAACTAAAATGGCAAATCTGCACCTCGGCGTAAGAGGAAGCTAAGAATTTCTGCTTTTTAAAACTACTCAAGTTATGAGTATCTACTCTCTGGACTGTTTAAATGCTATAATCCCCAAAGCTAAAGTAGAGTAAGAGCTGCTTTTCTTCAGGATTAGCAAAGCAAGAATAAATGCTTTCTTGTGGATGAGGTGCATATGCTGCCTAGGACCAAGACACAAGCCTGGGCAGTGAATACCTCTCCTTTCACAGTGCTGTGAATCTGGAGTGTCAGACAGGAACTTTTGTGTGAGACACCTGATGATTTGATGAAGAAAAAAGAAATGGGAAATTGAGCATTTTCACAGAAAGTCAGATTTCAAAATAGAAATATCTCCAACAAAACAAAGGCTATAGTATTGTTCACAATTCTGCCAAAATGGAATGAGGGACCTGGTACTCCTTTTTCCTTGGCAACCTGATTTTTCCAACATTGCCTTGACACCCTTGGAGGCAGATGGCACAAAGCAGATGGCATCTAATGGATCCTAAAGGCATGAACTTTAGATGGCTAAGTTTGGGCTAGCCACAACAGTCTCCTTTTACAGTTATTAGGGAAAAATGGCCACCTCCAGAGATAGTTCACTCCATCTGTCTTGGACAACTGTTTTAGGGTAAGATGAGTCATTTTTTGAGGCACTTTTTTCCTTTGAACCAAGTTTAAACCAACCAACTACAGGTACTCAGCCTAGATCTTTAACTGCCAAAGTTGGGGTGGAGTAACTCTCTCAGTAACTCATGCAGTGTACATCATTGAAGATTCAGCCCACTTAAATTGAATTTCCTAGCATGTAATAAGGATATTAAATCAGGATAAAATAGGTTTGTTACAAGCAGGAGTAATTGCCTATTAAGCCAAGATGCTGTGAACACCAGCAAAGGGGAAGTCTTACCTTACACTGGGGAAGGGAATAAGAGGGCCTTTGAAGCTACAATCCTTCCAGTAACACTGAATAGGCATTACCAAACTCCCCCTCTTCCCCAAAGTAATTTGATTCCCAAATGGAACTATAGTGCCATGTTTCTAACACCATAAGGCACTTACTGTATATTATGCATGACATTACTTTGACTTTTTGTCTTATGGTATTTCAAAATAAATTCATTTTCTTCATTTTAGCATTACTAGAAGGTTGCTTCCCAAGCTCACCAGAAAAATTTCTTCCCTGAAAAGGTTGTCAAGCATTGAAATAGGCTTCTCAGGGAAGTGGTTGAGTCACCATCCCTGGAGGTATGTAAAAGATGTGTAGACGTGGTACCTAAGGACATGGTTTAGTGGTGGACTTGTCAGTGTTAACAGTTGGACTCAAAGGTGTTTTCCAACCTCAACAATTCCATGATTCTCTGTTTCCAAGTGTAACATTGACTTCATGAAAAGCTGACTGAGTCTCCAAGCTCCACTAAATGTGTTGAACTGGGCTTGGTGCTGTCAGGTAACCATGAGGAATTCAGTGACATTTGGGAAAGAAATCCTTATGGGCTATCAGTTATGACACAGCCCCTTCCTAGGTTCTCCAACCTAAAAGACAATCATGACACTCTGAAGTGGCAGTCTGATAACTTGGAACACTTAAATAGCCCATGGATACCTATTTTTAGGGCACCACACTCCACCCCCATACTCTATCATCCCCCTCTCTTCTGTTTCCACATGCTGAGCAGTTTCAGATATTTTTCCCTGTTTCTGAGAAAAACATGTAATGCAGCCAGGAGCAACCCAGCAGAGAACAGTGTGCGGAAAGAAGGCAAAGCAGAATACTGTGGAGAAGATCTTACTTCAGGCACTCCTGAGGTTTTCCCTGTTGGTAGAGAGCTGCTGCTCTTCTACCCGTCCCAGAACACAACAACTACATTGATGATCATAGGCGCATCTTACATCTGTGTGGATATCAGTCCTGAATGCACTGATTATCAGTTAAGTGCATGCCATAAATTAAACTGCTTTGATCACCATTTGATTTACACCCAGACGAGCTTTTTTTTCCCATGACCAGGAGGCTCTGTTGTGTTCTCTTCATATGTGTATTCACTGTCTCAAGATAGCTTATGAAACAGATTTGTCTTTGAGAGGGAGGCTCAGTACTGTATTCAGCCTTTATGTTCCTGCTAATGGCATTTCTCTCATGTATTTTTTGAGCACAGAAACTTGTGGGAAGGTATTAGGACAATGCCAAACACAGACACCTCAGTTAGTTGGTGAGAAGTATTCACTGAGGCTGAAGGCCTTAAGAAGTTAGGAAATCCTTTCAGATTTGGTGCAAAGAGGGAGACTGACAAATTCTTTTTCCGTGGCCTTGTAACTCTTAAACTCAGGGGCACAAGACAGACAAAAGGATAGTCAACAGACTTCTATTTTTTGATGGTGATGTCCATGACCAAGATTTTCTGAAGACAGATATTTAATCCAGAGTTGCCCTTGAAATATCTTTCTGATTTTTTAAAAATTTGATGGGGCAAGAGCTATAAGATTATCTGCCTGAAAATAAACCCTTTGAGATGTTTCTAATGAGGCATACTAATCAGGCACATGGCACAAAGGACCATTTTAAAAATATTTGAAAATATATATGGCAAGCCAAGGGTAACACAAGAATTTACTCTATTACACCCAGGTGGTATTTCCTTTGTCTTTGAAATACTTGTTATCTATCAATGCAATAGAAAAGGACTGTCTTGGCAAGTAGCAACTTCAACCAGATTCCTTTCAGGATTGCCCTGTCTTTCAAAGAGTACACTCCCTGTTTGTATCACATTAACCAGCATATCCTCAGCAAATATAAATCAATAGAGCTGGAATTACATTCCTGTGTCTATGCTGACTTTTTTCTCTTGAGGATATGCACTACCTCTGGAACTTTATGGCATAGAATAGAGGGACTTCTGGATTATTAAATTAATGGGAAATATAGATTCACTTTAGAAACAATACAATCCAGAACAAGAGCCAGAAACCAGAATTATAAGAGCTCCTGACATTCAGAAATTATTCATAACCCAAAGAACATGACCAATTTTCTTCAGAATGTTGAAAAGTCTTTTCTTTCTTTACCTAGGAAACGGAGCCATTTTGTAAACCAAACTTATGGGGGGTGGATCACTCCATCTCTTCATAGAGAGAAAATATTGTTTATAACTTGAGGAAGATTCTTGAAATGCAAGGTTTAGAAGATATTGTTCAGAAGCAGTTTTTTCTTACAGAGGGTGTTTTTGTGGTCAAAATGCAATTTTCTGACCTGCAACAAGAGAGTAAAAATAAAAAGAATCTTGCATATTTTTAACCTTGTTTTATCTTTCATAGCTCAGTAGCAGAATTGGGTAAATTTACACATTAAATGGAAATAAAAAATAACTCTCTGGCAAGTCCCAAAATTGTTCTTAGTTAGCAGAAAAGAACAGCAGAAGGACCGAATTCAAAAAGATAAGTCTGTTGGTAAGGGACATAAGCAATGACTATCAAATAGTCTGAAGAGAGAAATACTTTGGGTATTGATGCTTGTTAACATCATCCAGGCCTCTTGAAATAAAGTTAACATCCTTGCACAGAAATAGTGACAAATCCACTGTGCAATCTTTGCCAAATCACAAAAATAAATTCTGTACTTTAGGCCACAAGAACCCTACAAGACATGTTTAAGAACAGCCTGGAATTTTTAATGTGTGGTGTTAAAACGTTAAACTTTTAAAAGAATCTTTTAAATTATTTGCTTTGGTGGAATAATTTTCCTTAACTAAAATGCAGACAGACAGTCCATAGTAAATAAAGAAACCTTTTCCAATTTTTATTTATTTGTCCCTATTTTGGCCGTAACTTATTTAAAAGAGCAGTGGGACCAAGACACACAGAGGTACAGTGGAATATCTGATGAAGAAAGTGCCTCATAAGATTTTTTTCTGACTGATACGACTTTGCATTTGCAGTCTGCTCTATCCATAAACCTTTTCAGAGGCTGGATATGGGGTTGGCAGTGAAATCCATTTCCTGAACTGTTCCATGTCTTGAACTTTTTGCAAGGCCTTGAACACCTACAGTGTTGTTTTTCTGGATGCGGTTAAGACAAGGAAGAAACATTACAGAATTTTTCTTGGGTTTAGAAAGAAGAATAAAGTAGAAAACTTTTGACCATTCAATAAAAATTGCTTATACAAGTATATATAGCCTGCTTCAAATCCTGTTGTCAACAAGGAGCACTTCTGTAGGTAGGCTTAGATATGAAATCCCTAGGTCCCTTCCTGGGTATAGTCAGGCACAACCATTCCTTTGCTGCCAACACAAAGCAGGAAAGCAGAAGGTCTTAACACCTATGATAAGGGCAGCTAAATCCGCCCCTTGCTTGTAGCCTTGGGCACCCTAAAGGAAGAAAAATCCCCTGACAGCTGGGTCAGATGTCAGTGGGATGTGAGTTTCCAGCTGCCTTCATCTCATCTGTGCATCCAGCATGGGGCTGCTTTTGCCCTTGGCATCATGTACATCTACACATTGCACAGCAAGGAAAAACACCATGATAACTCTGCCATGAACTCAATATTTCAAAACTACTGGGAGGTCTTTTTAGAAAAAGGACCTCAGAAGGCAGAACAATGGCTTCTCCCTGACCTCAAGGGCTGGGACAGAGCTAATGAGGGCAGCAGAAATATCTGCACAATAGCCATTGTTAGCAGGAAACAATATTTTGGTCCCTATATGCTTGGCAGTCAAAGTTCATTCCACTCCCAGTCAGGAGCAAGGCCCTGGGAGCCACTGGCTCATCTCCGGCCCTGGGCTTTGGTACCTCCCTGGGGACAGGAATGGGTTATGGTCCCATGGGTGGGCCCTGCCCAGCTGGGCATGCCCTGCCCCATGGCTGAGCAAGGAAGGGCTGCGAGGAGCTGGAGACCAGTACTGCTGGGGTGTGGCAGAGGCAGGGGCTGACAGCCTCAGTGGGCTGATGTGTCATCCTGGGCCGTGGGCAGGGCAGGGGAAGTAGTGGGAGGCCACCAGAGGCAGTCTATGAGGGTGGCTTTCAGGCATCTGGCAGTGGCCCAGGCAGTGCAATGATTAAAGAAACCAAGGTAGATGATGGTTATGTTCTCGTTAATAATTGTTTTTTAACCTCAGTTTTCTACCTTGGTCAGCAAGAACGGAAACACGAATAGGGCTTTAAAATAACGTGCCTTGCACATATTTTCAAGGAAATTGCATGGTGTTGTACAGGTTTTGTACAAATTGTATTGCGCTTTTTTTTTTTTATTTTTAAGAAATAGTTCTTGAAAAAAGAGTCCACCCAGGACTTCTCCTGGGTGCCTATTCACAGACAAGTTGCTAGTTGCTTATCCACTGGTTTTGATTTAGAACTTGCACGAAGTTTACATATGGCTTATTTTCACCACCGTTTGGTAGCAACCTTTTAGCATTGATAATAAAAACATAACAAAAATAGTGCCCAAACAACTACTGCTATTTTAAGAAATATTTGAAATGAGGCTTAACATTGTTGATAGCTGTGAATGAGCCCAGAAAACAAGGCAGATCCAGCAAGTATCACTGGTCAGAGATGAGTAACACCCTCTGATAAAGCATCTAGCAAATAATATCAACTAGCTAAAATGAAAATTTTATTTAACTGAATACTATTGCATGACTGGCTTGTAGATAACAACCGCTGTCCTTTAAAATAACTCTCTAAAAATCTGTACAATTGTCTTTTTTTTTCTGTGGCCTAAAAGACTAAAGAACCATCAGTGAGTCCATCTTGCATTTAGTCAGGTAAACCACAGGGAAAGCATTCCACCTGGAACAGGCAACTGCATTGTACAGGGTGTACACATCTCTAGACACTGATTGGGTCTAAAAGGACCCTGTGGGTCATCCTGAATTGCTGCCAGGGCACAGCACTGACCAGCTGCCACAACAGGCAGAGGGTGCTTGGGGTGGCTATGGGATCCTGTCCTCACCAGCCAGGGTCTCATAGGATTCAGCAGACCTGGGGATGGTGACCAGGTAAACCCAGAGCCATGTGGCTGCTCAGCATGGTCACAGGGCCAGGACAGGGCTGAGCTCCAGTCAGGTTAGGTCTGCAGGTGATGGTCAGTGAGGTACCTGTCCAGGTGTGGCCATGCCTAAACCAGTAGTCAGGCAGGCAACAAGCAAGGTCAGGCAGAGAGACCATGAGTTCAAACACAGCTCTAGGGAAAGATAAGGTCTTTCTGTGCCAGCTCTTTCACAACAATATGATCACAGTTTATTCAACCAAGCCACAGCAAAGCTGGCCTGAGCATGTGTAGCCAGACCCCAAGGAAGGGGAAGTGGTTACAGATCCTGTATGATGCACAGCCACAGCTGTCTATGCTAACGGGAGTTTTTGACTCTAAGGTACAGTTCTAAGTCAAAGCTTTCCCTCTTAAGGGGAGTTAGGGCTCAGTGGGAGTGCTAGACTTACTTTGGTCAACATCCCCCATCCCTGGAAGTGTTCAAGGCCAGGTTGGATGGGACTCTGAGCAACCTGGGCTAGTGAAAGGTGTCCCTGGCCATGTCCGCAGGGCTGGAACTAGATGATCTTTAAGGTCCCCTCCAACTCAAATCATTCTATGATTCTATTAGCACCTTCAAAAAAAAAAAAAAAAAAGGGAGAAAAAATGCTCAGTAAGAAGCAAAAGTAAACAGATGTGTAGAAAACCTGTTGTATGAAGAATGAATCCATGAATGGCATTTTTTCAGTTCTGAAAAACAGTATTCTTACACACATAAAGCAATGCTTGCATTAAAAAGAGAGGGAAATGAGCAGTCCTGAATGCCCAAGTGGTTGAGTAACAGAAGGATGAAAAATTAGATACTAGATGAAAAATGATGTGAAGCATTAAGAGAAATTCTGTCATCAGGTAAAGTTATGTCCTGGAACTATGCATACCTCAGATTGGAAATTTCTTCTAGAGCTGGATGGCCTCTTGAAAGATTTTCAATGCCTTGGTTCTGTATCTTCCCTAAAATATTCTGACTAAATGTTTTCACCTGGATTTGGTCTCCACTGGTTTTGGAGTTTACCACGTTTCTATAACTTCAAGACTGGAGATTTGACATCCTTTTTGGCAATTCCTGATTGAAATTCCTCCAGCAAATCATATTTTTAGATGCAAATCCCACCGGGAGAATGGAAGGAACATTTCATTCTTAATGGAAACATCTTGTACTATAAGCATTTTGACTCCAAATGTAATTTTGAAATGGTTATCCTTGTATGCTGCAATTCAGCACACAACAGAGTAAGGATCAATAGCTGTCTTCATTTGCTGTTTGTCTGACAACACGGAGCATGTCCCTTAGGGGCCTATGCTTAAAGCAAACGTTGTTGCTAAGAAACCCATTAAAGTGTGTTGTTAATTGGCAATGAATGGCCTTCTAGTTCTTGGGAACATTTCTTACCAGCTCTGTTTCTTGTGGTGTACAAATGAGACATCATGTACTGGGAGCTGCTGATGTCAATGACATCGGTTTTGCAAGAAGCACACACAGCAGGGGATGAGAAAGGCCACAATTATCAGATTAGGGAAATGCCTTTATTTGCTTTGATGGTGGTTATTTTATTTGGGTTGTATCACAGAACTCTGTGTGACTGAAAGGAAGCGAGCAAGAAAACAGAAACAGATGGGTTTCTCAGCCATGTGAATGAGCTCATGTAAAGCATTCATGTTTGCACACGTTTTCCCTATGCCTGAAATACTTCTGCTTTTCACAAGCTTCCTCCTAGATTCCAGTTTTTTTATAAGAGCTAATCATACATATTAAAACATATAGTTCTAAAATTTTCGTGCATGCAGCTACCTCATTCTCTTGGCCTTTCATCTACTGAGTATTCAACAAGCCCTGGGTTTGTCTAGGTTGTAAATTGCTACTTAATACAGAGTTCATCCAACAAATTGTATTCTTAATCACTAATCATTGCTTTGGCTTCCAAAAATCTGCAACAGTTACACAAATTAGAAGCAGAGAAGAGAATAGGATTTGAATGAAACAAGACATAATCATATACAGACATGTACCAATGTTATCTCACACAGACTTTTCTGACAGAATACTGCATGTCTGTCTCAGGGGGTGTTAGCCAATGATTTGTAAACAAAAATAATACATTTTTTTTAAATTTAGCAATTTGGGTTTTTTCATTTCTTTCTTCATATCTGTATCACAATTTTTTTAGTTGATATAAATTGCTTATTCCAATTTAATCTTATATGTAGGAAGGTGCAATAAAAAGGCCTGATAATATAACACAAAATATTTTGTGTGAATCTTTTCAAACAGCAAATATTTTGTTGAGGAGCATAAGAGAGAATTCATTTCTGAAATTAAAAAAAAAAAAAAAGAAAGCATGTTCATGCAACTTACAACATTTTTTTAGAAAACAATTTCATTTTCTTAGACATTTCTTTAAGTTTACAAAAGATCAATAAATAAATTGATCTAATTTTATGAAAATACTTTTAATCATTCTTCTTTCAGAAATCATAGAAATTTTTTAGATTTGCTTCATTTTAGTCTTGGAAAAATTTGAGTATTTGGGAAATTTGATTCAGAATGCTTAGGTGGCTGACTTAAATGCTGACTTATGGAAGCCAAATCAGCATTTAATGGAGAGCAATCAAACATTAATGCTAAGCAGACAGGATTTTGGAGAGTTATTAAAATCCTGTTGGTCACTTATAAAATCATAGAGTTGTTGGAAGTTGAAAGAGACCTTAAAAACCATCTAGTTCCAACCCCCTGCTATGGGCAGGGACACCTTCCACTAGACCAGGTCGCTCAATGCCTCATCCCAGAAAACTGTTAATTTACAATAAAGAGAACATGTTTTGCAGCATTCTTTCAGTTCCCCTCCATGGTGCAAAGAAAAACAGTACAAATAAAGTAAAATCTGTAGTTTCAAATAAAAAATAATAATTGCTCAAGAATTTCTCAAAAAGAAGAGCCTTTCTAGCTCTTTCCTTTGACAAATTTATTGGATCAGTGTGTTTGATAGGCCAGCATGTTCTATTTATCCAAAACAGATATTTCTGCATTCAGTAACCTCTAACACAGCAGATGCAAAATCAGGATCCAAAACCTGGATCTCTGTACATTTCAGTTTCTATGAGCTTTCAGGGTAAGCTATGGGGAATAGTTGGCACTGCTACTGTTGAGTTTTTGCACAGTACCCTGCTTTGTATATCAGATATGTTGGGATGTTTTCATATATATAGGTAAAGTGACCCAAATTACGAATGTTTTTTCGCCATGTAAAAGACATTTTTCAGATTGAGAACTGATAAAAAATTTGTCTCCAGAACCAATTGCTTTTGTTTCCACTTCATACAGAGCAGAATTCACATCACCTTCAAACTTAGCTCCTGGAAATCTCAAAAGAGAGACTGAACACAGGAAAATGGTCCTGTTGCCATGTAACTTCATGAAGTTCCTTATGTTGCATCAACTCCAGAAAACTACTAATGTCTACTTAGGAAGATTAACTGTAATTTTCTTCTTTGACAAATTAAATTAAACTTGGAGATCGGAAGGCGTCGTGTAGGG
>JAYDZK010000001.1:83339473-83359271 GCA_034509185.1 Euphonia xanthogaster
CCCCCCCCCAAAAAAAAAAACAAACAAAAAACCAACCCTGCATGCTAAGAAAAAGAAAACCATTTCCCTGTAAATCTGTGGGGAAGTACCTCAGTAATACCCTGCCTTCATTTAAGCCAGCAGTGGAATACTTGTCAGACCACAGGGGGCTTCGTGGAAGTGAGGAAAATTAGCTGAGACTTCTATTTCACAAGACTTTTAGGAGACACTCAAACCTCATTCTAAGGAACTTGCAAATGTGCCTCAAGGTGAGACCTTTTGCAAGTATTTTTTGGACAGCCACTGTGATAATTGAGGCAGTGCTGTGACTCCTCTCATGTATCAGGAGTTACACTCTCTTTCCCACTCCAGATGCAGCTATCTTACCTTACAGACTTACAGAAGGTTATTTATTTAGAACCTTTAATAGGGCTCACAAGGAGTTAATATTAAATTCATATTCATTGAAAAGAATGTTGTCATACAGATTTTTAAAAATTCCTTCTTTCTGGGCATGCATTTGTCAACCCAAAATTGGCAAAAATACAAAAAATTATAATGGAAATTAATTTCCCTGAAGGAATAATTAAATCTTTCTCCTCCCTTTTGTCTCCCCGTTTGCTCCTTCCTCTTACTTCATGGGCTCCAGTACCGAGGCTTTTAATTGTCTGGATTGTCAGGTTTTGACATCCTAATTTCTCACTATGAGGAGACTTGCATCTTAGTAACTTAGCATCTGAATACTAAACATCTCTTGGTTCACAACCCTCCTGCAGCTGAGCCCCAGTTGGCACCAGTGCTCCAGTTTGCATGTCTTAGCCCCTCTCGTGCTCTCCATAGTGTAGATAAGTAGCTCAACAACCTTCCCCAAAGTCATTATCTTCTTTTTAATCTGACAGTCAGGATTTCCTAATCTTCAAAATTTACTTGTAACAGAAAACCCAGGTAGTCACAAAAGAAAATACTGCTATAAATTGTGCAGTGTATTTCTGCCAAATTTTGCACCACTGATACCAAGAGAATTTGCTGATTTCCACCATCAGAGCAGAGGCTGGTGTGCTTGTACAGACCGTGCTGTCCAGACCTGGGAGCCTCCTCTTCCCACAGGGAACGCGTAGAATCAAAGCCATAAATTTTTACTCTGGATGATAGCAATCAAACCTACAGGTGACATTCTCTTATAATAATTGAAATGAATCTGGGAATCTCCAGGAGTAAGGAGTTTGGCAACAGCATAGCTATATGGATGAAAGGAGGCAGGCAGCCATGGTCTTGCTTTAAGGGAAATGCTCATAGGAGAAGAAGGAAGAAACATGCTCAGAACGGAGAAGCAAGCAACTGCTTATATTCGACTGACTAAGTGCAGGGATCAGTTACTAATTACTGTGCTTGTTTGGTGGGTATTTGTGCTGTATTTGGGCAGTTAATTCTAATTAAATAATTACCGTGCTTGTTTGGTGGGAATTGTCTATACAGGACTGTGCACCAGTTACTCTGCTGTTAAAGACTGGAGTTTTTGTTCTGGGGTCCACTAGAAGAAGAGGGACACCATGAGAGGCTGTTTTACTTATTGTCTCTAAGGAAGACTCTTTTAACAGCTCTTGCTGTGATCTCAGGTTAGATACGCCAGAATAGTGCCAGACAAGACACAAGTCTTTCCCTCTGAAAATTGCTATTATGTAGTACTGAGCTTCTTCTCTGCTATAATTTTCCTGTATTTCCACACAGACACATATATATGCATATATTTATTCCATTAGTGATAGCATACCTTTTTCCTAGAAAAGGCTGTTACCAGTTAATGTATCTGTAAGGTGCTGAAGTAGCTGCTGGCAGTGCACTTATGTCCATTATAGAGATACCTGGAGGACCAGGCAGGCCCTACTGTCATTAATTTTCCTTTCAAAATCAATTACTGTCACAAAAGAAATGGGAAAAAAGGAAAATGTGAAAAAATATAACTACAGTGTTAAAGCGCTGGCAGTTAATGGTGCTTTACTGGAAGAGAGAAATTCTGCTTACAAATTATTCAGCCCAGGAGAATGTGGTAACTGTACGGAAACACCAGAAATCTTCTGTGCCTGGGTCCTCCCTATCCCAAATGCTCATGAGTCTTCCAAACCAGATTCTTCCAATATAGCAAAAAAGCTGTGGTCAACCAGTTTCAGTTGCTTTTGTAGGTGACAAGGTCATAGTGATAGCAGACCAGGCTTGCTGGAAGGGGTCATTCAAGCATGTCTGAGGAGAAATACTTCTTGGAGTCCTTAGGAATCTGGGCAATGCTTGGTTGTACTAAACACTCCTTGGCAAACCAACAGAGAAGCAGAGGGCAGAAAAGATGGATTAGCATTACCTTCCTCCAGTCATTTGTAAATAAGCCCTTGAATGCTTGCACTACCAGGATCTGCAGCCCACTCTCCTTCACTGTGGGCAGTGTCAGATGCAGGGTTAGGGAGCTTGGAAATCTAATTATTTTTTTGGTTTTTTTTTTAAAGGACCTCACACACTGTGAATCAAAGAGTTTTCTTTTTAAACAACTCACAAAAACACTGTAAGGATGGCAGTATAGACCGAAGTGTTTACTTGCAGACCTTCCTGATGCCACAATGAAAAACTGTGAACATAATTTCCCATGATTTGAAGTAGTTCAGCATTGAACCTATCTATTGATTTATTAATGACAGATCATTGACTCAAAATCCATGAACCATTTATGCAGAATCAATATTGGTAAAGCTTTTGTTTTTGTTAAGAGAAAAGCAAAAATACTAGACAATTACAAAATACCAATGTAACCCACAAGTTTCTAAAATTGCCCTTCTACAGCTGATCCCAAGAAGTTCTGATCTCAGATGTGCTTACACATGAGGGATGTGGCTGCCCTGGCTGCATGTCGCCCTCACTGCTCCCAACACTCCACAGTGGGGAAGCCCCCCAGGGTCCACCAGGACATCCTGGGGGGTGTCCCCCCAGGACAATGGGTCCCCCTGCACTCCACCCACACGGTAACCCCCTCTGGGTGCTCTCTGCATTCCCATCCCCTGTGTCCAGGGAGTCTGCCTGGGCAGGCACTGTGGAGCCACGGGGCCACACTGGTATTCTCTTCCCACTCCATGCCCTCTCTCCTAAGATACAAACACTTTATACTTCTTTTTTGCTAATTTTCAAGCAAATTTCAAAAGTGTCTGTGCAACTCCCTGCTGTAATTGAATCCAGCATTTTCCTCCTCAGCACTAGTCCCTCTGCACAGTGAGGATGTTAGACCCACATGCATCATTTACTGTCCCATTTCTGTCTTACCTGCTGATGTTGTCCAGACCATTTGACATAGGAAACAGGGCCCATGTGAGCAGGATCAAGACTGATGACATAACTTACCTTTTCCTTCTGAGCAATACAAATTTTTGAAGATTCAAGGAGTATACAATAATAAATGCTGGCAATGTGCTCTTTTCACTGATATCTATTGTTTTACAGTTTGCCTAGGACTAAACTGAATAATTCACGCTTGAATAGTCTGTTGTAGCTGTGCTTCTGCCTTCTGAATTATTTCAGAGACATTTTGGAAATATGTAAAAGTCTTCTTGCACAGATAGAGAACTTGTATTTTAAATGTTAACATTTAAACAAATCAGTCAAAAGTTGGGGGTTTTTATTCTGAACAGAAAACCAGCCCACAGTCTTACCTGAAACAAAATATGTAGCTGAAAATGTTGCCTCTAAATTGAAACTGAAAACTGAACATCCTTTGGTTTCAGTAGCTGAGAGGACTTTTGCAATGACTTACAACAGTTTTCATTTCCCAGTGAGAATGCATTAGTACTGGCTTGTTTTGACCCACTGCTGTATTTAGTTAGTCTTTCAAAGGAAAGCAGCCACTTCTGTGTTTTTCTTTCTGCCACCTCCATTATCACCAAGGGCAGGGCACTGTCTGGAGCCCTGCAGGCAGCACCAATTAGAGCCAGACCTGCTGCGTGGGGCTCACCTGACCAGATGTCCAGATTTACACTGTAGATTTTCCCATCCTGGGCTTACCATCCACAGAGAGAGGCAGGCTTTTCTGTGTGCCATTTAATCACGGATGTTTAAAATAAGTCAGAACAACCAAGTTCCAGTGACTCCAAACTGAGCCTGGGAAGACGCTGTCACGTGTGGGCACTGACACAGCCAGCTTTGAACAGTGAGGCGAGGTGACTCCAGCCCACGGTGCCAACCCACTGCAGTTCCCATAAATTAGCACCAGGGCGGAAAGGATGGAAGGGAGGATTTAACAGATAGCAAGTATAAGTCTCAGTGGTGCTCCAGAGGTGAGCAAGGTCAGTTTGAACACCAGAGGAATGTAAGCAATGTTCAGATTAATCCACCCACTGCTGTCCTTTGATAGCACATAGATAAGTCACAGATATATCAGTGACTTTGATGGGAAAGATGCAGTGTGTTCTCCTAGCACTAAATTTACCACTGTGGATTTCTTTATCTCTGTCTTCTAGAGGATGTGTGTTTTATACCAATCACTAGGTTAAACAATGAAAGAGTCCTCAACTTTAAAACAGAGCCAGTTATTTTTGCTGCCTACCTAGGGATATGGGGTTTGTAAGTTACTAGGCTCTAGTTTTATAGTAGGAGGGTACTGGAGCACAGCAAATATATAAATATATTTATATAAATATAAATCAGAGATAAGATTCAATGTCCTTTTTTATGGCATGCCAAGAAATTATACGGGCTTCCTCAGAAGCTTCAGTTTGGAGATGAATACAAAAATTGTGTATAGTCAGGAGTTCATATCAATTTCTAAAAGACAAAGATTACATTTCATGTCCAAAACATATTGGATGCAACAAAAGCTCTTCCAGACTTTCTTTTGAAGGGTAAAGGTAAATTCACTACTTCAGTAGGGATTGGTATCTACTTGATACAAGTGTACTTGACCTGATGACATTTGGTAGGAATAGAGGACAGTTCCAGCTGCTAAACACCAGATATTGGAATTTTCATGCTTCACCAGGAAGCAAGTATATTATCACTGCCAATGCATTCTGTGGATGTTGTAGACTGTTGAGGCAATGAGTATAATTTTACATATGTTTATTATATATATATATTAAATACTGTAGAAGGCAAGAGTTCTCAGAAGACTCCAGGGAGAGTAAAGGCAGTATCACTGTGTAATGTTATGAGTGAAGAATTTATGTAGTCTTCATGCTGATACATAAAAAGAAATGAAGAAGAATATGGAAACAGTCTTCTTGGCATTTAATGTAAGACCAAAAGAAAGTCTCCTCTTCTGTTGTCAAATACAATGAGGAAATGAAGAAAACCAAACACAAAATATTCAAGAGGCTGAAAAAGAGGCCTGTTAGGGTGAGATTTTAGAAAGAAAAGAGTACAAAGTAAGACATAGAAAAGAAATTGCCATGAAGGAGATCAAAAGATTTTTTGATTGTAATATTTAGGACCTGTCCCAGGAAAAAAAATGTTATATATTAAAATATTGCTTAATCTAACAGGGAGTGGAAAATACTAGTATCCAGAAGCATATCAGACATATTTAGGAAGTCTTGTGCAAACTTTTAATAGAAAGACAAAATTACCAAAAGAAATTGACTTGAAGATCAAGCTCTTTCTCTTTGGAAGGAATAGTTCAGTTAAATACAGACTGTAGTATTTAATTTGGGGACACAAGAATGCGATATAAGAGCCTTGTCTCCAAGAAAAAGTGAACCTAGTGGCACCTCAGACTCTAAAATCTCTGAAGCTACAAAGTCAAATTATATTAATCAACAGTTTTCAGCTTCTCTTGGGATGGCTGAGGGGAGAAAATAAGACTTTTAGAGTAGAAAAACACAAAAAATTACTACAGTTCACCTACACATCTGCAAGAGAGAAAGAAGCAGGAAAATGATGTGTATACAGACTGCAGATGATGACATCCAGCAGGAAAATGCTTCATTGCTAAAAATTTTGCCCTTGAATTTAAATTTTGATGGTGTATTATACAAAGGAATATTAAAACAATGATCATTTAGAAAGATTAAGATATTTATGGTAATGGCTTTGCAAGCTAAAATATCAGGAAAAAAAAAAGGCTCCAGGTTTTCCATGTCGCATCTCTTTTTGAGCCATATTGAACTGTAAAATTAAAGGACCACTCATTTTTTCAGATTATTCTGTTCTTCAATATAAAATTATAGTTCGTTTTCTGGGAATGAGAACATGCTTTGTTTTTTCAGTCTGCTTTTGCAGGTGCCATTCAGAACTTATCAATGTAATACCTGTGTTCCTTCTCATTTGCCTTATCTCTCTATACGTAAGCCTTTCTTTGTTAGGTCCATTTGCCACTTTGCAGCTTATTTGGGTCTTTAAGATGCTGGGTGAGAGAGGCCTAAAACTGAAAGTCATACCTGGGTAAACAGTCTTGTTTTTACGGAAATGCAAAAATAACTGCACACAAAGAAAACAAGATAAAGCAAAGTGAAAAAAAATAAAAGGAATTAATGCTAGAAGCACAGAAGGAAGCACTGAAACTAGTTTTCATTTCAAACTGCTTGTTCAGAGAATCTGAATTGTCACAGAAGTGGATGCACACTAAAAGTGAGCAAAATGAAACAAGAGCTTACTCCATCCAGTATTATTCTCAGGGGAAGGATGTGCTCCAGATCTTTATTTTTATGCCCTTTTTTCATAGCATCACAGAATAATTTAGAGTGGAAGGAAACCTTGGTGGCCCTCTAGTTAATACCAAAGAAGATCCAGTCAGTCTGTATTGCTTAAGGTTGTTTCCAGCTGCAGTTTAAATGTCACTAGGGATGGAAATTCAACATCCTCTTCGGGAAATTTTGTCTCTTCACCTTCCTAGTCAATCAGCAAAACCAGTAAGAAGTTTCATAAAACAGTCTCTTTTCCACAATGAACAGGTTCCTCAGTCTCTTCTCATTTGTGGTGTGCCTCAGCCTCTCTCTATCCTGATGGCCTCCACTGCATTAGTCTCAGTATGAAAGAGCCTTTCTTGCACAGTGAAGCCCCAAACTGCACAAAGGTCTCCAGAAGTGCTCTCACGGGTACTGAAGAGGGGTGAAGGATCCCTTGCCTCCCTGACTGTGTGGCTACCACAGCCCAGGTGTGGTTAGCCTTCATGTGGCACAGCAGGGCAGCACAGCGTGGCCAAGGCTGGGGGTCGTGCTCAGAGCGCTGTGCTCCTGGGGCACCAGTCTCATGTGTGATGTGCAGCTAGGGGCACCCCAGTATAACAGGAATAAAAAGCTCTTAGAGTGTGTCTAGACTGCAAGAAAGATGGTGAAAGTCCTCAAGGGCAAGCCTTTGGAGGAGCAGCTGAGGTCACTTGCTTTGTTAAACTTTGGAGAGAAGACTGAGAGGTGACTCCATCACAGTCTGCAGCTTCCCCGAGGTGGTCAGTGGAGAGCAGGTGCTGATCTCCTCTCTCTGTGGATGATGATAAGACACATGGAAATGGTGTGAAACTGCATGGGGATGTTCAAACAGGACATTAGGAGAAGGTTCTTCACACAGCATGGTTGGCACTGGAACTGTCTCTCAAGAGAAGTTGTCACAGCACCAAGACTGTCAGACTTCAAGGACCACATGGCCCTTAGTCATATAATTTTAGTTTTAGGTGGTCCTGCAAGGAGCAAGGAGTTGGACCAATTTTTTTTTAGAGTGTTGTTTTGATTTCTAAAGTGTCTTTTCGCTCTTTGTTATTAGAGTTTGGTTTTCTGAATTCACTGAAGTTACTTCTTGCAAATCCATCTTCTAAAACTTTGAGAAAAACAAGGAATGGTCAGGGAGATTCATTCCACATTAAAGAAGGTGACATTTTGAGGACATATGCAAAGCAAAAAAAGTCTGAAGGTTCAACATTAAAAGCAGTGCACAAGATGTTTTACACATGAAATATTTTAAAAATCAAATGAAAAAAAAAACTCTGGAAATAACTGTAGACTACTTCTCCTTCTTTTTTTATCTAAAAAAATATCAGTCACAAAATTTCTGGCAGCCATGGGAGAGCAAGAAAAGCTTCTTTTATGTCCTCAGAGACCAGCCCATTCTCTTCACTTCTCTTAGCAGCATATAAACTTACTGCTGCTTTAACATCAAGGTACATAAAGGCAAATACCTTTCTGAGTAAAACCCTTTCATTATTTTTCTCTGTATAAGTGATTCATGTTCCCTTTTAAAACATGGCTGTAGAAGTTTGGTTCTTTCAAAACTTTTTTATAGACTTAACTCCTAGGCATGGAGACTGGCTTAGGGAGATTCATAACTAGAACTAACATGTTTGTCAGCATGATTTGTCACTGCATCAGGTGAAAACTTTGAAGTTAATTGGTTCATATTTAAGCCATGCTTTGAAAATGCAAACTCAATGCAGCTTTTTTCCATAATGAGGTCCATTTCTTATACTGACTGATAAGCAGTCAGTCTAAAATGATGGGCTCTTAAATCTCTGGGAATTGTACTTAATGAGAATGACTTTGATTCTCATTATATTGATTTCAGTGGGAAAACTTCCATTCATTTTAATGGGTACAAGACCGACCCTTGCTGAGGATTTGGAGTCAGTCCAGTAAAGACCATAAGTTTATGAAAGGGAGGTACAACTTCACATTGCCTTCACTGCCTGAGCTCCTATTACTAGACTGTGCTGTCAGAAAACAGTCCTGCCTGAGTTGATGGGATGAGCTCAGTATTTGAGACTGCCAAACATCTGGGGACCCTCTGACCACATATATTTGCCTAAGCTTCACATTTTGGACCCTAGAGAAGGAGCATTAAACTGTCTTCATATAGAGTGTGGAGCCTGAATTTCTTCCTAAGAGCCAGATGCTACAGTCAGTTTTTTAATCAGTAAGACACACTGCTTAAAATGGCAGGGGCTACATATCCCCTTTCTTACCACAGTTTAGTCGTTATAGCAATTCATTATGAATTAGTTGAACCCAAGTTCAATGCCTTGCTCAAGCATGTTCTGTCCACTGGGCCCCAGGCTAAAATATACAATGAGATTTCTCAAATATTCCATGAATTACTTGTAAATATGAAGGGAATAGTACAAAATTAATGAGGGAAGGTTGACAAAAGAGAACACAAATCGTTATAAAACAGCCTTTGTTAATGTTGTTTTTCTGTTCCTCAACATTTTAAAATAAAATCTGTGTTTTAGTTAAAAAGATAAGATTAATAAGCATGTTCTTAAAAGTTGTCATTTTCCAGAATTATGATAATGATAGAAGTACAAAATGGCAAGATAAAAAGTGCACCCTAATGGTACTTTTATTTCTCCAATTCTTCTGCTAGTTCTGAGATCTATTTTGAAGCAAGTCACTACTCTGAAGCACTCTGACACTTTGGGAAGAATTCCAAGATCCAGTCCTAGATCTTTAATACCACTGAGGTGCCATGGAATAAGCCCTTTGTCCTCCAGCTGCCACTCTAAAGGCAAAGCATCTCTTGTGTTAGATTTCCCAATCCCACATGGCCACAAAGTCTAAAGTGACCAGCTGGAGGCCAGGCATGGCAAGGCAGGTAGAAAACTAAATCCTACTCTCTAATGTTGCCAGGTCTGAACTTGCTCAAAGCTCTGTCAGGAATCGCAGCTGTGGCTGCATAAAAAGCTATCAAAGCTATGTTGCTGCATCTCCTCCAAACTTCTGAGCCTTCCCAAGGACAAGAGAATGTTCAGAACAGTGCTGTGCAGAGGAATCAGCCCAACTCCCAAATCCAGTGTGGTTGCACTTGCATGTCGCTGTGCTTCCAAGCCAGCCATTGTCAAGCCAGATATCCAGATGGATTTTCCCATGCTTCCCTCAAATCTTCCTTCACATAACCTGTGACTTAGCTGCAAATACGACTACTTACAATGCTTGCAAGTTATTGTAAAATCACTGCTTTGAAGTGCACTCCAGTGCATTATTTCCCTCAAAGTAATTTGCTGCTCTACCATTCCATTTCCACCAAGACAAAAAAAAAAAAAAAAAAGAAAAGATGTAAAGAGAACATGCAAATTGTACTTGATTCAATGAACTTTCTGCTTTAAATGAAATATCCAAATAAGCTTTGAGAAAGCTTGGTTAGGATGCAGGTCTGAACTATCTTTCCCCTGCTCAATATCTAGCCTGCATTTCTCTGAAGACTGAGTTCCTTTTTATGGTTTTCCTTCTCTTGTTTAATTGCACTGATCTGGAGCATCTGTCCTTTTCATGAGAGAATTGTTTTAAGTGAACAGAGATTTTCAGTAGGAGGTATCTGAGGTGGGTAGGAACATGATCTATTCACAAGATATGATTTCCCCCTGCCCTCCAGGTGATTGTAATTAGTCCATATAGCTGTGTCAGCATTTATTTAAGATGCTAATTCACATTTGCTGATACATGTCCGCTTGTAATTTTTTTCCTACTGGTATGTCTCAAGAGCTCTATATTTATGCAATGAGAGTATATGGAGAGATATTTGCTGCTTTACTGTAAGCACCCATAATAAGTGAATCAAAAGAAGTTTAAATGGTTTAATTTTTGGTTAGAAGAGCTCCAGAGAAAAAAGTGGCCTGCATTTTTTCTCATCATCCTGAGACTCTGTCTTTGCTAGAGCCTGTAGAAATACATTCAACAGTGGAGCCCCCTAATTTCAGTGCTTGTAACTTGATAATTCCCCCCATGCAGGTATGCCATTTGAATTTGGCTTTTTGATTGTCCTTGACACCATTTGAATAAGTTACTAGGAATCAGTTTTAAATAGTATTAGTTTCGTTCCATATCATATTTTTTTTTCTTGGTACAAAACACAAGGAAAAGTTCTTGCTGACACATGTCCATTATTTTCAATATGGAACCTCTGAATACAAACACTGAAGAAATGTGACCAAATCAACCTGCACAGAATCTTTGAATAACCCTTTTTAATGAGACCAGGGGGACAGACAAGTTTTTTTGGTAATGAAATCTCACTCTTGCAAATATGTGCTTTTGCTTTTATTGTCATGCAGGTTATATTCTGTGAAGGTATCGTACTTGGTTGGTCAGATTCAGCTGTAGATCACAGTAATCACTCATGCAAATAGCAGTCTGATGATCTTTTCAAGACCTAGGGTTGGTGGTGCTTAATTTTCTCATTAATCCAATAGTCAAGCTGACTCAGACTGAAAAAGCTGTAAGTCAAACACTAGGAAATCTGACAAATATGGGAGACACGACTTATCACTGAGGGATTTTTTTCCTTCCTTAATCACCTACAGTTAAAAATGAAAACACAAAGGTACACCTGTAGTGCCAGTAAACGAGAACAGTTGCAGTACAAATTATGAAGAATAGTGTGTTGCCAAAAATTCATGCAGAGAAATGAATGTCTTCCTGATGGGCATCATTTTCCAAATGGGCTCTTGCATTCTGTTGTGGTTTGAATTATGAGTTTCATGCAGACAAAATCTGCCGTTCAAGTGCGCAGGCTGGTGAACAATAGCTGCTTGTCTAGAAAAATGAAAACAGCTGATAGCCTAGCAAATGAGTATGGTAAATTTAAATTAACAGAGAAGTTGTCTGTTTTAATCTCTGAGTGAAGGGCACATTGCTTTCCAAAATATCTCAGTGAGAGAAACAATTCCAGCAGAATTAAGTTTTTGACTTGTATGATCTGTAAATGTAACTTTGATAAATCAAGGAATTAAATCCTGCTTGTTGTTGCTTTATCACCTGCAAGGAAACTCTTTTAAATGTCTTATTATTCACAGAACCTGTAAAATAATGTCTGGTCCCTTGCTCCTCTGTGAGCTATTCAAACTGCTGCAATTGCTAGCGAGGGCTGGGTGCTATATTTCCATGTAGGATAAAGTACATCAGCCATTCGGAAGAAAGTGAACTGGAAATTTATTTTCCACAAATTAGACCTTACTGACAATTTTCAGCCTTCTCCTTAGAAAACATCCTTCTTGCAATGCCTAAATAAACAGTTTTCTGGGCTATGGTCTCATGGCTGTTGCCATGGGCAATAATCAGTGTGTGTATGGGGGACTTCCAGATCTGCCAGGCCCAGAGGTCTCAGCAGGCACAGCAGAACAGTAGCATGGCCTCACATTGGTATAGCTCAAAGCTGGTCCCTTGTGCAGCTCTTCCCTGTGATCTGCAACACAGCAAACCTTGCTCTGCATCCTTGCAAATGGCTTTCCCCTCAGGTAATTTACCCTTAGATCTTTTTTTTTTCCCCTGACTTACTAGTCCTGGAATGTTTCACTGGAAAGGCTTAAAAAAATTGTTAATGAAGTATTTTCTGTACTGTTAGAAAAGATAGTCTAACTTTATTTTTCATCATCATAGCCTCTTAAGTACTTCACAATCTTTTTCCTCATGTTCCCAATTTCTCTTGAACAGGGAGATGCACCATCAAATTCACCTTACACCTGAGGAATGGAGACTACTTAAAGCATACACTCACAACAGGTAGGTGTCTGAGCTCAAACCTGTGATCTATAAAGTCCCATCAAACCTCTCTGACATCTGTAGAGGCTGAGGGACTCACTGGCCTAGTTTGCTCTTGGTGTAACCCTTGTTTTTTTTGGGAATATCTATATTAGCTCAGTCAGGGGTGTGTTTTGGAAGCTGATCTCCTGGGTGTCCTTCTCACTGTGTGTCATGGACAAATCTCACATGCCTGAAGACAGATTCCTTTCAGATGGCTTAAACAGGAGATGAATGCCCAAAATGTACCAAATGCTTTTCAGCTGGTGATGGTCACTGAGTCTGGGCTGAGGCTAAAGCCACCCTGTGGAGGAAAGTGTACAGCATGGATATCAGATACTCCACACCACCTATCTCATTCTACAAACTGGATCCTTTTCAACCACACTATCTTCTAGCTTATACAGAGTTTGGAATGGTGATGAATACTGAGGTCTTTACCTGGCAGATCTGACTCATCTCTAGTCCTCATCCTATGGTACAGAATTTGGTACATGGACACACAATTCACTCTGACAACAGGCAGGACAGTAGAAAAATTAAAAACTGTGCTACAACATAATTTTAAAAAATATGTGATCTTTTTAACCTTGACCAGGTTAAATTGTGGTGTCTGCAGAGAAGTTTTGAATAACTCATCCCTGGAAGTGTTTAATGCCAGGTTGAATGGGCTTTGAGCAACCTGGTCTAGTGGATGGAATTAGGTGATCTCTAAGGGCCCTTCCAACCCACTGTATGATTCTATGATTCACAGAATTTCCAGGAAAATTATTTGTCATCAATCAGACACCTGGGGATGTCTGAATTTGGTTTATGAAATCTCAAGTTATAGCAAGCAAACGTTATCTTTAGAAGATAAGTTGCCTTCATAATACTCATCTGCTCTGCAACCTAATGGTGCAATTATGATTTATTTAATTTTATTAAGTCATTCAAAAGCCTATTTCCTTTTTGAATAGCTACAAAAAATGCATAAAGTCTTAATGTGTTGGGATACTAAAATATCAAATCAAAAGAAGAACAGTTCCTGAGATTTATGAAGCTGTGATACTACTTCAATTTTAATAAAATATAGCCAATGACAAAAAAGAAATATAAAATGATCTAATTATAATTATATAAAATGTAATTGTTCACATTATATAAATGTAAAATTGTAGTTAAAAATTGATGGCTAAGCTAGCCATATAATCACATCTCTATTGAAATTGGTGGGTAAAATGTAGTTGGCATTCCAGACAGCTGTCAAATGGGGAGGCACATTTATTTTCCACCAGCATAATTAATTTCAGGTATGCTTTTTACATTTTGATTCTTTTAAAATTTTTATATTATAACTACTTTTATAATATAACTATATTTGTAGTATAAGTTTATCAGCCTATGCCTTTTCCTTTCTTCTTTATTTTCATCTCCTCCTAACCTGGTGAGCTACAAGGTGAGCCTGCATGTGAGCAATTGGCCTTACTCCACACTAGTCAATGGCAAGCTACCAATGGCAAGAGCAACTCAGTGGTCTGAAACAGCCACTCTATAAACCACCCTGTATACACCACTGCTTGTTTACTAGATCTCAGTCAGCACTAAGGGAGATCAAAATAAAACAACAAAATTAAGCCAGATTAATCCAATCCAATCCAAGACATCTCCTCTCTTGGTCCTTTTCATTCACCAGCATTTATATGCATTTGTTGCTGTGACTTCCCTTTCTGTAACAAGTTTTTTCTTGTTCTTACCAGTGGAATTCATCAGTTCTGTGTTAGCAATACTTTTGAAGTGATTGTCTGGTCATATGTTTTATGTGACTTCCTTTCACAGTTTACCATAAACCATACTATGTGACATTTATATAAATGAATGCATTATAATGATTTGGTAATTCTTTACACCAATAATCATATTTGAGTCTAGGCATATCTTCCAAGACACTTAAGTCTTAAATGCTTATAGAGACACTCCATTTGCTGTATTGAGAAAAAGGTCAATGACTTCAGATTGCTAAGATGCCTACCCGTTTTTGTAAATATTTGCAGGCGGTGTTTCTGGCTTTTTTCCAGTATGGGTCCTGTTTGGGAAATATTTATGTTCTGTAGCAATATGCAAGAAACTGTTCTCAGAAACTTGATTTTCAATTTTCTTCCAGGGCAGTTGTTTATTCTTCTCTTCTTTCACTACTTATCAACCCCACCCAATTGTCAATCTCAGGTTTTCAACCTGGAGAACACTCCAGCTTCTTCAACTCTAGAAAAACAAAACAAAACAAAAACAAAAACAAAACAAAAACAAAACAAAACAGCATTCCCTACCCCCCCCAAAGCCTCACCAAACCCAGATGTAAAAATACAAAATAATATTGATATTATCATAATATTAGTTCATGAATAAAAGCACGGGTTTCAAATTAGACCATCAGACTATTGCATTGACTTCAGCTTGCTAAGTTAGGCAATTTATCCTCAAGTCATTCAAGGTTTCTGGTTTTCACTGGGTGAAGTCTTAGTCTGCCTCCAGGAAACACACAAAAACTTCACCCTGCCCATTATAGTTCAGACTGTGTTTGTGTCTTTTGGGCAAGACTATGATTTTAACCACAGTGATGCTAAAAGGTGATGATGTACTATTCATTTTCTAGCAAGAAAGAAGTTAGCCAGCTGCTGATGCATGTCTCATATAGGTAGAGAAACTGGAGGAACAAAATGGGCAGAAAGCCCAAAGTCCATTCCAGTGAAGTAAACAAGAAAGTCACAAGAACAGCTACCTCATTGAGAGGAGGAAATCACATTAGGCAGCAGATCACAGAGCAGTAGCTGGTAGCCCAGAGAAGGATTTGGGTCATTCTAACTTATAGAAGAGCATTTCTTCCATTTTATTGCCTGTTCATGCTAATTTTCAGGAGAGGAATGCCCCAGGGAAAAATGTGCATGATAGGGTACTTAATGCTAGACCAGATGGATCTCTCATGCAGCTTGTTATACCTTTTTTCCTTAGATTGCTACTGTTGTCTTCCCTAGTTTTCCACACTGCACTCAATTCCTTAGCACTCTTTTGTAGCCTTTTTTTCTTTGAAACCCCTCCAGTCTGACAACACTTGTCTGGCAATTTTTTATATTTGGTAAGAAAGCAGTCAAGGTGCAGTAGATAAAGGCCACTTCTTTCCTGTTTCACAAGTTTTCTGGGTACCCATCCACAAAATTATGCTGGATTTTTATTCCATCATGTTGCATTAGAGACATGAGTGTAAATCTCTGCTCACTATTGCCTTCCATCTTTCAGCATTTGGGCAGTCCAGCATCTTTTCTCACTCAGAGAATGTTTATAATGGAATTTATTGTTATACTTCTCACTGTATTTCAGAATTACATTTTAAAGTGTGGGTAAATAAGAGGATATGAATGAGGGAAAGAGATCTAATGTGATTATGTTTATAACCATGTACGTTATAAAAGAAAATAACAATCACTTCATATTTTGTAAAGTTTTGCAATAGTGTAAAACTATTAATTTGAACTTGCAAATTTTTTAAATGTAGAAATCCTGAGAAAAACACAAAGTCCTGTTATAAACCTATATAGAGAAAAAATAATGTGTCCACCTTCCCTTGAAGTCATGTCACTTCTTTCAGCTATCCAACATGTAGGTTTCCATTTTAAACCTGTTTTTTGGGTCACAGTTTTAGCATATAGGGGGAAAAAATCACCTTCCTAAGTTGATGGGAGAATTACCTTCTGGAGGTGCCTGTTTTTCCCCATTGACCGTAGAAATTGGATGTTGAGATGAGTCATCATTGAATTCAAGCATCTGAAGCCTGATCTACAGCTGATCTCTATCCTTTTATGGTCACTAGACAAACAGGCCTCCTCCACATTGCAGTCCATCTCATCCTTAATATTGGAGGGTGAACCACTCTCTCCAGATGTCTTTTACTTTCAACTTATAAGAAAGAGGTACTTATTGTGAAATAGACCTCTCGACTTTAGACGCCTCAAATTTGATGCGATGAATTTTGTTCGGATCAGAAAACCTCAGACTCTTCCCCAATGCTTACAAGCTGAGGAGACATCAGTGTTCAGAGGAGTCAGAGACATCTGTGCCCACTGTTATGCATAGAAACGGCACCTTGCTCTTCCTCAAACAGGTGGGCTTCAGAATGCAAATGCACAGCACTGCTGGGAATCTGGATTAATTATCCAAGCAGGATGACACTGTCTGTAAGCACAAACACACTGCTTCCAGACAGTATCTGACTGCTGTTGTGGCAGATGATCAATGCAGGCACACCAGCTCCTGCTGAAGCAGCTCAGGTACCTCCACCATGGAGCAAGACCAGGGATGAAGATGGTTTCTAAATCTGCTGCTAGAAGTGAGAAATGCATGTGGAGCAATAGGTAAACAAGTTAATTCATTGCACTGAAAAAGGGCCTTCAGAGGGCAGTCGTTGTTATGTTACCCTTTTCAGGAGAGGCCAAGAAGTAACCCGTGAGAAGGACTGTGTGAGAATATCCTACTATGAAACTGCACACCTTATAGTGCTCACATTCTGAGATCAAGCGCACAAAAGACCTCTAAATTATTTTGGAAAATTTTCCATGCAGCTACAGGAGTTCTTTATAGTACAATTTATTTCTATCCTCTTTGTGGTCAACCCCTTGGAAAGACCAACTAAGACATCCTTTCAAGAAACTCTTTTCATTTTTGGTCTTTTGTGACTCAGTTCTATTGTAATTCTGCTCCACCATATGGGGTTTTTTTCTCAGTATTTTCCTTTTTTAAAAGAGATCTATATTTTTTTTTAACTGCATGATGTCCTTCACTTTCCAGTCTTGCTCTGATTAAAACCACACAGCTTGTTTCAGAGGCTGGATCCAGTAATTAGTCTCTCATGTCATCAGAATTCTTTCCTGCTCCTCCGTCTGCGCAATGGGTATCTCTGTGTCATTGCACTGATCCTCCTGCACGATGGGTATCTATCTCTGTGTCATTGCACCTCTTTCATAGTCTGTCCCCTGTCATGGTTCAGTCTGAATTTCATCTTTGAGCACATTCTGAAGCTGTAAAATAACTGTTGGCTTAAATATTATATTGTTCTTCATGATGGGAACTTCTCAAGCTTATCTTTGTGGTGAGAACCAATATCTAGCAGCTGCTCTCCAGGTTTTGCAAAGATGGAGAATGGCCTGCACCTGAAGTCCTACTCAGAAATCCTCTAGCCTCAGCAGTGTAAGAAAGATGGAGTACTGCTGCCCCAGAGGTGAGGAGCTGTGCTACCTCTGACCATGACAAGGTGTGATGGGAAGAGAGACTGACAGCCCACCAGGAAGAGGCTTGGGACCCTCAACAGCACAAGAAGAAGATGAGGTGCCAAACATTTGTTCTATATCTGCATGAAAATCTATTTCAAAATATTCCTATTTATTATTCTGAGCAAAGAAATGACACAAATAAAAGCAGTAATATCTGCTCAAATAATCTATCTTTTGTTTTTCCAAGACCAAAGCCAAAATATAAGTCTTGCAATAGGCCATAAAACTCAGTTGATGTAAACAGGGGAAAGAAAATAATCAGAAAGCACTGAACTGATATCCTGCATGTCTTGAAGCATGTCAGAACAGAGTTCTACTCGTTGAAAGATCCAAACCATATACATATCATCTATATAGAATTTTATAAAGTCAAGCATTAATTCCCCACAGTATAAACAAAAGCTGTCCCATAATGTTGTCTCAGTATCAAGTGTGAATGTTTCTTAGGTCTTTTGTTACTCTATGTTAAACTGAACTCATTAAGCTTTTAAAGCTGGGGTTTTTTTGGTCTCCTTATCTCCCTGATGATTTTATTGTAGCATTATTAATTAGTAAAAAAAACCCGAAAAACAACACTCTAAGTAAGCCTTTTGTTTTTACAGCTGCAGTCATCCTTCTACAATATTTTAGTCTTGATAAGAGTAGCTGTAATTTTTTGAGAATTAAAAGCTCTGCTGGATATCTGTTTTCTCTTTACAGAGCTATTGATTTCAAGGTGTAGTTCTGTCTATCCTCTCTCCTCCAGTTTGTCTTTGCTCTGTCCTCAGGCTCTACTACTTCTACATAATGCTGTGTTTTCCAGCACAACTCTCTGGAAGAACTTGCATCTGCCAACAACAGGGGAAGGGCTCATGAGTGTTCTATGATCCGACTTAAGAAACTCCTTGGATTGCAAGCATTTTTGTGGGGGGTGGTAAAATTCTTGTCCCCTTGGAACTGCCCACATGAACTTACTCATTCAGTAATAGTCTGGTTTTAGAAAATTAATTCTGAAAGAACATTTTGTACACCATTTATTATGATTGCAGACAAGGAGCCAGAAACTGGTGAGAGAAAACCATATTTTACTTCTGTAAATAAACTCTCTGATCATAATGTAAGCTGTGCCCCAGAAAATGCTGTGTCCTACATCCTTGCTTTGTTTACTCAATGACTTGCCTATGCAGTAGCCTGTTGCTGTAGGGCAGGGGCAGTTAGGAGCCTCCCAAGGACAATTCTGAGTGGTATCCCATTGTTGTCTCTTCCCACTGCTTTCCAAGACCGGTAGATAAAAAAACAAGCTGATTTTAATATCTTTACACAATTCTCACTGTCCAAGAGAGATGACTTTTTTTTACATTTGGTTACTGCTATTGGATCATGTTTTTACACTTACAGGTACCTGCTTGCCTTCCTCATATGACATTAAAACTACCAACTGAGTCAATCAACCATTTACTTTTTCCTGAATTAAAAAAAAAATTATTGACAGGCCCCCATGAGATTTCTGAAAAGCAGTTATAAATGAACTTTAGAAATGTGAGAATACAGTTCAATGAAATAATGTTTTTAGCCTTTTACACTTCTTAAGCCACTCCCAATGGTTATGCATTTCTACCGGTTTTCTCTTCATATAGCAACCTTGTGGTAAACAGAATCTCCCATAAACCTTATAGTTCCTGTAAATGTATCTTCTTTTTTAGGAAATGGAGGGTGGGGAGAATGTTACAGTGGCACTTCTCCACCAGCAGCTCAGGAATTAATTAGAAATACCTTCTAATTTTCCAGTAGTCATCTGTTCCATTTTTGAGTACCTCAGCAGACATAACGTTCATAAGGGAGCCATCTGGTATCACAAGAAAAAGGGAGGTAAACGTGTCGTCTATGTACAAATAAGTGGAATTTCTTTCTAGAGAGACAGTCAGTAATAAAAAAAAAGTAATAAAACTTCAAACCAAAATACTAATATCCCATTTATTATTCCCTTTTCTTATTTTGGTAATTCTAAACAGGGATTATTGTCCCTTTACTTGGAGCACAATCTCTTATTTTCAAGCAGAGATCGGAAGAGCGTCG
>JAYDZK010000001.1:83359371-83381651 GCA_034509185.1 Euphonia xanthogaster
TTCAAGCAGAGATGGAAATTTAAATTTAATTTTCAACATTAATATAATTTCATACTGGAAATTTATTATTTATCTAGATTTAGAAAACAATGTAATCATCAATGGACACTGAATTTACACAGAGAATGTATATTAGGCCTCTTTGCAGCCCCGTCTTATTGTATGTTAGAATTCAGCTTTGTTACTTTTAAAATAAGAGAACAGCATATTGTATGCACCTCCATAATGATTAATGGTCTTTTTCCTCCATCATGATTAATGATGGAGGAAAATGATTCTATTCAGTCAAGTGTGATAAGTGTATTTAAATGCTTAAAATCAGAAGTGCGTAAACTATTCACCCATCTTTTTGGTCTCTTATTACTAAACTCAAGGAAAAACCTGATCCAGCTGATGAAATTCCAAATGCAAGCTTTTATTTTGAATGGAGGTGAAGAAGGTCTTCTGGCACTGATGATATCTCGGTACTGCTGCTTGCGCCTTTGTTCACAGGAATGGAAAGAACATCAAGCACACTTGGTTTCTGGCTGATCCTGGTACTTAAATGAGGTTCTACTGCAGTTCCTTTGGTTGAACAAAATGAAAAAGAGCTTTTTGCCCAGTAAGTACTGTGCTGTACTGCCAAGAGGACTCTATCATAATAACAGAACATTACTGGTATAACTCTAGGATACATTTCATCTATGAAATGTTAGGTTGAAACCCAATCTGCTTTAACAATTCTGTATATGACTGACCTTCTATTTTAACTGATTCTTTTACTTCCAAGAGCATTTTCTACCACAATAATAAAACTTTGGAGTGGCACATAGGAACTGTGTACACTTGTGCATAGTAATGAGTTCTGACCCAAACATGCACAAGGTTTTTCATAATTTTCACATATCTCTTATTAAATACAGTCAAAAATTGTGTAAGATAGGGTGTGGAAGTCATATTTTCTGAAAAATCCCTTGGCCCACGATTTTCTCCTGGGAAGCTGAAAAGCCTCAGAGAAAAAGGAAAACAAATTCTTATCTCATTTGCTTCTCCTATGTTCTGCTCACAGGTGGAATGTGTTTGGAGATTGTTTATCCAACAGGTCGTTGTTTCATTGGTTTCATGTGAATTGTTTTGACTTATTGGCCAATCACAGTCAAGCTGTGTCAGGGCTCTGGAAAGGGTCACGAGTTTTTTTTATTATCTTGTAGCCTTCTGTAAGTATCCTTTCTCTATTCTTTAGTAGAGTTTAGTTTAGTATACTTTAATATATTATAGTATCATAAAATAATAAATTAGCCTTCTGACAACATGGAGTCAGATTCATCATTCCTTACTTCGTCTGGGAACCTCGCAAATACAAGAATAGGGATATTGAGAAAGATTTGATATAAAATTTCCCTTTTCCAATGGAGACTGTGCAGGCCTTACAGAAATGTATGGGGAAGAGTAAGGAAAAAAATCTAAGGTTCAGTAGATGCTGGAAAGCTGCTGCTCACTCAGTCTATCATTCCTCTTACACTGATGTAACTGAAGGAGGAAATGCAGATTTGCAAAGAAGTTGAATCAAATTTATAATACAATATTGAGATCCATTTCCTAATGCAGGCGTACTGGTTGCTTCTCTAGGATTATGCAAAGATATTAGCATATGTTTGTGCCAACAGCAGGACCAGTCCAGCTGGGCACTAGCTAAATGCAATTAAAATTTGCTATGTACGCCTTTGTTTTGCACCATGTCTTCTGTTTAGAAAACATCGTGTTAGAGTGTGTATGAAAAAAAAATCCCAAAAAAGGTGATACATTTCCTGAAGGTGTTTATTCCTTGCTTTTGAATAACTATCAATCCCAAATGCACAAAGAAGCTGGAAGGAAGAGGAGGAAGAAGAGTGGTTGCCAAGCAGTGGAAAGAAAGAGAGAAGCAGCTTCCATGGACTGAAGAAGCTGTTTCATGGATTTACCTTCACTGGAGTTATGCATTCATGAGAACCATGGTTGGTTTACAAGTTCAGATTTTCTAGGCTTACAAGTTCAAATTTCCATATATAGGTGTATGGTACGCTGGAATACTTCCAGCAAAAATGAAGCCAGAAAACAACTCAAATCCAGACTGAAGGCCTTGATGGATTTGGATGGTGAAGTACAGGTGCAGACAAGGGGCTTTAGAAATCACATAGAAATTTTTAGTGAATCATAGATCTTGACATGTAGAGCATGAGGTGGGGTGGGTGTCACATGCTAATTAAAAGCTCCTGTAAAAATCATCTCTTGCAGCTGCAGACACACCATAGTATAGAAATTTCTGGGAAGGATGCAGATTTATTACATCCAAATATTTGGAGCATATTAAGAGCAAAAGAAACCATTCAGCACAAATATTCAAAAATATTTTGTTGGGTAATGTTCTCATCTAGGACAAAAAGGGGATATAATATTATTATGTGTAGAATCTTTGTGTTGCCTTTAGAGTACCTTTAAGATTTTATGCTGGACAAAGATTGATTGTCTGTTTACAAGTGAGTTATAAGACAAATAAATACACTGCAGATGACATCTGGGTTAAGATTATGGAGGTGGCTACATCTAGGTGATAAATTATTTTTTGAACTGGAGAGCAATACGTGATGCCATCCAGAAGCATAATTCATAATGCTTCAATATGTAAGTCTGAAAAATGAACTAACAAGAGATTTACAGGCTGAAGCCTCTCTTCTACTACAGCATGAGACAGCTTCCAGAGCAGCTTTTGTAAACACAATAAATGGTAAAGGACTCAATATTGACTGATGGGGCTCAACATAATCAGTTCCAAAAGGATGTGGAATACTGAAAAAGTTGTTCAACTTAACAAATAAGTGGTGTAAGCTTTTCTAGACCTACAGGAAAGAAAATAATTAAATTGCCTACCTGGTTGCATATATATAGAGTGCTATGCTTCAAATGTAATCCAGTAATGCTCCAGTATCATGCCTATTTTTTAAAAGGCACATAATGTTCTAGCTTTCACTGGTTTTATTTAGTTTCTGTAGAGATCTAACATTGCTGGATTTAATTCTTGAAGAGAGTGTTAACTTTTCAGAGATTATATGATGTGCTACATATAAGCATTTAAAAAAATAGTATTAATTAAAATAGTAATTGCATCTAAAATAACACTGGGTCATATTAATATGCAGGGGCTGTAAAAAGTTTTAATAAGAATATTAAAAGTGAACATTTCTTTATTTTAACATGTCACTGTTCCCTTTCCAGCCTCACTGAAACCAAAGAGGATCTTTCAGTGAGTAATTTCTCAGTACTAGGAGAGATGACTTCACAATACAGTTTCGATCAGATCTCATTTTTAAATAATGTATTATCAAGAATCTCTGGATTGGTTTATGATCTAAGAAATTAATGATTTGGACAATTATTCTGCTGGTATGCTAAGGAAAATTTAAATAAAATAATTAGGTATATTGCCTAGAAATCAATAGTGTAAAAACAAGTTGTGAGCTCTTACTCAATTTTCATTGATTACAGAAACAGGCTAAGGAAGAGGAACTGGTTCTACCTAATTCATTGATTGCATCTCATTTGGACTATGCAAGTGCTGGTAAATAAATATTCCAATGACCACCCTTAGGCACTGAGGTCAAATGGCACAGAAGAGCCCAAGTGCACACCATTAATGCTCTCACTCCCCAGAACACAGTGGCTGAAGCACACTGCCCTCAGGAGTAATGATCTGCCCATGCTGTTGTCTGAGCTGTGCTCTGGAGTTTGGCTCACACTGTGTCAGTACTCATTCCAGACTGGAAAAAGAGACTCATTCCAGAGCCTGGAAAGGCCTTCTGGCAGTCATTAATTTGATGTTTTAGAACTAGACCAAAGATAGTAAAGAAGGAAGTGTACTCCCATTCCCATCTCTATCGCTCCATCACCAATGGTCAGGATCTCCAGTTTCAGCCTCTCACCAAATTAGGCACCAGAAAGCCTTTTCCTCACCCTGGATATAGAAAGCTTATTTTTCTGAAGTTGCAGTGGGTTGAATTCTGCCTAGAAATAGACACCTCCATGTTTTTAAAGGACAGAACAAAGTTCAATAATGTGATTAGTCACCCAACAAAGCTAGTGAAGCAGGATGCTTGTGATGGACAGAACTCCTGAGCAATGCAGAAATCAAAATAAACATTTTAAGGCCAGACAAGATCATGAGTTGATCATCCTGAAATGGGTTTGCCTGTGACGCTCTTTGCTGAAGGCTTTGAACAAATAACATGTATAGCTCTAACAGTGCACATAGGTTGCAAAGTCATCAAGTAACTAATGCACACACACACAAACATTTTGGTGTGAGTACTGCACTGAGGTTTTCCAGGTTTCCTATATTGTGCTTACATATATTTTTGGAAACAAGAGGAGAAAAAAATAAGGTTTCAACTGTGAGTTTTATAATAAAGCGAAGAGCCTCTTCTGGTTTCACTCAACTGTATAATGAGATGATCCTGTGTCTAACCACAGAAGAAGAAAGAATGAAATGTACCTATGCACTGTTATGTAAGATGATTTATGGCTGCTCAGATTTGTGAAAACAGAAAAACATGCTTTCATCTGCTAGAATAAGCCAATGCTCATATATGTTTGAAATGGTTCCTCAGTATTTTGTACAGTGATGAGTTTTTAATTATTAGGGAGATATGTTCAGCTTTTATACAGAATCCTCCTTAAGGGAAACAAAATGTTTGTGCTTCAGCTTTTGCTAGCTTTTCTTCAAGCTTTTCAAATGATTCCATAAAGACTGACGGATAACTCAAGTAATAAGTAGCCTTACTTATGAATTCAAGCTTATTTTCTATGTATATATATTATAGACCTTGTAATTTTCTCAATTATGTAGGAACCAACTCATGAAGTTCAATGAAAGTACACACATGAAACCAAAGACATATTTCTGTAAGTATACTCCTACAATTAAATGCTCCTGAAAATTGCTTTAACTTAATGACCCTCAACAATCCCCCAGTGGATTATGGGAAAAACAAGTACATAAATAGAAACACATTGTGAAGTTAAAAAGCATATATATTTTAAAAAACTCATATAAACAAAAACCCTTCAAAGAGAAAAAAAGATAAGTCCTGGATCAGCAGGCAATATTATTAAGGCATTGCAGTTAAGTGCAGGTGCCAGTAAGACACAGTGTGAGAGCTACAGCAAACTCAGTATAAACCACTATTTTAACAGTGTGAAACTAGTTAGAAACTGACAGCGTCACAATATTTTTTGCATATCTAATGATTTTGCAGATTGATTACATAAATAAGTGAAAATAGTGATAAAAATTGAGATCATATTCACCTAAAACTTTATGGTTTTGACAGAAAGTTTAGACAAACACTTCATTTTCTGTACCTTTAAAAATTGAGTTCTAGTCAAAGTAATTTGACAGCTGTGAAAGAAATCATTATCCTCATAATTATTAGTTTACTGGATGGCAGCATGGTATCCTATCACATTTTACAGAGATTTTTAGATGTGACACACGCTGCCCTGAATTATTTCCTATCTAAAGAGTCTAAAGGAAATACACCAAAGAAAGGCAAAGGAATGGAGTAGATATAGCATTTTAAATAGCTGTGGCCAGTATACCTAGAAAAGCTTGAAAGAAGAAAGTAGCATAAAGGTGGACTTCATGTTAGTGGAGTAAAAAGGGATCTCATTCCTGGTATGCAGCAAAATAAAGGGATGAGGAAAGAGGACACAAAACCTCCAAGAATCCAAGAAGAACAGCTAGAAACAAGGACAAAGCAGGGAGAGAACATCCAGGTGCAGAGGCAGCTGGCTTGAAGTTCCTAGATCTTGTAACTAACTGCTGGCTGCAGCACCTGTACTAAAGTGTAAAGGAGGACTTCTCCAAATGGAGGCTGGGCCTGATGGCTTTGCAGACCTCTTCCAGCCTAAATAGACCTGAGATTTTGGAAACCTGCCTGGTAAGGTCTGCCAGCCTGGTCTGTCACAGGCAAAGCCTTGGGCAGGTGATGTGGTGTAGGTAGAATCCCTCTTCATTTGTCAGATGCTGTGGAGTTGACTCTCTTGCCATTATGTGCTTTTGATGTTTCTGAAAAGCTTTTGTACTCCTGATAACAGCAAAACATAGGTGATCTGGTCTGAGAACAAGTGGACCTCAAAATGTTGGCACTTTGACATGATTTTTTTACACTTTCCCAAAAACCACAATTGGGTCATGAGTAGAGGAAAGAATATTTATCCATTAATTGACAAATGTCTGGATGGAAAAAGAAGGATACCAGAGGGAGAAAAGAAGACAGCAAGCCCATCTTTATCAGTTTTGTGAAAGAAAGTAATGTAGAAGTCTATATAAATAATTCTTAATCATTAATTATCTCAGATTCCCAAATAATATGCAAAAGCCTCACACATAACTGAAGAGTACAAATCTGACATAGAAATTTCCTTCCACCATCTCTGCACTGCATCTGTAGGCCTGTGAGGTTTTTAGTAGCTGTGTCTTATAAAAAAGGAAATTAATCTCCATTTTGCAGCTAAACAGAGTAGAATTTTACCAACAATTTGCTCATTAGTTCTGCACTGCAGGCTGCATCTGCCTGATGCTGTCCTCCCTATGAGTTTTTATTGTTTTGGTTTTTATTTGGTCATAATTATCTCATCTCTACATACACCAACCTGTCAGAGAGAGTGTTAGTTTTTCTTTACTGGTTTGTAATTCTATTACACAGCCCATCAGCAGCTTGTTTCTGATTATTGCAAGAATAACACCCTTCTGGTAGCAGCTGTTAATATTTGCCCTTGCTTTAGTATGCAACAAGTGCGTGTTGCTTGCCTATAATAATGTGGAACTAACAGTGATGTCCCAGCCTGCTTCCTGGGAAATTATGCTCTCCCTTCACCTTTCTTTATTTATAGAATACCAACCAGATATTTAAACAGCTATTTAATATGTCCATCATCTTGGAAAGTCACAGGAACAAAGGCCCAGCAGATATGGCAAGAAGAAAAGACTGCATTAAAAATTTTCTGGCTGGGCTCACAGCATGGAGCCAGGAGGGAGATACCAGAGTATGTGGGGGGAAATCAAGTCTTGTGCTAACAGAGGAATATTGTCATGGTGGTGCAGCCAAGACCAGGGCTGTTTAAGGCACCTTTGAGACTAGTTTATCCTAAGAGCTATTTAACAGGGAGGGCTTTTTTTTTGGCAGGGACAGTGCCAGACAAAGCAATTTGTCATTTTCTTTTCAGCAAAAGACTGAGGAGAGAAGTTTTACAGAGATTTATCAAATATTTGCAAGCTACCAGTTCCTTTTTAAGACTTGGGTTTGGTTTTTTCCTCTTTGTTAATCAATGCCATTCTTTGGACTGTTGGAAGATCTCACCCCCCAGTCACAGAGAAAAACTATTTTTCTTTGAGATACTAGTAACTGTTAAAGGAATAGTGCTGGTGGCTGCAGACAGGTTTTCATCTCTACATATTCATTCACAGTTGCTGTTCTCACTTTTGAAGAGTATTTTTTACCAGAAGTTTCAAATTCTTGACTTTTAAAAAATATCTCTTCACACTCCAGATGTCTACAGATGAGGGATTTCGAGCTAAGCTTCTGAGATTGTTTCTAAACATCTTTATTCCTGGGATGCAGAAACCTTTCAAGTTACACTGTGCAAAACTATCTTTTAAAGTTATGCTTTGATAACATTCAAGCCAGTGGAACTGAGGTAAGTGTTGATTTTAAAATACTCCATGCTGGGAACTTCAAAGCTGTCTTCTATCTGAGTGCCTCTTTTCTTTCTCACCCTGTCTGTCCCTCAGTCCAAGACGGCCTTGTTCAGATTTACAAAGAGGTCAAAATCTGTTTGCACTGAGATTTACCTTTAATTTTACACATATTTTTGTACACTTTTTAACTTCCAGGTGTTCACGTGTCAAGATTTTAAAGAAGAGAAAATTCTTATCTTAAAATTTTATCTTCTTTCATTGATGAAGGAGTTAAGATGTGGATAAATCTATTATATTAATTTCAGTGTATAGGTATGAACTTGCCTTAAGCACCTCTCACACCACAAGAAGTATTGTTGTGACTTTCCCTTTCACACTGTGGCAGAAAACTCTCAAAAGGAGGAGGGACACCCACAAAAGCTAGACTGAAATTCATCAGAACTTAGAAATGGAAAAATTGTTGAAAAGTTGTGCTTTGTTCTTGTCTTCTGGCTATGAACAACATCAGTTGGAAGAAAAGTGCCAGTTCTGGAAAGAAATGAGCCACCAAGTCAAGTGAATTTTTACCATATGTAATTAACTTATTACTTCAAATTGATGTGTTCTCTTCCAGAGAGACCTAAAAGTTTGGGATGCATGAAGAAACCGAAGAAAATAATGACAGTGTCCTCACCGTCTGCTTCCTTAGGTAGGAGACTTGCCTCTGATGTCCACTTTTGTAGTGTCAGTCCCTAGAGATGTGATTGAGAGAAAGCTGAAAGTGTTGTAGCTGCCTAAAAATAATTCATAGCCAAAGGCTGACCAATGAGTTTATTGAAGTGGTGAGATCCAAGCAATGCCTGCAGTACTTCTCAGCACTTAGGAGAATATCAGCTTCCTATCTCAAAATCCCATCTTAGCTTACCCCATTCAGAAAATTTTGTCTTAAATATATGTAGCTTTGGACAAGTAAAATCAACACTTTCTGTTTTGAACTGGGGCTGCATAATGACAGTAAATCTGATGAGAGATTCTGTAAAGCTATGGAGCTTTGTAGCCAGAGGCAGTGGGATGAAATTAGAGTGAGAAAAAATAAGCTGCAGACCACAGAAGTATTAGACTGAGACTCGGGTGCCTATGTGAAATGGTGGAAGGTCTGCTCTCTGTGATCCTTGGCACTGTAGTGAGATAAACTTGAATTTTCTAGGAATTGCCTTTTATTGTAGGGAATGCAGGATCAGCAAGGCTCTGGGTGAGATGACTGAATAAGCTTTTGCAATATCTAATTGCAATACTTATATGAAATAAGCTATAGAATAAATGAGGAGAGGAAAGAAAAGAAATTGCATGATTGGAAAGTGGAATCTCTCTCATGCAGTATTTCTAGACTTGGTGCAAAGAGGTGCCAGTAGGATATTTACCTTTTTTCTAGCTAGATTTAAAAGTTTTTCCTCCTTGCAAGGTAACAAAGGACAGGTCCCTCTCAATCAGTTCTCTTTCCCTACATTTTACAAGGAAATTCAGGAATATTTTGCTGCTCCACTTCCTTTGTTGTGTTATGCAATCTCCAGGATTGCAACATACCTGGAGGTACTTCTAGCACTTGCTAATAAGAGATCTTAAAATAGGGTCTGGAGCCAGCACTTTCGTCACATTCCTTAAAATGTCACACAAAATATTCACTCAATAATTAATTCAGCAGTTGGCATCATGTCACAAACAGTTGTGAATATGCAGCAAAATGTTGGCAAAGTGATAATTTAGATTTAAAAATCTCACTGTAAATATTTCTGAAAAGAGAAGTCTTTATGCAATAAATAGGAGTAGAAAGAAATGAAAATTTGTAATTGTGAATGGGTGTCTATTTTACCACCATGAAAGAGATAGCAACACTCAAAATATTCTCAATGTTCTTAAATTGCAAGAAAGGTTTGTTGGCATATTTTTGTACTGTAGTCATCTATGGGATCTACTGACCGGTCTATCTAAAGCAGGCAATTGTTAACAGCACTGGTAGAGTTTTCCTGGGAGTGTTTGATAGGAGATTCACAGAAAATCTACAAGCAGGACCCCAAATTATTTGATGCTCATATTGTGCTGGATCTTATTTCAGGGCCTAAGACCTAATCTTCTGTTCACATACTTTATTAAACTGTCAGACTTTGGAATGTGTGTGCACAACTTGAGCCCTGGGTACTGCAACTTCTAGAGACTGGGAGATAAGGGAGATAAAAGGCCCATAGAAGCCTTATCAGAGAGACAGCTGGTTCAGAGGAACTGCCTTCTCTGCAGTGTAACTCTATAGTCCCTGGACCCATTTGTAAAGGCAACTTTTTACAAAAGCCTTGTGTGTTTTTGGTTTTTTTCCTGCATCAACATTTGATAAAGTTTTTGTCCTCAGGCTCATTGGCTCAGATTCCCCACCCCACTTATTTTTGGGCATCTAATTTGTCTCCTCAGTAAGGAGCCAAGGCTCCCAGTATTGCCAATTAAAAGAAATGAGCTCCTTCAGAAGCAATTCAGCACCTGGGAGCTGATTCACCCCCCAATGAGCCTGTGTGAATGCCCATCTTACTCTGGCCATGCCAAAAGCTAAGGGAAATTAACTCAGAGGGGAAATTAATTTTTCTCTCTCCCTGTGTTCTTGCCTTGTGTGTGCTGTGTGAGATTTTGAGTGCCCTTAGAATCATAGAATTGCTAAGGTTGTAAAGACCTCTGAGATCATTCAGTCCAACCATTAACCCAGCACTGCCAAGTCCACCACTAAACCATGTCCTCCATGTCACATCTACATGTCTTTTAAATACCTCCAGGGATGCTGATACCACCACTTCCACAGGCAGCCTGTTCCAGTGCTTGACAACCACTTCAATGAATTTATTTTTTCCTATTATCTAATCTAAGCCTTCTCTGGTGCAATTTGAGGCCGTTTCCTTTTGCCCTATTGTTTGTTTCCTGGGAGAAGAGACTGCCATCCACCTCACTAATTTGTCCTCTTAACTAAGAACAGGAAGACTGTGAAGGCAATTTATAGGATGCTGCGTTTCCGCTGGAAAGGTCCTCATGTCCCTGTGGAGTGTCTGAGATGTAAAGCCTGAACTGAAGCAGACAAATTCCCACAGAGATCTGAGCCACCATTCCTATGCTGCAGTATGTATGCTTGGTTCGTTCTGAGTATTTTTATGATATTCAGGTAATTTGTTGGAAAGTGATGTAAGTAGCATCCAGGGAAAACAACACAGCAGTTTCCTCAAGTGCAGAGGAACAACACTGGTGACAAAGCTTGCAAAGAGATCCTAAAAAATCTACAAGACCTGTTTAACCTATTATGAAGTGGTACAATCTGGTGCTGGAAAGCTAGCAAAGATTTCTCTGGGGATGAGTGCAATCAAGAGCATGTGGTATTTCCAATTAGCTAAAATCTTGCAGTATGCTTCTCTATTAGCTGACCAAAGCAAACTCACAGAAACGCTTTTCCTTACCTTTCTTTCCTCCTTGTTCAGCTGCACTCATGAGGTGGGAAAATAAGGGAGACACAATGCCTCAGTGGGATTTAATGACAGTCCAGCCAAGTGGTAGAAGTCAACCCTCCTCCCTTTCAGGCTTCAAGCAAAGACAAGGTCTACAGATTGCAGACAATAAAGCAAAACCTCTAAACCTCATGAGCTAATGGACTCTGCCCTCACTTTTTCCATCATTTTGCAGTTTCATTCATGATATCTTCTCCTGGGCTACCTGCAAAATAGATCGTCCTTAATCCTTCACCAACAGACTTATCTACAACACACAATTTACACAGTTTGGACTCATGATGATCACGGCCTACATTGCTTTTTTTATTCCAAAAGCTCAGTCCATCTGCTAGTGGCTTTGTTCCTGACACTTCAGTGGATGGCAAGTGGGCTTCAGAGGTGTTCTGCTTGCACTTGGTTGTTGGTAGCCTTCAAATAACCTGTTGTGATGAGTGTGTATGCTGCACAAGAGGCACCACGGTAATGGCTTTAGATATAGTCTGCTGAGGTGTCCTGAGCCTCCTTCCACCTCTTCCAGGAGACTTGCTACCAAGTCGAGTCCAAGGGAAGCAGGAAACAGTGGGAGATTGAAGCAGCAGTTATTTCCGAAGAGCAACACAGTTTAATAATTATGTTTGGAAGGAACCTGTGGCTGCAAATAGCAATAATCAAGTGAAATGGTCTGTGATAGTGAATGGTTTTATCTCAGGGAGGAAATGCGAGAGGGGAGGAAGAGCAGGAGGGCAGCAAAGCAGGAGGATGCCCAGTATTTTTAGAACAAGGTAGCCCACATGGGGGCTTGCACTGCTGGCCTGAGTAATTTTTAAGATAACGTGACACTGTGGCACAAAGGGAGGACCCCTCTCAGCACTAACACCCGTTCTACTCACCAGCTCTCAGCTGAGACAGGCAGCAGTACTGCTGAGTCCATACTCTTCCTGTGTATTTCCCCCCCTTTCTAGAAATGTGTCTAGGGAAGAGAGTAACATATATGAACCCTAGCTCTGTATTTATTTTCTTAATAGTGTAAAGATGGCAGAAGGTCTCTGGATAAACAATGTGAGAAGGAAAACAGAGTGATGAATAAATTAGACCTACATTTCTATTATTCCATCTCCTTCTCGCCATGGAAATAGGTGATAGTTGTTTTGAAAAGTCAGATAAATGGTGCAGCACTTCATCCTTTTTTATAATCCACTCTTCAAGCTAGCTATGAAATAGATGTAGGATGTTTAGCTATAATATATAAACCAGGTGTGAATGCTTATTCTGAAATGACTCTCTCCCTCGTCTTTAGGTGCATAGCAGTCAGAAACAAATTATACTTTTTACCAAATATGAAATTCTAATTAAAGGAAGTAGGAAAAGGGTCAGTTAACAATTACATCGAAGTGCTTCATGCGAATTTGTTTTCTCTCCCTGACAAGAGTGTTAGACATTAATTTATGTCTATGGTAAATGATTTGTATAAAAATCTCTCTTCATCCATTATGGAAAAATAAAAGATGCTATTGAGGTTGCTTTTTTTTTCAAAATTCATCTTATTTCAGAAAAATTTCTGTGACACATAGTGTTTGTAACATGACAATGCTTAAATCCAAGCAACAGACTACAACCCATCCTACTGGGTGCTGTCAGAAAAAGTTAAGATTATTCCTGACCCATTGCTCTATGTTTTGCAACTTGAACATGTAGACTCTCCCCTTTACTGTTTAGATAGGGGAGAATGGAAACTGTGGGCAAAAAATGCCTCCATTTTGATCAGCACAATGGTCAAATGATCAATGATGTCTTGATTCATACCTATTTTCTGGCACGGAGGAAAGGCTGCAGGAAGTGAAAGCCAGAAAAATGATGGAGGAGAGGAGCAGAAGAATTTCTTCACTATTTCCAGAAGAAACCAATAAAGCGCCAAGACTGATACTCTCTTTCCACTGAGCTGAATCTGTGCAATGGACCCTTGAAAGGCAAAAACCCAGCTCTGTGGAACCCACTTATGTTTTCAGACACAGAAGCCTTAATTTCATGCTGCAAGAGGAATCTCCTCCGGGCCTCAAGGGAGCAGAGCACATCAATGCATTCACTAGTCCTGCTGCACTAGCACTCACAGATTTGCTCAATAAAAATGCTAAATCCAATGCCCAAGCATCTTCAGTATTTCACTTTGCACCTCTTAATGTTTTTCTGTTTCCTTTCAGTTCTGGACAGAGAGATCTCTACATTTAAGGCAAACTTTTCAGGGATACTCCCATGCTGGATATCAAGAGGCAGAACTTCTGTCAGCCCCTGGCATGTCCAGGACATCCCTGGATTTAGGGTACTGTTAGTGTGACAGGTTGTGATCAGTGCCACTGCTGAGCTAAGACCTTTAGAAGAGCTGTGCATTTTGGTAGTGACTGACATGTTTTGAACTCTGAATATGAGCTCCATCCTGGTTAATGGCAGCATTGTCAGTGGTTTGAGACTGGCCATCATTTCACACCCAGTGGTTTTATCCAGCACCTGAAAAAGGGAATGTAAACTCTTCCTTAGGGGCACATGAAGATTTGGAGAATATTTGGGTTCTTGATTGGAACACCCACACTTTTGGAGATGATGTAGGTTATGCAGTAAAAATAGACAATTAAACTATATTGTAGATGTAAGTCTAGTCACAAAACATCTACTTCTCCTTGTTTCCAGATGGTTTTGCAGATGTCTGAAGTGTCTTCAGAAAAAAAAAATGGAAATAGCTATATCTTGAAATTAAAAAAAAAAATCCAGCAGCAAGTTTGATTAAAAATTCTTTCTACAGAAATGTGACATTCTGGATGAAAGTATGGCACAGAGCATTCCCAGGTCCAGCATGAACCAATGCTAGATTATTTTCAAAAATGTAGTAGTCCCAATGCAGGAACTGCAAGATTTTTTTTTCCCGTAACCTAATGCTGCATAAAAGGTTAAATTTAATTGTTTAATAGATAACCTGTTTCTAGTGAGAGCCCTAATGAAAAGACTGTTGACCATTATCTCTACCCATCAAAAACTTCTGGAACAAAAACCCACATCAGACTTTTGATGTAAAAATTTTTCTCGAGTCCAATGTTAGCTATTTTGGAAGGAGGAGCTGTTTTTGATGCCTTTGGACAAGACAGGAAAGAAAAGTGTCCATAAAGGATAGCAGTAATAGAGAAGCTGGAAATAACTCAGGAAATACCAGAAAGGTGCCTAACTCAATTGGACTTAAAACAAGTCTAAAAAAACCAAAACCTTTTACTACCAAATAAAGTAAAAATAATAATAGTATTAATTCATCTAACACATATAATTTGTCACAGCATAAGCTGCAAGACTGCAATGTAAATTTCAGATTTCGTGATTTGTTATACTTTGATGTCTTAGGTCCCCAGGAACTGGACCTAAACTCTCAAGCAGCTCAGATAAACTTTCTAAGTAACCAATCTCCTGGCCAATTCTTTGCAAATCTTCAGAAAAGGTGTGGATTTCTCCTGGCCTTATACCTTTCTTTCCTAGGAATAGTGACCTCCAACATTTCACATTCTCACTTGGCCAAACTACATGCCACATACATTTTCTCATTCATTTCCTCCATGTCACTCAGACTAAAATCAGAGCAACCATTTTGCTGAGGGCTTCCTTCCCCCAGGTTTTGTATTTGAAGATTCTTCAGCACTTCTCTGTGGCCACATCTCCCTTCAGAGAGAAGCAGGCACACTTCTCGCCTCCGCTTTTTTTTTTTTTTTTCCAGCTAATTAAGTTAGGGCAGAAGTGCTTCATAATAGAGAGAGGATTGTATGTGAGAGCAATGCTAGAAAACACTCCTGTTAGATGCTGTCCATACCATATGTGATTGAAAATCCAGGACAATGAAATGAAGCAGAGATAAACAAAGTTCTTCTAAATAGAGAATTGGTCAAATGATAAATAAAAATTATTTATCCTCATGCCTCAAGTAAAAACATTAACAGAAATGTGAAGACTTCTGAAATGAGCATTGCATAAAATTCCAGGATACTGAAAGTCAAGTGTAATAGAAATCTGATTTGCTAACATTAGTTCTGTTTAATAACTATGTTTTCTTTGGATCAGCCCTCCATCTCATGAAGACTGGCTCACGAAGAAGAGAAACCCATCAATTAATGGAATAACGCTCTTTAGACTCTGCAGTCACCTGATTTCTGCAGGATTATCTTTTTAATTATATTTAATCTACATAACAAACAGAGAAAGGAAACCTTGAAAGCCTGATTAAAAGAAAGAAGCTGTGCTGCAGATACAATCATTGACTGTTGAGGTCCACAGTGGAATGAAAATATTGATGCCCTGGTATGGGTACCTTTGCATAAGCACAAGCAATTGAATTAGCACTTCTGGAAAAGTTGTTTTCTTTACAAGAAGTTTGTTTTTCCACAGCTAGATTGTGGTAACCACCTATCTTTCTTGGGTGTAACGCTGTGAAGTTAAATGTTTTCCTGTTCATGATCTTGTGTCACAACATCGATTTCACTTACCACATCATTTTAACATGATTCAAAATGCAAAATGTTGCATGTCACAAATGGCTGAAATCTGATATTCCACTAGCAGTTCCATTAAGACTCTTGTTGATTTAAATAATTGATTGTACTTCATGTTCCAATGGGCTTTGAAAGCCAACATGGTCAGTTGCTTTATCTCAGCTAGAGAGCAGTGCCTTCCAGCTGTGGGGCTGTAACTTAATTACTTTTTAGCATGTCCCTATATACTGAGACCTCACTTATTCTTCTAAAAGGAAAAGAAAGCCCAGACAGTGACACTATGAGATTGCAGAGGTAATCCCTGGCAGAAATGCCCTGGAATCAGTCAAAGGCTTGCTAACCTCAGAGAGCTTCAGTCCTGACTAAACACAGACACCTGTTTGTCACTCAAAAAAAAAAAGAGAGGAAAGAACCCCACTCCACTGCAATATAAGTAATCCTTCCCCCTTGTACAATCATTGAGCACTATCCTCTTAGCCTGCAAAGACAGAAATAAGCAGGAAAAGAAACATCTCAGGCAGATACATAGTCTTTTGCCAAAAATTAAAATATTTTCTTTCCCTAATTAGTCCTATGTATTTAATGAGTTATTATTTGGTTAGTTCCATTAAGCATCACTGCTAATTAACTGAGGAAATGCCCTCTACATCTGGATAGGATGCTTCATAATTTTGTGTATTACTGTCTAATTTGCATAAAGATATCATGAGTCTCAAAACCTGTAGATGAAATTATTTGCAGACCAAAAGCATACAAACTGTACTGTATAAATCTGGTGCACTTTTTTTATGTTACTTACCTTTTGCTTCATGAAAACCTACTGAAAAATGTGGGCTCACAAGCTCCTAAACTGGAAATGTTATTATCATGCAAGTCTCCAAAATAAAAGAGACTAAAAATGCTTAAACAAGGCTGTTGCTGAATTAAGTTCTCCTTACTTTGGGGATTCTTTTTTTTTTTCCCTGTAATTTATGTATCTACTTCCACTGCATTTTCTAAAGCCATTAAATATTTAATTTGTACTTGATTCTTCTTTCATGGCTGGAGTTCATTAGCTACCCTTACTTGGAGTAGGTACTAATGCTGACACACATCATGCATTTAAAGGAACACTCCTGTAAGTTTGTACTGGAATGTGAGTAATTATTAACAAACTGTAAGGCCAGTTTTCTTTCTGCTTAAATGTCATTTGGGCTCAATTACATGATACTAAGATGAACAGGTCATTAAATTCTTTATTGATTCTAGTTTTAGCTGAGCTCTGTTCATTTTTTATTTGAGCTCATTTTCTTTGGTTTGAACTTTGACTGTGTCATTTGATTCAAAGTTATCTTCCATGGAAATTCTTGAGAGGATAAGGCCTTACACCCCTGCATACATCCCTGTGTTCAATTTGCTGTTAACTTTTCCAGGGCATTTTTTCTCTTTCAAGATACTGCACCGTGGCAGCAGTGTTCACAGCCTCATAAGTCTCTAGGACCCAACTCTTCTATATTTATCCTTATGGCCTGAAAAGGGGCTGCAGTGAGGAGGAAAGACTCCAAGAACAGGCACATACACAGGATGATGGGAATGGGGTGGCTGAGCTGCTTTCAGACAGGGGGGACTGCCTAGGCAAAATCCTCTGGGTTTACAGCTGGTGGGGCAGCAGCAGTGGGAGCAGGGGCTGGCATACAGCAGCCAGCCACTCCCAGATAATTCAGCTGAGGGCAGCTTCCCTGATGTGGGGCTCTGCCCCAGAGTGGGGCTTCTTTGGTTCTGTGTGACTGTGAGAATAGCCACTGCCACCTCCAGTACAGCTCCAGAGGTTTCAGGAGGTGTAGAGAGACAAGAGTTTATTGGGGAGGCAAAGCTTTGGTGCTGCGCCCATCTGCAGCCTGCTAGATAAAACTTGCTAGAAAGGCTCCTGAACTCAAAAAGTCCATTCTACAGATCCATGTGTGACATTGCTGAGAAGCTAAATGGGATGGATAAAAAAATTTGAGAAATTAAGCATCTAAAACAAGGTACAAAATGATCATATTATATTTCCTGGGACTGCCACCATTGCATGCAACAGTGTTCAACAATTGAAAAGAGATCATGCTCCAAATGCATTTTTCAGCTGGCTTTCTCAAGTGAGGAGATTCTTACATGAACTACACCATTTTTGCCATGGAAAGGAGTAGTGTTTCTGAAAAGGAGAGCCTGCTCTGTTTCAGAATTCATCCTTTCTCTAAATGGAGGTGATGACTGCCTCTTTGAGGTAATTACACCAAGTGTCTTTGCCATTACCATGAAATATGATTGTTGATTATGTATGTGCCAGATAGGAATTAATAAATAAACACTTCCCAAATAAATCACTCAGGGGCCATCCAGAGCTCCCTCTTCAACACTGCAATGACAGGCTGGGTATGAACCTGCAAACCAGAAGGGAATAGTCTGGCTATGTGAAACCCCTCAGTGGTTCAGTCAACTTATCATACCCTTGGAGCTATGCAGGAAGTGTCAGCATCCTCTGATAGAGACCAGAAGACCTAGGCTATCCAACTTTAGCTTTTTCTAACCTAAAAATTACTAGAATTCAACCAAATTTTAGCCTTCAAACGTCACAGTGATACAGTAATTACAAGATGAGGGAAGGACTATATGGGCTCTTCTAGGATGGTACTAGAGGTAGAGACAGAATGAAAATCCAACCCACGTTTGTTGTACCATAGTTGTGCCACTTGCAAGAAAAAGAAATCATAACTAGGGGAAGAAGGGATACGCAGGAATGTGATACTGTCACTGTTGACTGACCATGCTGCAGCAACATGAAGCTGAATTCTTTCAGGCAGGGAGAAAAGGGAATTGATTGCTCCCAATTTCTTGCTGAGCACTCTATTTGTCTGCTGCATAGATTGCTGGCTCAGTTATTAAGCTGATATACAAAATTAGGCTCTCCCTTTTTAAACTATGAAAACTCTCATCTCATTTAATACTTTGACCAAAGAATGACTGCTTTCAGGGGTCCATGCTTTCCATCCAGGGCTGGCAAAGATACCTAATTCCCAGAAGGGATAAGGGTTTCACCTTTTTCTTCTGGCATGGCACAGAAGGCATGGCACCTGTGGCATGCCTTCCAGACACCTGGCCTGCACTTCAGAGTGTGAGCACTGTCACTTCCCTCTTTCAAGACTCCAGGTGTTTTTGTGTCTTAACTCTGAGCTCCATAGCAGGAAGCAATGTTTACCAGGCAATGTCCAGCAGTTCTGTGTAAAGTGATGTTTATGTTGATATCACCAAAGATAATGGGGTTGCATAGAAACTTAACTCTGTAGAGATAACTTGGATTTTGTATGTTTTGTATGTTTTGTAGAGGGACAGAGAATAAAGGGAAAGTGAACAAGTGTTGACAACAACAGCCAAAAAAAAGGACATTCCAGTCAAGGGGCACACCTGAGAAAGTTGGATATAGAAAAGAACCTCTCCAAGTTTTCTATCCCTGTTTCAGGGATGCCTCTTCAGGGGAGCAAGCCAAAAGCACCTGCCTCCTTTTCAGGACTTTGCAGTTTCCTAGTCTGTTTTCTCTCACCCTACTGCACATTTTTTCTCTTTGCTTGGAGAACTAGTGCAGCATGTAATGAGCCATGTTTCTCATCTACTCCTAGCCCTAGGAACCCTATTGATTTCATCACTGTTAAATTAGCCTTGATAGTGATATGGTATTTTGAACACTACTAAGCTACAATGCTGCCACCTCCTAAAAAAGCCACAGGCTTTGTTTCAAATGAACACAGCAACTGATTAATCAATACTGAAAGGTTATCAAAAACTACGTTCTCATAGCAGGCTTTTATGATGCCCAAGGACTTTTTGTTTCCTCCCAGTTATATGAAAAGACGTGGGGTTTTTTTAGTGCTTTTACTGCCTTCTTCTGGAGCCTAATTTTCTCCTTCAGGCAGTCCACCCTCTTCCCACACATTCTCCTGACTGTGGTGGAATTTCCCCTACCCTTCTGCCCAGAGGGATCACAAGCTGGTCCTGCTATCCAAAGGAAACCATAGTGGGCTGGCTGCTGGCTGCTGTGGGTCTAACTCAAACATCTACATATGACTGACATGAACAAAGTGTTCCCCATTCCCTGAAAGGTTCTCAGTCTCAGGGTTGCTGACTGCCTGCTTCCAGAGAGCAGAACATTGAGGCATAAAGCTCCTTGAGAACCAGCCAAGATAAACATGGCCATGGAGTGCTTCTACCCTCTGCTGGGTCTACTCAAAAGTTTGTTGGGCTCTGTGATAAAAAGAAAAGGCTTGCAGAAGGAGCACGGAGGCCCATGGTAGGAATGGCAGGAAAACTCTGTGAAGTCAACTGGGGCCAGTGGATTCCCCCGCCCTGGCCCCTCCTGGTTGTCACTGGGAGCAGCCACCTCATCAGCTGGGTGAGACCCCCTCAAGATGAGAGAGGAACTCATGGGAGAGACTCTGCCCAGGTCACTTGAAAGATGGGGAAGAACTGCCTGCAGGAACAAGATTCTATATTGGGAATAAGCGTTTTGGAAGGGATGTTTAGAGAAAGGAGCAAAGGTGGTGAAAGCAAGGGAGCAAGTGGAACTGAGAAAAAACAAGCACTGGAAAACAGAGGTAAAACAGAGGAAAAATGGGACTGGTGCTGTTTGAGTCCTGCTCTGTCCACAGGTCCAGTCTGCACAGCCTCTCCTGTCTTCCCTTTAAACTCTGTTTCTCATGATTTTCTCAGGTAAGTGCTCCCCATCTCCTGTGCCCATGTGCCGAAGCGCCAAGTGCTCGCCCTCCCACGGGGCTGGAACCACGGGCCAGCATCTCAGAGAGGAGGGCTTGTAGGCTGGAGGTGCAACCAGGGACATGGGCAGGTGAAGAGGTGAGGAGAGGAGAGTGAGGAGGTGACAGGCTCATGCTGGGCAGCACCCTGGAGAGAGCCAGGGCTCTGTCAGCTGGTGGCTGCATGTGGTGCAGTGTGTGTGCCTGTCCTGCCCGTTGCAATTCCTGCACTGCCATACAATATGAATCACTGACATGCTCAAGTGAGAATGGGGGGGATGACTCTACAGGCTAATTGTTGAAACAATCTGATATGGGGGAAGACTCATGTCCTGGGCTTCACTAATAATGAGTGTTTAAATACATGATATAAATCAAAGAGGCTTGGGGGGAAAAAAAGTCTCCTTAGCCTACACAGCACTTGTAGATAGCAGCTGAAGTATTGCTTGAAACATCCGTCTCCCCTCTTGTCAAGTAAGCAAGGAAAAGTTGATTTGAAAAGGAATAGGCAAAAATTAAATCTTACCCTTAAAAATCTCTAAAGGAAATGTTAACATTCTTCAGCATTGTCAGGGCTTTTAAATAAAGGTTTGACTGCCCTAATACTTTATAAGAAAAGGCATTAAGTACCAAAATGAGGTATGACATTCAGCATCCCAAAAAGCACAAGGTGTGTTCTCATAGCCCAGAAGGGTCTGATGTGGATTTCTTACCTCTCCTTAGCATCCTGGATACTCTCTCTGCCTTGAATTTTCTACAGATTCCATGTTTTAGCACATCATCTTCCCTCTGTTTTGATCCACAGCACCAAAGGGGCATTTGTCAATGGCCGGGGAAGCACCTGTCTGCCAAGGTGCCTTTGCCTTGAGCTGCACGTGGGTCCAGTCCCCTCCTGAGGGGACAAAACGGTTTTTCCAGAAAACAATTTTGATCACCCATATTCATAGAACCTTAGAATGGCATGTTTATTTTATACTAGATTGTTAATTCTTTAAGGTTCTCTTTAAGAATGAAAACAGCTTTTTACAGCATTTGTCACTTAAAGGAAGTATCAGAGAAAACCTTTCAGCTCCCCTTGTTTGCACATTCGGCAGAATTTTGGTTGATTCTTCCCTTGTTGAGTCTGGTCCTAAAATGTACTGAAGGATTCCTTCCAGAATATAGAAATTTAATATATAATGCATATTATATACTATTGGAGTAATATATAATACCTGACATATACTATTAATGTATTCAATACATTTTAAGAGATATATGTGATAAGTAATATACATCATATAACATGTGATATAAATTATGCATTTTGTGTTGTATATCATGTTATATTTTATATTTTTATTATATATTGTGTATTTATGCTTTATTTCTATTTCCAGAAATGCAAGTTGTGGAGATTTCTACTTTGATATTTCCTTTAGTTTTTTGCCACTTGAAAAAGTAACCTCTTTATGAGAATAAACTTTTTTAGGGTGAGGAGAGAATTGATCTATTAAGCCATCCTGTGCCTGTTTCTGCTCTGCTGTCACCCTACACAAATTACACCCTTTATTGCACCACCTCCATCAGATCTTCCCTGCTTACACAAGCACATGGTCCTTTGTACAGAAATGTCATAGCCTGTCCCTAACTGCTGCCCACGGTTTTAAGGTAAAAACACACATTTCTGGAGAAGTTTTAAGCATTCTTCTGCCAATGATCCCTCTCCAACGCTGACCTGTGGAAGCAGCAAACCTGTATGGCAGCCAGAGTCCTCTGTTTATTATACTCTCAGGGTTCTAAATTGAAATTTTGTTCC
>JAYDZK010000001.1:83386613-83443284 GCA_034509185.1 Euphonia xanthogaster
CACGACGCTCTTTCCGATCTAGGGACTGTAAAAATAAGAGCATCTCCATTAAAAACTGGGAACCTCTGACATCTTGAAGTTTATCAAAGGTCTCATAAGTCAAGGAGAGCCAAAACTGAAAGATAAAAGGATATTTATAAGGGTTAAATGAGGACATAACAGAAGTAAAATAAGCATACACTAGATTATAGTGTTGATGGGCAAAAGAAATTAGAAGTGAAGGAATTCTGCATGACTGTTAAGCAATATAGCTGTAGGAATTGCGATAAAATTACCATATGTATTCTCTTATTTTTCAGCAGAGCTAATATCATTACAATGGAGTCATTCATTAATAGAAAAATCAGAGAAATGTTGTTTTACTTGAAATAATGATATGTGTTTCCCTGACACTGATATTTTAAAAACAATACATATGTGAAATGAATGAGTCACCAGTTATGAAAAGATGTATCATTCAGGAGAAGTGAAGCACATGGCAAATTTAAAGGAACTGGTTTCAAGGCTGTAGTATGGGCAGATTTCATTTGCAGGGGAGATGGGAGAGTGCACAGATTAATTTCCAGGCATATTTGTTTATTTCATAAGTGCACAAGCAAACTTCTTGACTGTTTCTTGTGAAGTGCTCGCTTTCCTAAGGATTGGAGATTGCTGTTAGATAGCTAATTAAAGCAGTGCAATGTGAATGTCCAAACACCAAAGTACCTGAATATCAATGTGAGTCTCAAGAGTTTTGAATATTTAATTTAACTGGGTTTGTTCAGACCATAGTTCAGAGAGCTGGTGGTACAGTAAGATTGAGAAACCCTGCAAGGAGTTCACTGCAGTATTATAGTGGATTTTATATATCATAGTTTTTATATTAATTTGAATACTTACTGCTCCTTATAATTTCATTCTTTATATAATCTGCAGATTCTGAGTTCTGCTGAGGCCTTTAAATGAGTCTCATAAATAGATAATGATAGAATTTTTGAAAGTGTTGTGAAATTCAATAAGACTTTGTGGTCTTTCATCATGATTACAGTTATGAATATAGTGCTGCTCGTTTAAAGCCTACCTGACTTCATTTTTTCAGTTTGCCTTTTGTAGTAGTGAAAAACCAGTAGAATAAACCCCGCTGTCTTCTGTCTCAGATATATGTTTAATGGCCTGTAATTTTTAATAAAATTACTTTTTAACTATTCTTTAATTCTGGATTGCTCTGTCTTTCAGAAAATTCCATGCAAACAAACAAACAAATAAACACACCCCCCCCAAAAAACCACAAACAAACCCAAAAAACTCAAAACCCAACCAAACAAACAAAAAAAACAAAGAAGAAATATCTGTGTATTCAATGACACTTCAATTGTCCAGGTGGCCCTAGTCTACATTTAAATGCCTCTCATGACATCTTCAGATGTACATATATATGTAAATTTGGTGTGTTTAAATTCTCTGCTAAAATGGGCAATAATTGAGCCATTTTTCTATTGTAGGAAGGAATAAATCCTAGTGGCTGCTCTTACATGAGCTCCGGGGGTCCTCCCTTGGTGGTGGTCTTGGGGAGCCCTGCAGGCTGGGGAACCTGCAGGATCATGCCCTTGCCCTTCCTCATCCCCACACCTGGGGTCCACCTGATGAAAAGTCAGCCTCAAGAAACAAGAGAACTTTGAGGTAATGGATCTCATCTTCATGGCCTGGGGCCAGGAAACCCCACCCAGGACAGGGAAGCACTCCTGAGCCCCAGAGCTCCAGTGGAGTCAGCAGAAGCATTTCCCAGTTCACCTCAAAGACAAAGCTTATTCTAACATAGACTCAAACATCACTGCTGGCCATGTTTGCAAGTAGTACATGATATTTTGATGTAGTTTAGCAAGACCTGTGCTCATATTTCCCAGTAAAGTTTTATGATCTCAGCATAACTTTAAGGGAAACAGAGAGGTTTTAGTACCTTTGTATTGATCAATTAATCAATTTAATGAATAAAGCAAATTTTCTGACCTTGGCTGTTGGCTGTAAAGAAAGAAAATTTCTTTGATTGTTACTTGATGTCTCTGTTAATATTTTTTGGCTCTTATATATCATATAAAATTGAATATCATGTCTTTATATAGGAAAAGCTTGATCCTGTTTTATAAAAGCTTATGTGCACTTTTCTATTGCTTTGGGAGAGATTGTCTTGGATATCCAAAAACATGAATTCTTGTCTGGGACTGTTCAAAACATTCTGCAGCAGAGAGACGATGTCTAAATTACCCTGACACAAACTTTGTGTGAGTTTCAGATGTCTAGAACTTCTTTAAAACCAAAATGTGGAGTTCTATCTCTCTTCTTGTCTGCCTTTTTTGGCACTGTAACTAATAAAGCTCTTCTTATTCTACTTATCCCTGTAATTCTCCAGACACTTGTATCGATCTTTTGAACTGTAACTTCAGTGTTTTATCCCATATTTCATAATGTAAGAAAAAATTTTGCTGTTATTACTTTTGAGTTTACCTCCTTTATTTCACTGGCAGTCCTCATTGTAAGCTAAAAGCTTAGAACATTCTAAAAGCTCCTCACCCATCTTCCTTTGATTATTGTAATTTAGAATATATTTATAATTTCTTTCTTTGACTGGCATCAAACTTAGGTGTGGTGACTCAGTGCCTTCTCGCACCAGATGCTGAATGTCTCCAAATTGTTCCATGACATACTGAGACAACATTGTGCTGTCCTGAACCACACTTGTGAGAAGAATCTTTTCCCCCTATATCCATGCAAAGTTTCCCTTGCCAAGCTTGCAACCACCACCTCTTGTCCTTGCACCTTTGGAAATCATCCAACTCTTCTTTCCAATAAGGTCCTTTGGAAAACAGTTAAATTCCTCTTTTTGCCTTCTCTTTTGCTGGCTGACCAACTCAAGGCCCCTCAGCATCCTTCCACTCATTTGCTTCCCAGTGGTCCTTCCACACACTCTCTTCTGCTTATTGATGTTCTTCCTGAATGAGGAAGACAAAATCTGACCCAGAATCCCCCCCAAAGCCTTGCAAATGCCGGGTAAAGGGGAATAACAACTTCCTGGCTATATTCTTGCTAGTACAGCCCAGTCTGTGCTAGTCTTCATCATGATGCTGACTCATGTTCACCCTGCTGTATACCAGGTTCTCCTGGTCTTTTTGGGAAAAGCTCAGTACCTTGCTCACTCCCTGCACAGTTATACAGAGTATTCCTGTCCCAGGCGCAGGAATTTGTATTTTAATTTGTTGAATTTCATTGCTTCTTTCAGCTGATTCTTTCATTGTGGCTCTTGTGAATGGCAGCTCTACCCACCAGAATGTAAAGATCTCTTTCCAGCCTAGTGCCAGCTGCTGACTCAGAGAGTGCTCTCTCCTCTTGAGGGTACAGAATTTTTATGGAGACCATCAACACTCAGTCTCAATATCAACTGCCATTAGCTGGTGCATAATGTCTTCCAGTTCCTGCCAGAAATGTCTTACAGGTTTGATATCAGACTTTTTATATTCAGACAATTCCTTCTTTGAAAATTAACAGTGTGCACATATGACAAATACCTACACTGCTCATTGAGGTACATTTGAAACACCAGGGCATTGATATATGCAGGTCCAGACTGGCTTTGGATGCTTCCAGCAATGAGTTTGTCTCCCCAAGTTCATTTAGGGGATTTTTCTGTGATTTAGAAGAACTCGCTGTTGAAAATAATTATTTTCTTGCCTCTTCCTTTGCTTAATGCTTGTTTGTTTCATCTTGTCTTATCCTGAACATTTAGTTTTCCCTTTTGTTTGCATCTTCAAGTTTCCATTCAGCTACATAGATCCTCAAAGCCTAATGTATTCAAAATACATCTCTGTGCCCAGGGAACACAAGAATAAACTAAGAAAGAGAATGACACTTTCAATAGCTTCTGAGATATTTTTTCTCTCATTGCTGACAAGGTCTGCAACAAAGTTCAAGGATCTTTCAAATGTGCTAGCTGAGTACTCAAAGTTCTGGTATAACCACACAGCAACTCTTGCTGCAGAGCTGTATTTCCCAAACAATTTCCACTTTTAGCCAGAAATGAATTTAAATTTAAAGAATCATTCTTTAAATAACAATTAATTGGCTATAAAATTTATGCTCCACATAGGAAACAGAAGGCTCATTTCCTTAAAGGCTACTCAGTACCTCATATTCAATGCTCAGTACGTTGCATATTTAAAAAAAGTCATAACACACCCTACTTGCACACATTTAGCTAAATTTCATCATCTTTTAGGTTCCTTCTGAAAACCAGTGTCTTGTGATTCCACTGTGACCAATTTGGATGACAACCCCCGGTTTGGCTTTGTCATTCAATAAGAATCTGATGTTGAAGTGTTTCCAGACATAAACATTCCCTGAAACTAACCATGGCCAGGACTACTATATTTGTATTAAAAAATGCAGAGTCCAAACCCACCAAAATTGGACAAATAATGCAGAAGCAAAGTTTCTGGTTTTACATTTTCCAGGCATGGTAGATTTCTGACTACAACAAATATCATTCTCTGGCGTGATAGAAGGACTACCTTGCTCTTGGCAATTAAATCCCATTCTATAAAGGGAATACAAAAAATTAGAAGCAGACTTAGTTCTAAATTATAAAATACGTAAAAACAACAGTGGGATTTCCAAGGCACTCATGTTTTGTGCATTTGCCAGCAAACACAGGTATGGTGATACATGGCTATCCATGAAGGCTCAAGGATTGATAGAAAGGTCTGAGGACAATGCTATGTTTGGAATAAATACATGTCTGGATCTTATGGCTGCTCCTGCTTATATTTCACACTTGTTACCAACAGGGAATGCTGACACCAGAAGCCAAACATGGAATCAGGGTAAAGAGCAGTACTGAATCCAAAGGACCCCCAGCAATAAAAGTCACCCAGAAATCCAGGCAGCACAAATTATAAACAAGATCATTACAGCAGCATTTTATCTCAAATGAAAACACCTGGGCCAAGTGCATGCCCTACACATGCTTGTGTCAACTTGACAAAAGCTGCTGCAAGGCAAAAAAACAACAACTAATGGTCCTTCAAGCATTGAACTTGTTTCTGCATGGAGTTTTTTCCTCCTAAAGTGTTTAAAAATGAATTTTCAGGAGATGCCTGAAGTCAGCTGGTTCCCTTTTCTCCAGAAACTCCTATCTGGAAAGGGAGATGTCAATCAGACCATTTTGGCTTTTTAGGTTTTCCTTCAAATCCAGCACTTCACGTGCCTGTCAGTAACTGTGTCTCGGAGCGTGTGGATACACCCAGTTCAGAGGCAGGGAAACACTATATTTATTACTCTATCCCTGGTGCTGCAGCTGGGGGGTGAACCTGAGGAGTGCTGGAGCCAAACTGAATGTCCTAAAACAGGAGCCCATCATCAGCTGCTAAGGGACTTGTACGAAGCTGTTCCAAAAGTGGGGCACTGCAGCATATGAGTGCTTGACACTGTTCTTTTGTCTCTGTTTTCCCTTCCATGTCCTCTAGCAGAACTGGATGGAATTGCACTGTCTATTTCCAGGGCAGGCTTACCAGACAGGCAGGGGAAAAAAAATGATCAAAATGAATCATACCAATGGTTCATCTCATCACTCCTGGCTGCCCACAGAAGATTCTACTTCATATGAGGGTGTTAATCGTAGCTCTCCTGCCCTCTCAACACATCCATTTTAGGCAAGAGAAAAAACTAATCTATAATATTTTTTGCTACCTGGCAATAAATTCTCTCTTTTTTTATTGTGATGCCGTTGAACCCTTTCATAGTTTATGGTGTGACTTGATTTACAGAATTCATAATGCCACTAAATAGATCTGCAGCTCTGACCTATAAATACTGAGGTATGTGGCTTCTTCATTTATAAACGGGGTCGGTGATGAGAGCAAATTAGATAAAGTGTCGTGGGCTGCAGGAGGTGTGAACTGAAAGGCTACCACTCTGCCTTCCTAATCTAATCTTAATATTTATCACTCTGCTAGAGAGAAGTCTCCTCCTTTCATGATATCTGCATTGCAAATCTTTTGAATTGTTAATGTTTTCCCTGAACAGCCATACCTGCCCCCTTATTTACTATGAGAGGTGCTGAGGGAGTATGAAGAGTGTAAAAATTGACCATTGTTGATGGTCTTTCTATTCATTTGAATGGGGAGAAGAAAGGCACACATAAAAAGGTACTTTTCTTGACTTATTTCAGACTTTGCACAGGAACAGAGAAGTTCTTATTTTTAGTCAAGATTTACTTGTGTTAGACTCTATATTCCTATCAAAAACATGAGGAATGTCTTTATTTCCCAGAAAATGGCCATTGCATTCATCATTTTCAGAAATAACTTCATATTACAGTGGTGGCCATCTCTTGCCTAGTGTTAGTAAGGAGCACTAAATATTTAAGAAATGAATGACAGAAAAGAATTGCAAAAATTCTGGCCTTACTGGATTTTTATTCCTGTTTTAAAAACCCATGGGGACAGGTATTATATGACAATGTGAAGGGCTGTAAAAGTTTTCCTGCTACTAGCCTAAGAAATGTTAGTGATGACTAATGCAGCCATCTCAGACTTGTAATAATTTTTTGTAGTAACCTATACCATTATAAGTTCTTTTTGGCTGCATATTACCTGTAGTACTTCAACCATCTGCTAACACTGAGGCTTTAGGAAAAAGTGGTTTTATGGAAATTGGGTGCAATTTAGCAATCTTATGCCAGCAGCTACTGAATGGAAAAAAATATTACACTCAGTGGGGAGGCAACTAGGCAAAATCCTGCTTTGATATATGGTTTGCTCTCTTAAAAAACACTGGAACTTGAGAGTGTTCAAATCACCACCATCCCTGGCTGAACTCTTTTCTATGGCTCTGCTGTGCAGGAAGAGCAGCAGGTTCCTTAGATACCAAATGCAAATAACTGCTCCATTGAAATGGAAACTTGCTGCAGAGGAAATGCATCTTTCATTCTGGTTGGAAAGCACACTTGAGGATAGTTTTCAACACAGAACTAACAGACCCCATGAGCGTCTAACAGCTCTCAGGTCATTCCCTGTACAACAGCCACAAGACAGGAGAGAGCAAAGAAATGTGTGGATGAGAACATGCTGTCTAGGTAATTTGGAAACTAACCTTCTGTGTCTCCTTTCCATAGTTTCATTCTCTTTCAGATAACCCATTAAAACTTCAGAGGAAGCGAGGAAGGAACAAGATGTTATAAACCTCTTTGAATTGTCTCAAGCTGCTCTGTTGTTAAAATTAAGTTAAACAAACATGTGGAAAGGAACTCTTAGGGCTGACTCTCCAAAGCTTTTTAATAGATACCATTTTTCCTTTGAAAGACACTTCAGAACCTACACTATTCTCTGTTTTTTGAGTGCCATATCATTCAAGTTCTGTATTTTATGAGCTACATGATGATCAAGAACTTCCCAGAACTGGTAGGCTGTGCTTGGGACTCTCCCAGATCTAGTCTTTTTCTCTTTTATCTTCTTCTTCTTCTGGAACTCTGTTGCTGACTGAGAGCACCTTACTACTTTTATAAAAGTATAAGAGATAAAGTGAAATGAAAAGAAGCTTTTAGAGTTTGAGAGAGAGGAAAAAATTAATTAAAATAATATCTAGGGTGAAGTACAATCAGGGAGAATGTTATCAATAATTCTTTACAATATAGCTTTTTAATGGAAGGTCATCAGCTAATCAGCCAGGGCTAGAAAAGTGTTCTTCTCTCTACTCAAGTGCCTGAAGTCAGAGTGCAACCACTCTATCAGATTTTCTTGTCTGTTAAACAAGAGCAGTATGTAGGAAGCAGCAGTCAGAGGCATCACTGAAGAAGAAGCACTTCAGGGGTTTTCTACCTCTTCCCATCTGGGGTTACAGAGCTTGGATTTGAACTCAGCAGATCTCCCTGACCTGCAAAGAAATACAGAAGTGACACTGTTGAACTCCTTCCCTCTGCCTTTGAATAAATAATGCACTGCTTCAAAATCAGTTGGTTTGGCTCCCCATGATGAGAACTTAGACCTTTTGAGCCCAGGTGAGCCCATAGGGGTAAGGCAGATGAGTGAAGGTTCCAGCAGCAGTGAAGACACTGAAATAACAAGAAACAAGAAATAACAAGATCTTCCACAAAAGAGTGTTCCTGGACCAAAAGGGTCAGAATCATAATTCAGACTTTTCCAATTGAAAAGTCCTTCGAAATGTCCCCATCTTAAATAACATTGTCAAGTATGTCTGGTTGTCTATGCTTGTGTAAAGATACATTATTTTAGTAGCAAATGAAATCATAACCATAAATAATGGAGAGATTGGTGTATCTCATTGAAATACATACAATTTGTCCAAAATGAACACTGTGGTATTTCAAATCTTGGCTAAATTTTGAATGGATTAATGAGACTCAAGTAAGATATTTGAATTGTTTTTAGACTTACTTACTTACTTCAGTGCTACTTAACTATCTCTCAAACAGGTTAATAAGGAAAGGCAAATCATCATTAAACTGAAAGATGATACACACATTCACGCTCTTTAAATCAGACCAAATTTATGGGTATAGATGAAGGTTTAATAATTTGGATTTCTGACACATTTTAACATTTAACTCTGGGAAAAGCCACTTCTATGCTGATTGCCTTCATTGCATTTTTACAGTTAGTTATTGTGCAGAGCTAACAGCGGGATCTGTGTCTGCAAAGGCTCTATTTTCCCTCCTGGCAAGAAAGATGTGATAGAGTTTATCTCCATTTTGTGCAAGTGTGCCATGACCCTACTCAAGCACCTTGGGAAGAAAAGCATTATTTAAAATGGATGTTTTCCTACTGTATTTACAGAAAGCCATGTCCTCTCAATCCCCTGTTAATCCCCACACCTTGTTTATGTCTGCATAAGTGGTCAGCCTTTCACAGCACCCCAAAGGAATACAACTCTTTGGCTTGTAAACAGATGAAATCAACCAAAAAAATTGCCTTTCCAGGTTTAAAAAAAATTCACAAATGGAGCACAATGAGAATTTCATGCCTTGTGGAATAAAATTAAACTGTCAAAAGCCTCCTGCTGTGTCCATGGGGTTTGATATTTATTATAGAACATCACTACTTAAAAACCAAAGGACTGGCTCGGCCAATGAAGAAACAAGTGGAAACATGTAGCATGGCATGCAGACATAAAGAAATGTGAATGAATTTAAAGCAATAAAAACAATTTAATATGAAAGGAAGGAAGGAGAGGCGGAAGTCTTTCAAGGCACAAAACCAAATTGTTTGGTGGGACAGCTCTTGCTGTCTACAGTTGTCCCTACAAGTCCCTGGTGGGCAAGGAATGAGCGTGGCTGTGGACACACCTTAAGCAAGGACCCGAAGGGTTTTGTCAGGAGGTACCAAGCCCCACTTGAACTGGCAGATTTAGGCCACCCGCCTTCCCCAGGCAAGATATTTTGGTGCACCTGAGATCTGTCCCAGAGGCTGCCAGAACAAGAATAACATTGTAGGAACAGGGCCTGCTCATCTGGCATAAGAATTAGAGCTGACACTGGGGCAGGTTTACAGCTTCTTGTTGGCTGCACCTACACTACAAAATTTTGTTTGCTCTCAGAAATGGTCTTCAGCTCCAGACTAAATGGTGTGGAGCAACTGAGAGCAGAGTGCCTAGGAGACCCCTCCAGAGCAGAGCAGAGCAGCTGGCTCCACATTATAAAGCACACAACCAGGATGTGTGGGGTACCTATTTAGCTATCACAAACCAGTGGTTTTTATGTAAAGTTTATTGCAGATGCAAATTTCTCAAGTGATGTGGACTTTGTTTTGGCATGAAACCTGGGTATGCCGTGTTTGTCCTGGGATGTGGTGCGGGGGCAGCTGCAGACCAGGAGGTGCAGAAATTGCTATAGAGTTGAAGTAGGTTGTGCAGACAGACCAAATCCTCCATGCTGCCCACTGGGAGTAGTTCCTGAGCTGGACTTCCCTCCGAAGCAAACTCAAGTTTTTGTTTTCATTTATTTTTATTAATCAGAGCACATCAGCCTGTTCCAAAAGAAAGTTGCCATAAGAAAATTAACATTTCTGCAGCATGAGCAATTATATGATCAGTTCACCGAGGGATGAAATGGGAAACTAAATTATTAGACAGTGTAGAAGTAGAAGCGATTCTGATATGGCCTCAATAATACATCTACTACATCTTTGAGTTATTTTCATAAATATAAAAACATTATCAGTTAACTGTTCCTTGCCCAGTAATATTGTTGGAGTATGAGACCAAGGCTTTTCACACATAAATGTAGAGTCTCCTTCAAAGAAGGACAATAAGGAAAGATACTGGTAAAATCAGACAATCACCAGCTGTGCCCTCCTTGTCTAAGCTAGTTAATGACTTTCTGATTGTCCAGATCAGGACACAACATAGATCTCATTCAGCAAAAAAACTTCACTCTTTAATTGAGATTCTTTAATAGGGACTCAGAACTAAACAGTTGCAAGCAAGGATTGAGACTGGGGAGGAAGGAGGACTCTGAGGCAGTAACAATGGCATTTTCTAACAGAGGGAAACTGTTCTTGAAACAGTTTTCCATTAATCAAGTCATGCAATCACTCCTATAATATTCATGAGGTAATATTTCCCCTCTTTACCGTGTTTCTGGCAAAAGCAATATTTACTAGTACCTGTTTTTTAAGCCCAAATATTTGTTACTCTGAAACCAGGAAATATTGGTTTGCCTCAAGAAGCAGAATAATATTACTCCTGTCCTCTCTGGTGTGACAACCAATTTGGTTCACTCTTCTAATCACTTGAGCCACATACAAATTTTTCTGTTGCTGAATGGCAATATAATTAACTTAGATTAATTTTCAGGTTAAATGATTTAATAAAGATAGAAAAAAATCTAATAATCTAGTTAATAAAAAGACATTAAATACCTTTGTGAAGTAAAAACTTCCTAATGCATTTGTCTAAAAATATAAAAAGTATACTGCTATATGTAGACTGAGAGTTGTGCCAGCCATTCGATGGTTTCCAAGCTGCTCTTCCTGTGTTATACACTTTGTTAAAAAGGCTGCACTGAAAGTGAAGGAAGAGCAATATGACAAAGAAGAAATATGAAAAATAAGAGGGTATTTAGGAGAAACGTGGAGCTGTACCTATTCCCCCCAAAGGAGCCTATGTATGATGATTGCTGTACAGCAGCCTCCTGAAAAATCTTCAAAGATCCTCCACACAAAACCCTCCTGCTTGTCTGAGGCATAGGCAACATCTTCAGCTGGATAATTAGAGGGCAACATGCTGGTAAGGAGTCTGTGTAATCTATATAACAATAACATTAAGAAAAAAGTCAACATTCTGGGGACTATGCCAGCGATCAGGGCATGATAATTGCTATAATTAAAAGCAAGGCAAATATTGCAGGAAAAGTAGGTCATTCTTCAGGCTGTGTATCCCTGATGCAAATGAAAACGATTTAAAGAAGATTGTGTAATGTGATCTAAAGCAGACAAAAGTGCTGCTCTTCCAAGGTTGCTGCAGACCCTTCATTAAATGCCTTTGTTTTCATATACCCCACCAGCAGGAAATGTTTCCATAAACACAGTTGAAGCTGTTGCAGTATGGTACAAGGACTACTGGAGGAGTCTGTTGTAAAAATTTGGTGAAAGGAGCATAATTAAGACCTACTCTATGCAAGGATGTTTTAAGGAGACTGTTACTGCATATTTGAGAGCTGGTGAGCTTAAGTGCTGGGGTTTTTCTGACAGTAGCTCCAGCACTGAATTTTAACACATGTGGCTTTGCACTTTCAGAGACACTGAGACTCCAGTCAGGCTGTAACATCTGCTTGAGCCACCTGAGAACTGGTTTCTAAGGGAAAGGACATGGCACACTAACAAGAAAGCAGAAGGACATTTCCTTGCATCATCTCTATAAGCACCTGGGCAGCACCCTGACGAAGATTCTGTCCTGCTGGGGGTGTCACTTCCTCCCTGCTCTGCTAACCTCCCTCCCACCAGATTTTTCCCTTGCACATTACTTACCTAACTTTTACGAAGAGATTGCTGTGTCCCCACATCTCAGCTCATGCTATTTCCATCTTCTTTTGCCCTTCCACTCTCCCCCAAAACTGTCTCACTGACTTCTCCCCCATGCAAATCTACATTTGGTCTGACCATTACAGGAAAGTAATGTCCCCCCATGTGCTAATCCTGAAGTTTATAAAGGCTGCTGGATACAGACATTCTCACTATGAAGCCCCTTGTTCCATGAGCCTCACGTTTCCTTCTGTGCTTTTAGGGTGCCCCTGTTCTCTGCTGCCTTAACCTGGGCTGGGGATTGCACATTGAGCGCTGAGCAGGGACTCTGACCTGACAGCAGTGTGTGGGACAGGTCTGTGTGTATTTCAATGAAAAAAAGAGAAAGTAAAAAAAAATCATAAAGGTATTTGAAACATTTATTGTAACTTTTCAGTATAAGGATCTCAGCTTTCCAAAAATACCTATATTTACTTGCTTTCCCATGCCACTGCAAAATTAATTCTGCGTTGAATGCAAGGTGACAAGAATTTTGCTTTAAAAGGGAGGGACTATACTTATGTGTAAATTGAATTCATTTGAAGGAATTAGCTAACTGTCAGCTCTGTTCCTCTTAATTGTAAAGATTCATTGATATCCATGGACTCTTTCACTCTGTATCCAACTTTATTTTAAATATTTTTTACATTTATAATTTACCTAACAAAGTGATAGGAGTCACAAGCAAGATTCGAAGTGCACAGATGTTTTACCTTAATAACTAGGATAGCACAGTCATTTCTCAGTGAAACAATGGGCTTGATTTAGTTAGCATCCTGTAATGAAACTATTTAGATAATCAATTCAAATTAGGGCATGCAGCTTCTTTGGTAAACTACTGCGTTATTAACCTTAACGATGTCAATGTTTGAAGTTTTCTTTTTCCTGCTATTAAACTCAACTTATTAGTGTCTAAGGTAAAAGTCACAAGTGTGCTTCATACTGAAAAACATATTAATGTTTGTAATTAAACACAACAACTGTCTAGCACAATGTGAGGGAATTGGGAAGTTGACTAAAATTTAGAGATAGACTGCAAGAATGAATTTATCCTTCTACTCCTTTTCCTAAAGGTCTCCCTGTTGTTATTTGGCTTAGTTCACTGAACTAACAGCAGTTTAAAAATGCGCAAAAAGAACTAATAATTGCAATTATTTTGGCTATACTTGTGTAAATTCTATATGTTGCAAAGAAGGCACCAGTATGCAGAACTTGAAAGTTGTAGATCAATGTCTTGGGTTAACCTTGGCTGGCTGCTGGATGCTCACACAGCCAGTCTTCCAATCCCCCTGTCCAAGAGCGCAGGGGTGACATCAAGGGCACCCACACATCTGCGGCAGAGTGGGGTCCTGCAAAGGCTGCAGAGTGCATCTGCTCCAGCATGGCTCTCCGTGGGCTGCAAGAAAATCTCTGCACCAGTGCCTGGGGGACCTTATCCCCTCCTCCTTCTCTCACCTCGGTGTCTGCAGGGCTGTTTAATTCCTGTCCTATATTCCTGTTAGCTACTCCGCAATCGTTTACATGACCATCCATGTTTCCTCTGGCAGTCAGACACCACCTGTCTATCTTCTGCTTATGACTTAGAAAAAGTCTGAAATATACTTTCTTCTGCTGTTTTTCATAATTATTCCTGACTCTGCTGAGCATTTAGGACAAATCAATTTCACGGTGGGAATAGTTGTCCTTATAACTCATCTTTCCTATTAAGTCTTGTAAATCTTAGAGTGAAATGGACACTGATAGAATGATGGTCTCTGCAAGAAAGACCAGTCAGAAATGTTACTGCTCTAGACCTGAAAATTTAGTTATTTTCACTGCTTAGAGTTTTACCAACAGACTAAAGCCAGGCAAAAAATTAAGGCAAATCAATTAAAATGGGGCCACTGAAGAGGATAGTTTCAGGACACCAAATCTGATGCCCCTCATTACACTGCCAAAAGAATCCCACAGGTCCCATGCAGAGCCTAAGAATCCATGTTGGAATTAGAAACTGTCTCAAAAACACAGAGAATATATCCCTCATCAAATCATTTAATGGTATTGTTCTCTACCTTTCTGCTTATATCCATTTGAATTCTGTGAGCTGCAGCAAGTTTTCTTTTTTCTCAGTATGGCTTTTCCAAAAGTGTATTGTGTTTCAGCACATGTATTTGCAGCATAACCTACCTCTGAATGCTATACTATTTTTCCAATGTCTTTGTCAACTTAAGACACAAATTATTTGGTCTAGGGCCTGTCAATTGATCATCCATTCTGTCACTGAGGACTGCTGTTCTGAATCCAAGCTGTATCTTGTACTCCACTTCTCACTGGTGGTCTTCTGCAACATCCCAAGTTTCTTTAGCAGGGTTCTGCTCTTTACCATTTTTTTCCTTACTTAAATCCTCCTTTTGTGAAGACCACTTGTCCACAAGTGATCTTTTTCAATTACACCTGACATTAATTAATTGTCCCAGGTTATCCTACTGTTTTTAAGATAGAGGAAAAGTCAGGTGAAAGTATCCACAAGATGTAGAATACAGAATAATTTTGTAAGAGTTACACTTCCTCTCAATGGAAAATAACATGATGGATGAATAGGCCAGGGAGCTTCTGTATTTTTGAAGGCAAAATTCCTGCATCTCCCATTTACTGTCAGCTCCGTGTACAGTAGGAGCTACAACTATCACAATATTTTCAGTGTATACTGTGATGTGTGACAAACTGATTAATAGTGTATACAAGTTGTTGTGTCTGTCAGTGATTGAAGCATAATCAGGATTCTCTTATGTCCTCTTTAAACCGATTCTCTCGGTGGAAGCAGCCATAGTCAAGGAAAAATCCTCCTTGGTGAGATTTCTTCTGCCTTCCCAGCGGAAGATGCCACTCTTCCACATTCCAGCACACCACTTCATGAAGAATGCGAGCAGTTTTCCCTGTAACAATGTTTAATGGAGTAGTGTAAGGCCCCAATCAACTTGCTCAGTGACATTTTTGAAAGGGCTTACAATGGTTCATGCGCTCTTAGATTCTGTTCTTCAAGTTTTGTTTGAAGGAAGAAAAAACTCGACGAAAAATCTCTAGCGCACAAAGATCCTTGAATTCTAACAGCTGAAGATCTTTTTGCTCCGCTTTAGGCAGGATTTACTGTGGAAAAAGAACAGTATGGAGGCCTCCAGAGAGCTGCAATTCAAAACAAGCACTAATGTACAAGCAAAAGCCTAATTCACACAGATGCAGCATGAGAAGCTGTACCTTCAGTGGTTTTTGGCACACAAAAAAAAACTTCCAGTGGTTTCTTGTCCAGTTAGAAATCATTTCAGCATATATTGGCAGCAGATTATTTCCTTTCTGTGCTCTGACTCTGTTCCTCAAAATGGAATAGCTCAGAAAAGCGATAAACTCTTCCCTGATCTCTGATTTGAAAATCTGAAGAAATCCAAGAAAGCTTCATTGGAAGAGACACATCTGCTGAACTCGAAGTGTCAGTATTGCTTCCTCTTTTTTTCCTCTTCTTTCAAAACACAAGTCAGACCTACTCTCATTTAGCATCTTCTAATTTAAGTTGGAGGTAGTTTTTTTCCAAAGTCTATTACAAAATAAATTTTCTGTCTTCTACAATTAGCAGAGAACACTGGCCAGCTGCCCAAGTAACTAATCAACGTGAAACTTTTATCAAGACATACTGCAAAGGATATACACTATTAGGTGACAGATTCTATCACTTTTTTTGAAATTCTATCACTACTGAATTAAAATTTCTGCCATAAATCAGTTTCTTGATGTTAAACTTTGTCTTATTTGAGAAGACGATAACTAACATCAAATATTTTGAAACTCCTGCAAGGAAATATTTTGAAAATGCTAATGTCCTCATGGAAGAAATGCTGTAAAGTTATCTTCACTTATTGCTACCCTACCCTTCAGATGAGCAGAAAAGAGTTCTAGTTTAATTGCACAGCAACACAGCCAGAAATAGACTCAGACAGTGACATCTGCACCAGAATTTCTCAGCTAGTTTGAAAATTTCTAACAAGTGCTTAGTACTGTAAGTGGTTCCCTGCTTGGTAGCTGAATGCAAGACTACTTTTGCTTAAAGAAAATTTCAGGTGCTTAAGAACAACTAATTCATCTCCTTTGCTCTATTTTGTGTTTCCTTAGCAATCCATGCTACTAAGGATGTTTGCATCACTCTTCAGAGAAGTATTCAGCTCCTTGATATACTTTATGGACAAAAGGCAATGGGTGCTTTTTTTTTTTCTTTGTCTGTGTGTGTGTGGAGATGCCTCAATTGAGACCCATATAACTTTCTTACCACTCCCTCAAAACCGGGTGCATTGCAAAAGTGCACATGCTAAGCAGCCTGAGCATGCCATGTTCTACACCACAGATTTAATTTTTGTCTTTTTATCTTACTCAAGAAAAAAAGTTTCAACAGATCCTTCTTCTTGGCTTCTCCTTTTGAAGGATCCTTATGAGCGAAGAAATTCATCAATGCCATTAGCTGCATCCTGTAAGGCTCCCTGACAAGTTAATAAGTACAGGGTCCAAAATGTATAGTTATGAAGGCCTCAAAAAGGATTCCAGGTGCTCCCTTGAGCTTTGGGTGTCTTCTCAGTTCTCCATCTGCTCCAAAACAACCACTGAGGCCCACTGAAGATTTAGATGTATGAGTAGTGTGTTGGATCACTGAATTTATAACAATTATTGCATATAACCCATTGCTATTTTCTTCCCAAAAAGAAGTTGTTATAATATTTTAGCAGGCAATACTCTACATCAGAGCATACCAGCACATCTGTGTTGATATGTGATTCTAGTCAGACAAAAAAATTTCAAATAATACCCAAACCCTTAATTCCCTTCTGCAAATCTCCTTGTGGAGCCCTGCAGTCAGGTTCTGCTTCTCCTTCAAGCCCCTGCTCTACTCCCTGATGAGAAATTACATTTTGTTTGGATTGCAGACTTTTTTTCCTCAAGGTGTGCCAAAGTCACTGACTTGCACTTCAGTGGCTGGTGACAGCAGTGTGCCCACCGGCTCCTGAGGACTGCAGCTGTTTGTTCTCTTCACTGCTCAGACTTGAATATGCCTACGGGACCTCAAGGAAAATGTGCATCTGAATATCTGAGGCTGTGTTGTACAATATGTTGTCTAATTTCAACACTGTGGTACGCCGGCTTCCCTAGGAGGCTTCTTAATGCAGTCTTACTGCTCAATATCCTCTGGTGGCTGCATTGCTCGTAGCTCACTGGGGAGGTGGCAAAGCAAAGCCCCTTGAAAACAAACACTGCTCATCCTTGATGGGGAGAGGAAGGAAAGTAAACAAAGACTGTGCTGGCAGTGTGACAGGAGGGATCAGGCAGCCTCTTCTCTTTCAGAGGCACTGGCAGCCCCCATTGGCCAAGCTGCAAATGCTACCTGGTCCATCCAGCTGTGTCTACACCATCTAGTAGCCCTCAGGGGAGACAACATCCAACACCTTCCATGCACCAGCTGAATGGGGCAGCTTGTCCAAGTGTGACTCTCATAGAAATGAGGATCTTTTTGAGGAGGCCAGCAATGTCATAATGGCATCACCCCAAATGTTTTAATCCCGTGTACAGAGAAAAAGAATGTATTAAGGTGGACAGGGTTATTCCATGATGCTGCTGCTGGTTAACACCATGTTTTGAATCAACGTTTCACTGCAGGATATTGCCTCCGTAATATACTGCATCAATACATCAACAAAGGAGTGTAAGTCTGATACTTCACTGTTCCATAAATCATCCTCCCATCCCCAGCTGTAGAATTTATTGATTAGCAGGATGGTATCTGGGAGGAGAAACAGCTCTCAGGATGGTTTGTTTTTTTTTTTTTCCTAGTGTTTACAGAATAGGCAGAAAACAAATTTCTTATTTCCTTTTGGGGGATCACGTGCTGTGTCTGGGAAACAGGACCAGCCTCAGATCTTTCTTCCTGCCGTTCCCCTTGTGCTGCTGTCTCTGCAGAGGCACATTTCCCATCCCCATGGAAACAGGATGAGGAGCACAATTTGCCTCTCTGCAGAGGATCCTCTCAATAAAGCTACCCAGAGGTCTTGGTTTCTCACAACACAGGCAGTGACACCAGGACTCCCTTTGGGGTCTGAGCTGCCCTTGGACACCTGCACCAGCTCCTCCCAGCAGTTTTCATTCCCAGAACCCCATGTTTTTCTCTTCCAGAAGTCCCACTGCAAGACAGAAAGCAGCTATTATTTTTCCTGTTAAGCAATGGGGATACCTGTCTGCAGCCTCCACTAACTGGTCTACCAAAAAACATTTTCTCCCTGGATATTTTTGTCTAATCCAGGGCCTTAGAGGGATAATGTTTTCCATCACGTCTGAAGGAAAAAAACACAAAACTGTAAAAGCTGAATGGAACTCTCTAAAAATGTCTGTGAATAAATTAAATTGGATAAACAAACTGGATTAATGAAATCCAGTTTCAGGATTTCATTGTTCAGGAGATGATGGATCCAATGGTCAATATCTGCCATTTGGGAATGGTGAAATCAGTTGTGTGAGAGAAAAAGTAGAGACAATTTGCAGTGAAGGAAGAAGTAAGGTGATGCATATTCAAGTCCACTGCAATGCTCCAGGGGGATGGACTTTCCTGGAGAAAATGTTGAGTCCAGTTCTGCAATTGTCCTGTTTAAACATACAAGTAAATTAAAAAAAAATAATTAAAAAAAAATTAAAGAAAACCCCCAAGGAAGAAGAATACCCTTAATATTACCTGGTAATCAGCATTTTATTCAGAGAATTTCTTAACTTTTCATATGACCCCAGATCATGTTAGTACAGAGTACTGCCTTTCGGGACTTCCAGTGTCTACACAACTGTTCTCAGAGATGCTGTGTTTTCTCCTCCAAGAAGAGATGATATTGCCAACTATCAGGTTTCTCATCCTGATACCTGGGGCCAAACAGCTGATGATTAAAATCTTTCAGCAACATGAGTTCTGAGCAAAGAAGAGTCAGTCACGATTGCTTCAAAACTCCACTTTCCTCTAGGTGAAATCGGGTTTTAAGATTATTTTCTAGAAGATTGGAACTGGATGTCTTTTCAGATTAGTAAATCAACCACTACATGGATTAAGAGAACTAATAAGAGGAGGTTATCAGTGTGGAATAAAAAGATAGTTAAGGGAAATTATAAAATATATCTATTGTGGAGTAACTTCTGATGCAGGAAACCCTGTACTATAAATGAAAGAACACACTGAGAATAATTCTAAAGACACCATATATATAACACAAATAAAAATATAGTCAAAAGTCAAAAAAGGAGCAATCAAATTCCAAACAAGTTTTTGATGATGATTATTATTATTATTAGCAAACAGCAAAATTATTTAGGTTATTAGATGAAATGTCAATTTTCATTGAATAACTGAAAGTAGCATCTTACTACTTATTAATTTTCAAAATATTTTGTGCTTCCATATTTAAATTCATAGTATCAATTTCAGGTTTTTATGGAGCTTGACACTTTTAATATTTAATGCTCATAATATTTTAATTGACAAAATTTACTGGAGAAGCCATAACATAGTAAGATATGCAAATTTCCAGCTGTTTTAATAATAATTGGTATCTTTTTTTATTTTTTTTCAGCAAAATATTTGGTCTCATTTTGTCCTCTTGAAATAGAAATCTGATTTGAAACAACACCAATTTAACATGGTGCACTTTTATGTACTTTACTTGTTTCAATTATTAACTTTGCCAAATGGCCATATGGAAAGTACTTTTTAATGTGCTGTTAATTCCCTGACTTTGTACCATAATACATATTCTCAGCAAAAAGTAAGGAAGTTGCATCACCTTCTATCCTCATGCCACTTTGTTCTGACTCAACTATTTTCATTGCAGAGACAGAATATCTGTCAGCTGGTATAACTGGACATGCTTTGAGGGTCTCAGTAACTATCCAGCTCAAATTCCTATTTTGTGCTTTTGGAGACTGCAGACAAAGAACAATAAATAGGTGCACCTCATCTCTCATCCTCTAACCCCAAGAGTGATCTGTGGCGCCAACCCAACTTGTGCAGCAACAGGTCAGTTTTACCTGATCTTTGTCAAAAACAACCCTCAGGGAAAACCAAGGGCTTTTAAAAAGACTCTTCTGCCTGTTTCATCTTCACAGGAACTTCTAAGGGAATGCAGCACTGTGTATGACGGTCACACCGAAGTCAGTTTTGGTTCACAAGTTATGTTCACTTTCCAATTCCATTCCAAATATACTGGGGCAACATAAACCACACTTTTCAGTTCATCCAATTCATGCCTGATGAATTTCTTGAAGAATGGAGCCATGAATTTTTAACAACTCTGCAAATATGAGGGAAAATAATGTATATTCATTTCATTATTTTCTAAGCAATTGGACAAGGGAAGTTGTCCCTGTGCTCCCAACAGAGGAATCTTACATCAGCTCAGATACTTTGTGCCAAGGCAGTATTTCATGCTCCTGCCCTGGTCAATGCCTCACAGAGAACAGAAGAAAGGTTGATGTCTGCTCTCTGTTCCAGATCAATTTTTCCTTTCTGACTGTTTGCCAGAGGAGAAGGGAACATTATAACTTTTCTAACTACTCCAAACTACCTGGATTCCTTGTTGCCTTAAGAGAAAAGATCCTTGAAAATCGAAATGTCAGCTGAACTGCTGCTGCTGAGGGGCTCACAAGTCACAGCTTTAGATAAGTCCCATCTTGCTCATTTTTCTCTCTCTCCTCTCTTGAGCTACACCTGCAGCTTCCCACTAATAAATCAGAAGTCAAATACACTGCCTTAGATTTTATCAGAATGTGCACAACTGAGTGTGAGAGCAATAGGAATTTGCCAGAGTTGCTTTATGTACCTTCTCTGTTAATTTTATCCTATTTTGGAGCTCCATGGGTTAAAAATAAGCTGAGCCATCACTTGCTGTGCACATCTGAAAGGTCAGGGCTATAATGTATAAATATCCTGCAATATTTAACATATTTTTCAATCTACATCCCTATGGTGTCCCCAGAATAAATAAAAAAAGATGTTGTGTTTTTCTGACTGTAACCACTGCTGCTTTTCCTGTTCATTAAAGCCACATATTTATGTACTTTCTTCCCAGCAACAGTGTCTGAACAGGACTTATATTTTACCTTCACTTTTCTACAGCACAGAAAACACTGTCACTGCCTAAGAGCTAAAAATGACAATGCCATAGCAGCCTCTAGCCATTATTATTTGCAGTGGAACGTGGTTTTCATTTTTGCTGCCTTCTAAGATACGAGCTATTTCTCTGAATATATGTGCACGCACACGTTGTCTCAGAGGAAGAAAAAACTCAACCAGCTGCCCAGATCCAACAGTTTAACTAAAAGGTGTTGGTTGATTTATTAGCAACCAGTTTCTGTGGCCCCAGTCCCAAGCACTGATCACCCTCACATTCCCACCTGAGATGCTGGGTTTCTTCCTGGCCATTTAGAGACCATGCTGTGATGGGAGGAGGCAGCGTGCAGGCTGCTTTCCCTGACCCCAGCAGGGGGCTGCAGGAGCTGAGGAGACAGGGCATGCTGGATTTTGCAGTTCTTCCAATGGGGCAGTAACTTCTGGCAAAGAGCAAGGGCACAGGAGGGTGGCAGCTTCACCCATTAACGCCCAGAACTTGGCCACAGACACACAATAGCCTCTTAAGGGGTGTTTAAATTCTAGCTTCTGAGAAGAAACTTTCATCAAAACAGTGCTTGAGGTGCAATGAGAATTTACTGGACCTAATTTTCCTTTTTTTCTCAGCAAAGTTTTGCTATGACCTCCCAGGAATGAGGTAAGTGGAGCAATTGAAAGACAGAACAATATTTTGGATAATGCTGCAAATTACAACTCGTAGCAACCTAGGCTCTGACTAGCAAGTGCCTAATCTCAAGCACAGGAGAAATTCCAGCAAAAAACAGTCTGTATGCTCAAGTACCCTGCTGAATTTGAGTCTTGGTGACTATTTTCTTCCTATTGATTCATATGTATCCTGAAATTTTCTGGTCACACCGCTGAACGCAAACACAGAAGCTCATCCAGCTCACAGAAGGTTGGTGTTCCCTTTCTAATCATTGTGTGTCAGGGCCACAGCAGTGATTTTATCTGAAAACTTAGTTTATCAATTAATTTCCAGATTTATACATCTGTAAAAAAAAAGTTCTCAAAATAAGCTATTGTCAATATTTTAAATCTTTTGGTTGAAGTGAAAACACGGATTTGATCCCATGCACTCCCATTTACCTACAGACTGGAGCAACCAAATTGCTGTTAGGTATTTGCAGTCATTCAAGGTAAATTATCCATCAAACACAGGTCAGCTAGAAGCTATTCTGAACATAATGCCCCATGAGTCAGGCTCACTAGTCAGTAGTGGAAAGGAAACCATGAACAAGTGTCTCTCTCTACAATGACAGTGGAAAGGGTCCAAATACCACTACAGATACTTGATGTTTAAACATCTCAAAAAAACAAGACTATGAACACTTAGAACCCCACTCCCCCAGATGGTATTATTAGTTAGTTATACTTCTAAATCTCTAGGTTTCTATATCTCTAAATCATGCATTCGGTCTTCCCCCTTCTGAAAACAGTAGAAATTTTGCTCTGAGTTCAATTGAGCTAATGGGAAATTACCTAAAAACAAAAAGCCCCAAGCACTTTTCTCTCTTTGTTTCATTTGTTGTTAGGGTTATGGCTGGAAAACAGCAATCAAGTGCAAAATTCCTTACCCATTTTTAGACCATAAAGTGTCTATAATACAGGTATCTACATGTGAGCTGGTGTTTAAGACTTTGTTACAGTTAGACTTCAGATTAATACAGATTAAGCAAAAGATGGCTAGCATTGGTGGCAGCTGAACATCCAAGCTATTCAATTGTCCAGCCTAAATAATGGAAGATTCAATTGCCTAAATATTGATGCCATTTTAACTATATCCAGTTTCTGCTTCAAATATGGTTGGACCTCCCAGAAGTCCTTGACGTCTCTGACACCCCAAAATATCTCATATGGCAACAGGTGGCACACTGAGGTAAAGAAATCACGTGCCATTTACTTGGGCACCATTGGCTTAGGCACGTATGGACACCCACATGCAAAGATCTGAACTTCCATGTCTGCAAGCTGGAACAGATCTGCATCTGTTTGCACATGCACAGTAATATGCTGCATCATTAAAACTTAAATTCACCTTTATTTGGCTTCTGCTTTCAGCTTCCCAAGGTCTCATTCCTGCATTTGCTTCTGAACTGGTGCTGCCCACAACTCTGGAGGAGAAGGGTGTGAGTCAGGTCTCTCCTCCCAAGGACACAACTGCTGCAGGCTAATTTGTAAGAGGGGAGGCTGGTGGAGCCACTCGAGCAAGTTCAGCCCAATATTTTGTAAAATCAGAGGGCTGAAAAAATAGATTTATGGTCTTCAAACCTCAACTCAGCACAGACCAGAGAGAAATTAATCAGGCAGCATTATACACATTACATCTCCAGGCAAGGCTTCTGAAAGAAACAAGTAAAGGAACTCACAGAAACCAGTTTTTTTTTCCTCCCACAAGCCCATTTCAGAATATAGAATGCTTCAGATGTTAAAATGTAGTTTCTTTCTTGTCACTGTGATAACATTAGCTTTAGGTTCCTTCCTGCTGCGGTGTCACAGCTGTTGCAGACATCAGTTGGATTGCACAGAACATAAGTTTGTCATATAAATTTAAGCTAACCAATCTCTCATCTTGCTATAAAACCTAACCCGGTCATCTTCTGCATAATATCTGGCCATTGGAATAATAAAGCTGTTATAAAAGCATCTTGACTAATTGCATCCATCAATAAAGATGGATTCTACACAAAAAAAGCATCAATTAAAACAATCAATCCACAAGAAAGCAGTCACTTTTAATGCATCATTTATCACAACAACCTGGTATTCTTCTCTCCCAATTTTTAGAAATCTTGTTGCCATAACAACTGGATGTAGCCTTTACACACAATGGGCCAAATCCTGTCCATAGTGACACAGATGTAAATTCAGAATAGGTTTGCTAAAATGCCTGGAAAAACAGTGGTGCAAATACAATCTAATGGGGCAGAATGGGACCCACTATCTCTTTGTGTTACCATTTTCTTCTGCTGCTTTGCCTTGTCAGGAAGACAAGATGTTTTTCTCTTCTACTCTGAATAAGCTCATAACATAGTAGAATAATCAGACAGGTTAAACAACAAAGGAGTGTTACAGCTTAAATACCATATAACTAAATTTTAAATCTGTATATTAACAGGTTTTTAAAAGCCCAAGAAAAGACTAAATATCAGATAAGAATATATTCTCTCTTTTCAGAGGCCACATCTAAATCTAATATAATCAATAACTAATATAATAATCTAATATAATCAATAACTTGTGTAATAAGAAAATATAATGAAGGTAAATTCATACTTGTTTGTCCAAACAGAAGATATACACTCTCACAGAAAAAATGCCTTGGAGGGTCCTGGGTCCTATTATCTAAAGCAGGAAGCCATGCAGTTAAACCCTGTTTATTTACGTGAAACTCATTTCAAAGACATCATAACAAAATATTCTCAGGCTTGTCTCTCTCCTCAAGGAAATCCATAGGAATCTGCTGTCATGTCATAGTCAATGAGTGGATCATTACACTCAAACAAAGCAGAGTCCAGGAAGAAAGTGTGGATCTATTCTATCTGGATTGTTCTACCAAAGCATTTTCCAGGCTATCAACAAAATAACATTTTAATTAATTATAATAGGAATCAGAAACCCAGTTGAACAAGTGCTTTGGAACTTGGTAGAGATAAATCTGGTAGACACACACCCTAATGATAATTTTAAGACCCATTCCTGTTACAAAACCAAATTATGCCACCAGGCAAATTCTGTAGGTAAGCTGGAGAGACTGATATGCAGAATTTAAAAGGCAAGGAATTCTTTACATGTACTCCACAAAACTAACCAACCTGCAAAGTTCTATATATTAGAGATATATTTTTCCTCATTAAATTCAAAAAGTATGGAGCTGCCATCCTTGACAGTAAATAGCTCGTCACATTTGATGGCTTTCTCTGGGTGAAAGGAGACTCAAAGACCTGAAAAACCTAGCAGCAGGAAGGGAGGTGACTCGTTACATTCAGAGCAATCTTAGAATAATGTCATTTTGGAATGTAGTTTTGCAAGCAAACTCAATACAAGCATTACTAGTGCTCAGATGTCACTCTGAAGATTGATGCATCAACATTGCACTGAGGCAGCACAAGAAGCTCAGAAAAATAGATTAGCAAGGCTTGCTATCCAATGAAAATGTAAGGTTATAAAGTTAAAAAATGCCCCTGGCCAGAACATCAAGAGGTCAATTACTTTGTCTATTTGCCCAAAGGCAGGATCATCTCTAACTACATCATTCCAGATAGCTTTTTATTCTGCTTCCATTTAAAGACCTTCAACAAAGACATTTCACAATTTCCAGCCACTTCATTTCAATGGTTCATTATCTTTATCATTAGAAGGCTCAATGGTGCACTTGAGGGTGTGATTTCAGAATGGATAGGTACTGCTGCAAGATCTTTACTGCAAGATCAGGCATTAAGAGCAGTGAAACCATCTTGACACAGGCTGCATTTGCTGAGCTTTGACTGGATGTCCACTAGCAACAACAGAAGCCCACTACAGTTTTTCTGGTATTGATCAAAACGAGCTGATCTGCTGTCTTTTTCTCCATCACCTCCCTTGCAGTTTGGGTTTCATTTTATTTTCTTTGAGGCCAGGATGTTTCACAGTTCCATCTTACAACTGCTGTGGCTAATGATGAACACTATGGTTTCCAAGCACTTATCCAGAATTTTTCAGATTGATTCAGAATAAACTGTCAGGTGCCTGACTAGTGCTGTACTGCTCAGTGTGTGAACTGGTGTGCTTGTTTCAGCTGGGCTAGAGTTAATTTTCTTCACAGTGGTTACTACAGGTTTTCTTTCCCCCAGCCCATGCCTCCAAACAGAAACAGAACTAGTAAGAAGCTGACAAAATAATAAGTTGAAATAGATTCTGTCATGTTTCATGGCAGACTAATTTTTGTGAGTCTGTGCAGTGAGTGTCACTACAGTACACCACAAGAGGAAAATTGTATCATTTCAGAAAAAAAAAAAAAGTGAACCTAGACTGGGAATCCTACTTCAAAACATTGGATGTTGAAAGGAAACCTTTAAAGCACAGAATCAAATTTGATAGAGGTACTTGGCTAGAATTGAAATGCCTCCCACAGTAAGATCAGTCCTTAAAAGCAATTCTGAATATCAAAACAATAGTGAAAGACAAACACAACTTTTTGAAGTCTGGGAAAATGCCTAAATGATGGCAGATGGCTGGCATTAACATGGGTATGAGGCCCCACTGGCAGCAAAATCTCTTCTTGGCATCTTATAACTGCATGGTGGTAGTGTCCATGCTCCTGTCTGCAGGGCCATTTTACCAGACCCAACAAAGAGTGAAGGTAAAGGGCAGTGAGTGGAAAAATTATAATTCAAAACAGTTGCTTCAGAAGTGTGTGTTGGTAGGACCTTCATGACAGACACAGTAAAAACAAGGCCTGCACTTGACATTGCTGGTAAAAGACTAAGAATAGAAACATTAGCTGTGAAGAAAGAAGCCACTGAATCTGCTGAAAAAAATGGAGAAAGAATCCTACTGACAAAATTTAAAGACTAAATCCATATAAAAGCCTTCAACCAGGACGAAATTCCTAGGTTAGGGAGTTGTGGGGTCTGTGTTAGGACTCATTGTGGTCAGGGGGAGGAGAATCATCACTGCAAGGCAGCACTGACCTCACATGCCTGGAAGGTACCTCCCCCTTTCATCTTATCTGGAAGAGAGGTAAGGAACCTTTCAACATAGGCATCTCAGTTCTACTGGGATATGATCAGGGAACAGAGTCAAATCTGCACCACTGACCAAAAGAATGAGTTTATTACAAGTGTGAGTACTTTCAGAGGAAGAAAATGGGAAGTGCAGCGGAGTTCTCCAAATGGAATGGAACGACACCACAAGGACCATGTGGCATGAGGGTGATTCACCACGTGCACAAAGGAACTAAGGGTTTTTAGCCCAAAAGCCTCAGAGGAGCTGGCCCTCTAATGCATGCTGAGTGCATTACACATACTGAGTGCAACACCTAGAGCAGTGGCACCATTCTTCGTTGGCCATTAGACACTGCTGTCATAGATGTGATGAAGGGAATCTTTATTTTATAACACACTTAAAACCAGACCAGATGCTAAATAGGAGTCTTTACATTCTCTAAAGCAGCAGTGAGTAAAATTATGAGACCTATAAATTAGAAGAAATCATCACTTTGAAAAAATAAAAATAGAAATGAAAGAAAATGCCTGGAAGGGTTTCAAGACATTCTCTAGCCTACCTTCCCTTCCCAAGTCAGGATCTGCTCTTTTTTTTGACATGCCTAAAAAAAGTTTGTCTAACACCTACTCTCAAAGACTGCTACTAATAAAGATTTCTCAACCTCTGGAGACAAACTATTTCCAAATTTAAATTGAAATTCCCCTGAAGCAATTTTAAATGGTTCCTTCTAGCCGTAACATCTACACACATTTCCCTCTTTTTATTCCCCTTCTTTTGAAGCCAGCTCCCTATTTCAAGGAACACAAATCTGATTAAGTCAGTAATATACTAATTTATACTCTTCACAGCCCTGCTGAAATTATTCTTCCTACAGTGCAAAACTCAGCATGTAATTAAACCTGCAAAATTCTATCTTAATGCTGAGAAAAAAGGTTTCAAAGATTTCATTCATACAGGCCTGTTCTTTATGCCCATCTTGATATCCCTGATATGTCTCTTACAATTTGTCCACATTTTATAATGTCAAATGATTTATTGCCTTCTATCTCTTCAATCTAAGTCTTCAGTAATTTTCTATTACAACAGAATTTCTCTTCCAAATTATTTTTAAAAATTACTTTCAACTGAATTTCTTTATATGGCCATATGTGTAATTACTACGACTCTTACTGAACCAGCAGCTTGCATATTATTAAGTGGATTCTGCTCCTCCTGGTGTCATTGGGAATTCTGCCATTGTCCTCAATAAAAGCAGGACTAGACCCCCTGAAAGAACCATATTGTTGGATAATTCAAAGCTCTGGTGAGAACTGACACGCTATATTGACAACAGCTTGTTTTTTTTTTAGTTTAGGTTATCTTAATTGGATTAACCAGTCACTTTATTTTGTGTAATGATTTTATATCTCTGAATGCAACTTGCTATGATTAAATAAGAAGTGTTTCCTTCTTCAATTGACATCAACAAGAACAGTAAGTAGCTTTCAGTCAAAAGTATAAATTCCAGCTTGCATCTCTTCATGCACCAGCAATCTTTGGGTGAAAAAGGGAACAGGGTTAGCATGAGGAAGAAGGAATTCGGTCTGGCAACTGGGAGAGCAAGAAGAATTAACCCAGTCTATCTCTCTTTCAGGTTTACGTCTCAGACAGAGACAAAAAGGATTGCAAAGGCTGCACCCTGCTCTGGGTAGATGCCAGCTTCACAGGTGTGTCCTCTTGTACCCTGTCTGGTTCAATGTAACACTGTTGGTTTACACCAGCCAGGGGTGGACAAAGGAAGGCTGGCGAACAGAAGACAGCATGAAGCGGAGGTGGGGCAGGTTTAGGTTGGATGTCAGGAAAATGTTCTTCACCCAGAGGGTGGGTGGGCATGGAACAGGCTCTCCAGGGAAGTGGTCACAGCACGAAGCCTGACAGAGCTCAAGAAGCATTTGGACAACACTCCTAGAGTGCTACCCTTGGGGTGCCCTTCACAGGGCCAGGAGTTGGACTTGATGATCCTGGTGGCTACCTTCCAGCTCAGAATATACTCTGATTCTCAGGCATTTGCTGCCTGAGCTGAAGTTCAGGTCCTTCATAAGGCAGCAGGTGAGACACTTCCACTCACAGTTTTTGGGACAGCACTTGCCTCAGCTCCCACCTGCCTTGAGTAGCTCTGGCTGATCATTAAGTTAATCAGATTTAGGTGCACTGCCCTAAAAATCAAGCCAGGTTTCGCCTTTCTCATGAGAACTGAGGAAGAGGCAGGAGATTGCCCTTACTATGACATAACTGCAACTTCTCAAGGAGGAAGGGTCTGTCTTGGAAAGAGAGGATCCAGACTGGCTCCACAGGAGCAGGCTGTCAATGACCACATGAGGTTCAGTGGCAGGTGCTAATGTTTAACCCACTTGTCAAAATTCAAATAAATTGCTTTGGCCCGGGCTCCTGGGGTCAGGTTTTTCCCTAGCATTGAACTACGTTAGCAAGGGAAATTCTATCTGTTGGCCAAAAGATTCTAGAGTGTCTAGCACATTTTTATTTATTTTATTAAATACTACCTTATTTAAACTTCATTTTGCCATGAAAAAACATGCTCCAGAGCAACGTGAAATCCAGTTTACATCATCTTAAGCAAGCTGCATACTGGCCAAATAGTTTCTAAATCATCAATATGGTATCTCACTTTTCATCCATAATTTCTTCTGACCAGATTCAGGAATATTTGGCCCAATCATTTCCCAGGCAGTGATCTCGTAAGTGATTAAAATGCCTTCTTGTTCATCATTTATTCAGATTACTAAAAAAGAAACAATTTAACATTTGCTCAGACTTGGGAATTCTTCAAACAAATTTGCATGGCTTTTTCGCTCTTATTTTGTTCTCTGTTGAAATAGATCGATTCCGGTATTTGTGACATAGAAAAATAACCATCCCACCAGTCTTGCAACACATAAAAAACTGGAATTCTACGTCCCCCTGCTGGAAAGATATTTTGAGTATGTGTACAGCATTACACCACCACCTGATCCTTGCTAACCTGGCAGTTTGGAAAGCAAAACAGGCTGATACCTATTGAATTCCTCCACTTTCTCACCTGCAGAGTCCACCCATGGGAATCCCTTTTGGAGAAACTTGCCATTTTTACTTACAAAATACACTTGCCTAAAAGCAGAGCAAAGGATTGCTGTAGTTTTTGTGGGTTTTGTTTTTTTTTTTTTTTGTTAGGATTTGACAAACTTAAATCTTTACAGGGTAAAAAAGGTAAAAATCAGAGCTACCAAATTAAGGTGATAAAATTATCTTCAAAATCTTTATGATGGAAGAAAAATCCTGTCAAATGACTTCCATATGCTAAACTAAATTTTACAAAGAAGTATTTTTAAATGGCTGCCTATTAAAAGAATAAGAAAGCTGAGTAGTTGTTCTGGGTTTTTTTTTCCTCCTCAGAGATATTGCACTTGCAGGAAATTGTGTTGCTTCTTGTGTAAAGCAAGTTGGGACGTCCATCAAGATGAATGTGTTTACGTGCATACCTGGTGGCGTAGTTTGAAGTGGTATATTGTAGATATAAAACTCTGATCAAACTTAACAGACAGGAAGTTTTTGTGCAGTAATTGTATTTCTTTATTCCTTACTAAAACCAGAGCTGCTGCCTGGAAGCATGCAAGTATTTAATTTTGTCACATAATTCCCTCAATTTTGGGCCATGGTAAGTAGCACTTTTGTGCATATCAGCTGTCAATTCCCATTAGAAAATCCAGCTATTACGTGGTTTAGATATAGCTGCCTGATGATTACTGCTGTATGTTGTGAATTCATCGCTCCAAAAATGGCAGAATAAATTGAATAGTGAGGATTCTGTATGAATTACCTCAACCTGTGAAATTATAATTTCGGAAAGCTTTATCATGTTATCAGCTTTTGCTGGAGAGGATTTGCAGAGCACAAGGGAAGAGCCTTGGTGGAAAGGCGATAAATCTCCTCTGACCAAGTGAAGAGAGACCTCTACAGGTGTTTGGTTTTCTCAGTCCAAAGACCTTTGGAAAACATTCCCTGAAACTCTTAAGCAAATTATGTGCCCAGGGTTCAGCTGCTGAGTCAGAGGTGATGGGAGAAGATCCTGACCACACTCCCAAGGGGAGCTGTGCTCTTCTTGGTGCCCACTTCAATGCGGCTCTCCTGTGTTTCCCTGGGGAGCTAAGCCACATCAAGGAGGAGGTACAGGGGGATGTGGAAGCAAGCAGCCCCCAGGCCAGCAGCCAGAGGGGTGGAAAGCCATGTGGTCCAAACACGTACAGGACTGTTCATTCCTGCACAGTGCAGGGTGTGCTGCTTGGCTCTGTGGAGGAGCTAATTAAAGGCCAGACAAGCTTTTAAACAGCCAGCTTCCTTATTCCTCTCTACGAGGCACACTGGGACTCAAGTTACTTATTATTATAACTGTTTTGTAGTATGCACTAAGGCCCCAGAGACAGCATAAATAGAAGGAAGCACACAGTCCTACAGTTTTGCAGAACATAATTTCTGATGCTTCTAAGGAGCTAAATCCATCTGCATAGCAGTAGCAGTCCCTACTGACAATACTCTTTGCTGCTTGAGCAGCACAGTAAGGTGTAACCTTGTTGCAGATTTTTTGTGCATTTTGGAAAGCATGCTATCTTCCTCCATTACTGAGCCTTATTGACAGAGCTAAAAGCAACCTAATGGAAAGCATGAACATCATTTACAAGCATACTTTCTGCACCAGTATTCATATCATTTTTCTCTCACATCTATCAACAAGTCTTGCATCACTAAAAATGCTGGGAAATAAATGAGAAGTAAGAGAAGAAAAATGCAAAGTGGTATTTCTATGACAGACATAACAATGGAAATGTAGAGCTAAAAGCTGCTGATTCTATTCAGCACTTAATCTTTTAAGAAATGTATCAGCTTCCTGTCTAAATTTCCCTGAGATCAGCTTCCTGTCTAAATTTCCCTGAGATCATTATGTTTTAATCTGTAAGTACCAATATTTTTCCAGAAATTTTAATTGGGCATAGATACTGCAAAAGGTAAGGCCAAATTAGGAGCCATATTAAATTTTCACAGTGACTACATGTGCCCTGGAAGATCAGGATTCTGATGTTTCTCATGCACAAACAGGATTAACAGGTTAATATTGGATGCTTTTCAGTCTTCAAGTGTAAAAATATTTATTGATGGAACTGCATGCTGGGGAACTACTGAAAACTAAATGTTCTGTTACTGATATAAAAGATGAAAAGACAATACTCCAGGGGAAACAGAAACTAAGAAAAATAAGAAAGCAAATAAAACCTGACCAAACAAAAAGCAAAGGATTCTCTTTTTTCTAAATTTGGTTTTGTCACTGGTATCTCCACAGGCTGCATAGTGTTGCTATTCCTGTGTGCACAATCTGCCCCAGGAGATATTTGGAATTGCTATATATATCTGTACATTATTTCTGACTGTCTAGGATGTGGCTGTATCAGATAGGATTTCATAAGACCTCTGTTAGAAAAACTCACGGACATATGATTGGTGTCTTCAGTAGGCTGCCTGATCAATTCTCCCCTCACCTGCTCAGCTGTAAAATAGATGGAATAATTTTGCCCTGGCAATAATCAGTTTCTCTTTTCTTACATCATCTGAAGTTTTAAGAAGCGTATTATGGGCACTTAGATAAAGGTCCTTGCAAATTTCCCACAATTTAAATAATAAGTAAAGAAGGAAAAAATATTACCATAACAAGATAATTACAGCAATATACTCCTTGGTCATGGCCAATATTTACAGATATGCTATACTCTGTATGTATTATCACATTCTCACAGGCTGTTTTATTTTTTAATGAATTTGGCTAAGTAAATCCCTCTGCCACACCACCATTACTTCCAGAATCAGCTGGAGAAAGACAGATCTGCTACTGTTTAGAGACAGATCTAGATACAAGGGGGGCTCGTGCACGTGGACCCAAAGCACCGACCTCAGGGACCTGCAGGCATCCCTGGACCATCCCCTGGAGTGCACCCAGATAAACTACTGGGGGTGACACACCACAGAGCACTCTATGTACTACGTGCCATGTGTCACTGGAAAGAGTGTAAGAGGATCTTTTCAATTCCTATCCTTCAGAAAATGCCAGTTGCTGGTCTGCTTAGTCTTGCTGCTTCTTTTTTGTGATGCATCTGGATTTCTGACCCCTCTCTCTCAGGCTGTTTTTCAAGCAAGAGCCTGCACTAAGCCAGTGTCAGTGAGAAATGCAGGAATCTGCTGTTTCCCTACTCATGAAATTTGCATGGCTCTTGTACGGCCAGACACTGCCTGTGTTTTCAGGGATGTGAAAGCTAAATCAAAATATTCACTGTAGTGCACCGTGCTAAGCATAGCTATAGCACATTTCACAGTAAGAGTTTACCTGGCTGCCTTCTTTCAAAAGGCAGGGGGCTGAAATTGTCTTTTTTAGAAAGTAACTGCTGATTTGGGTCCGTTAGCTCCACCTGAGCACTAGCAAACAGCTGTGCTGGCTCACAGTGCTTCTTCAGAGGTGCTTGGGGTCAGGCATCAAGTTGAGGATAGGTGCTGTGACAGGGGGGGGACAGAGGAGCTGGGCACCCAGTTGGTGCTGTGTCTTTTACAGCACACTGTAAGTCAGACCCAGGTGTGTCTCAAGTTTTTTTCCACCAGCCTAATGATAGGCTGCTGGAGCAGTTGAAACTGCTCCATCATGACAAAGAAAGCTGCGTTCTGTCCCCATCTATCTCTGCATGATGTCCCTGCAAGCAGCAGGGTTTCGATCTGCTTGCGCATTTCATCATGCAGCAACACTTCTCCAAGCCAATGCGTTGGCCAGTGGATATTTATAATGATACAATTATTCATCATTCAGAGAGCTCATTATTTCACTGTAGACTCCTTGATATTCTGTAACTCCATATTCCTGTGGGTCCACTCATTTCAGCCCACCCTTTTCATTAATTTCAATGGAATACTTGAATTTAATGCCATGTATGTCCTGTACTTTTTGATTTAGGTTCTAAGGGTCAGCAACAAAGTAATTAGAATCTACAGTGATCTAAATCTAGGACACTATATTTAAGAGTGTCATTTACAAGAGAAACTACTCAAGTATTCATATAATTTAAAGATGAGGGACATAGCTTGAGATGGTATCAGAACTGGGTATCAGTCTCAAGACTGCTTGAAATTGAAGCCTATGTGGGATACATGCTTTAACCTCCTAGTGCCCTGAGAGACCCAATCCAGCAGACACCATTTCAATAATGTGGCACTCAGACACTTACATTAACTGGTGAGCACTCCAGCTAGCAAGCCAGGAGTTACCCTGAGTCTGTTTCCCTCTAATTCAAATATATCATCAGTCAGCTATCAGCTAGCTGACTGATTATTTAAATGACTTATACTGCAACATCCTAATATTTACGCATGCACCCAAAATCTTCTCCTTCAGAAGAGCTCAGCAGTGGCATGAAAGCTGTTGTAATCAACGAAGGGAGTCAACAGCTAACAAAACATGCCACAGCATATCCTGTCCCAGAAAGCCATTTCACCCAAACTACGCAATCCTGTCCAAACATACTCAGTGGCTATTGTTTATATTTCCTGAAGGGATTTAGCAATGACCTGCATTTATAGATATTCCTTATATGGTTGCACAAGGGATATAATTTGCAAAATCTATGTTTTTCAAAGGCTTTACAGTTTAAACCACTCTGGAGAATTTTCCAAGAAAATGTCATCTACTGTGTCAAAAATCCAATTAAATAACAGCCTGGCCATACTTCTTGTTCAAACCACAGTCGAGAGCAGAATTAATGCTCAAGCAGATTTCATATTATTATGTAGAGGATCAGAGATCTGTACCTGCTAAAGCTCACGGTAGAAAAGTACCTGTAGCACTTAAAAGATTGAGTATTTACATTCTAAGGAAAGACCTAAAACAACTTCAGCTTCAGGGTGGTAAACCTCTGTTATTCTATTACACAAAGCATATCAGAGTGCTGTGCCATCCAAACAACCTATCTGTCATCCTTTAGATTTACTGTCATATGTAGAGTCATGACTGTAGCAAAAAAGTGTAATAAATCCTATACATTTCATATGTCATGACCAAACAGATTGATCTATCTGTGAATTGCTCTAAGGGCCCACTAAACAGAACAGAACAGACTGATACCTAAAGCCAGGTCTCTGTTGCTTCTAGTTTAAAATGGAAATCTGATTCCAAACTGCAGCCCTCAAAAGGGGGGATAACATGAACTCAGGAGTATGGCTGGTCATGAGAAAAGAAAAAACCTCAGTGGGAAATTGCATTCTAGCCTGACTTTTCAGCCTCAGCTGGGAGCAGGAAAGACACAGTTCTGGAAGCTTCCCAGCACCTAGCAAGCCCAGGACAGGGTGCAGAGGCCAGTGCAGGCTGACCTGCAAAGCCATGACAACACTGGAGTAGCACAGAAAGTTTCTTATATTAAGAATGAATTCAATTTTGCTATATTTTTTTAAACTTAATTTCATAGTAGCAAATTTGTGTTTTCTTATTAGCAAGTTATTTTATCTCTCAGTCTTGCTCAATGCTAAATCTGTGACTAGTATAACACTGGCTTGATGTAACACGCACTCCCCATTTTTGGAATCATTCTTCCAGTGTGGAAAACATTCTCTCTGCCACACTAAATGGCAAGATCCTCAAAAACGTGCAGTGTTGCCAACCCTGAAATGTAGATGTTAGCAAATTTGGGAAAAGTGTCCTTCTCAGCAGAAGTCAGCTTGAGTATCTTAAGAAAAAGGCAAGGTAATGAAAGAATTAAATGTATGAGTGACTGTAAGATGCATCTGTGAATCTCTGCAGTCTCACAATTCTTACTTTCCTAGCTCTGGATTGTTTATAAAACTCACAGAATCACAGAACCAGTCAGGTTGGAAGGGATGTCAGTGGGGCACCTGATCCAACCTCCTGCTCAAGCAGGGTCATCCCAGAGCACATTTCACAGGATTGTGTCCAGATGGTTCTTGAATATCCCCAGTGAGGGAGACTACACAATTTCTCTGTGCAATCTGTTCTCATGTGCAATCAGCCAAGCATTAAAGAAGTTCTTCCTCATGTTCAGCTGGAACTTCCTGTGCCCATCCACTTCCTGTGGAACTTCAGTTTCTGCCCATTGCCTCTTGTCCTATTGCTCAGCACCACTGAGAAGAGCCTGTATCCCTCCTTTTGGCACCTCCTCTCTGGATATTTGTGTACACTGACAAGGTTCCTTCTCATAACCAAGACTGAGAAGCTCAAAGAATCACAGAGCATATGAAAGAAAAGCAGCTTTTAAATGAAATTCTTCACTGGGGCATTACTTTTTACCTGCATTCCCAAGGTAATTGGATGTATTTAATCACTACCTGAGTGCCTGTGTCTCTCCTGCCTCCAAAACATTGTCTGAACCTTTTGGTCAGTTTCAAAGAAATCACATCTGATTAAAAATTCCCAAAATCTCCATGAAAGAAGATGGCCAAGATGGATTCCCTGAGGTGCTTCCTGAAGGAGAAGAATCGCAGAAAGTGGCAGGGCAGGGGAGGAGCCAGACACTTTACGCGCTTAACTTCAGGGGATTCCTTTGTGAGAGCACCACGATGCCAAACTTCTCAGGCGCCTTTTTGGACAGTCAAGACATGGGGGGCTGCAGAATAAAAGCCTTTGGTGCTGCCACTTATAGTTCTTCCTAACCTGGTGTTTCATATTTCATTATTATCTTTATCTTTTACCTGGACTATTTATATCTCTAGCTGTAACCATTTGTTTCCAGTCCCCTGGTTCTTTAAATAAGGCTGTCTAAATGTATTACTGTCATTTTTTGCTATTATTATTTAATTTAATTTTTTTGTGATGTAAGCTGCAGGCATAGCTCTAGCCATTATATGGCTGTTTAATTTGAAGTAGAAATGTACCTAGAATAGTTTCTCTTTTCTTTCTTTTGGGACTTACAAGTTTTTTTCTAAATTATGAATGCTGCCAGCCTGTTTTTCATTTAAGATGTAATTGACTATCTGAATAACCTCCCAGTTTTCTGTCAGTTGGGTTATACAGGAGTTCTAAGTCTTGCAAAGTGTTTATCCAAGGCTTCATTTACCAAGCTGATTTGGCTATCCTTATATGAAGGTCAATGGTAAATGGAAAAATTCCTCTTTTGCTGGCTCCTCCTTTCAGACAGAATTAGATACTTTTGGGCAAGGGGAAATATTTTACCCTGAATTTTATAGGACATGTAAATCATGTTTCTAATATTCTTGGAAACTCATGTGATTTCCCTTGAAATCTTTCTGCAGTGGATATATGCCTGGGTCACAACACATTTCAGAAAAGGGGATCTGCAACATTTCAAACAAAAATTTCTAGAGATTCCTTGGCAGAGGGGTCACAGGTATGGGTATGCTATTGTCTCTCATCTGTAAAGGAAAAAGAAAGATTCAAGCAGGTGACAAAATCCAAGAGTATGCCCAAGATGGAGGGTAAGATCAGCCATTTCATGTCAGGGCAAAGAGCTCTCCTTGCTCTGCACATTTATCTCACACTGGATGCAACCGAGAGGAAAGGTCCCAAATGAATGAAGCCAAAACTGCACATTCCTCACAATCCCGTGCTTAGCTGTAAAAGTTCTTCTTAGTAAAATGCAGAAGTTAAGGAGAATAATTTTATTTATATCTGCCCTACTTCATAGTCAAATACACAATTCATTATTCAAATATTCCCTGCTCAAGATGAGGTATAACTGGGAAGGAAGAAATGCTGACTAAATAGGAGCACAACTGCATCTGTTTCTTGTGAGCAGCTGGAGGCAATGAACTGTTATTAATTTTATTATGTATTTTGTAGTTGCCAAAAGCAAGTTGGATGTAAAGCTCTACAAGGTGTATGGAGTGAAAATGACCTCCCTGTTGTTGGCTGCATCTTCTCAGTAAAGCTCTTTTTCTTCCTCTTCCGCTTTAAACTGTGTGAACAGCAAGTGAATATTCCTGAATATTCCAGTCATTCTTAGGATGTCCCAGCTCTGGAATCTTCTCCCGTGAACCCACATGGCTGAGCCACCAAGACCAAAAATCAAGTGTTGCAGGAGTGGCAGCCTACCATTCCTTTCTGTTTCTGTTTTCCTCGGATAAAATCCACGGTCATTCCATTGCTCTTTCTTATCACCAAGAGCATGAAGTTCATACTTTAGAGACAACCTCTATGGTATTAAAATCTTCTGTGTAACACCATCAGTGATTTCATGCTTGTGATGGATGGCCCTGTAATGCATTACCATGTCTTCAGAGATATTTGGGATGCACAATAGGCCCTTGAAGTGAAAAGGTGACAGTAAATGCCAATTTTCTTCTGGTTTTATTTCATACCCAGCGGACTATGAAGTGGGTTGGAGTCAATGAAGCATTCTGGAGACTTGTACAAATCATGTTGCCAATGCAGAAATAGGACATGTAAAATTTTTCCCTCCTAACAAATATATAAGCTAAAAACTTTTGGGTTTGTAACTTGTTTGTTTTGATCAACTGATCCTTTGAAATAAAAAAGATGAGGACTGCCAATTCAGTCAACGACAGTTTGGAAGCACAGAGTGGACTTGAATTTGAAAGCCACTGTATTATTCCAAAGTCACAGAACTGAAGACATTAAAAGGGGTCCTGTGAGATACCAAACTCCTACAAAGTACACAGAATTTAATCTATTTTTGCTCTATTTTTCTCATTATTGTAAATAGCTAGACACATAAAGACGTGCCATTAATCTCATTATTTTACTCTCTTGTGCATTGAATTCCTACATTTTGTGAGAGAACATATACAAGCAAGAGCTCCGAGCCAATGTTTTGATAATTTCATCACTGTTTCAATGGAATGAAGCTGCTGGAGTGAAATAATCATGGCACCCACATTGCATTTTGAAAAGAGCTATTTTCCTTTTTAGTTCTGAAGAGTAAAACATTGTTCAGACAACAGCCCATAAGCACCATCAGCATCAGAATTTCAACCTTTCCTGAAACAACAGCAAGCAGCAAGAGAAAGAACTCCAAATAAATTTTCTAGTAGAATCCAGGTATGCGTCTCATCATGGAGCTTGGATTAATTCAATTCTTTCTCCACCTCAGCAAGCAGTTTGGGGCTATTGACAAGCAAGATGGAAGAGATGAAAGTGCCAAGTGCAGCAGTACTTTTAGGTTAGCAACAGTGACAGCTATTAACACAGCACAGAAAAGCACAACATTTCTGCAATGAGACTACTGGGGCTAGTGACAGAGGGGTGAGGGTAAAGCAACAACCTGCCCCATTCCTGAACAACTGCTTGCATTAGGGACCAGGTTTAAGAGCAGACAATTTGTCTGTGTGTGGTGTTTCATGACTAAGACTGAAAAAGTTACTTTGCAAGGAATTTTAGTCTTAATGAATTTAGCTATTTCTGATGTTCAAAGAATATCCAGAAACAGCTCACAATTACCTCTAATTTATCAATTGATGAAATTTACACATCTTTTTGCAAGTCTTTTCAGTTGTCTGGATTGATTCAGTCCAATATTGAAACAACTTTGGTTAGCTGATAATAGTGACAAATCATACAGGATTGCTGTTGTTCCTGGGTGGATTAGCACAACTCATAATTAAGAGAAGGTTTCACAGGATTCACTCAAAATCTTGAAGGGGTTCAGGCTTTCAAGGAGCTGTGCAATAAATGCCACATCCTAAGGTTCCTTCTTACCCCTCGTGCTGCTTCCCCAAAGGTGCACTGCCTAGTGCCTGCCAAAGTGATGTCCCTGTAGTCAGCAACCAGCAGGGTCAGTCCCCAAAGGATCTTTGTCCCTCAGTGGAAAGCACATCCTTTTCAGGAAGTTCTCAGCTTCTCACAGCAGATATCATATAAGTGTTCCTGTGCAATTGCAGAGCAATTTTCCACTCTCTAATTGCAATGACTATGCCCTAGCTAGAGCACTCGGAGTGCTTCCAAGCTCCCAGGACAAGGCTAGCCAGACAAAGTGAAATGTTGAGAAATGAAATGGTCCCAGATTGGGATGAATGAATGCAGGATTTGGGATGGACACTGCTGAATGTGCAACCTGCAGCTAGGCCTAGGTGCACCCTGTACAACTTCCTTGTTGGAATCTGGGTATAAAGATTGAATAGTGAGCTTAACTTAGCCACCAAAAAATCAAAATTAGGTTATTGAAGGAAAAAGCATCTAATGTACTTTAAAGATCATTGCCTATCAAATTCACTTGGAATGTGCATTTTAAATTTTATTATCATCTGAGACGAAAATTTAGTTTAGGCCAGTTCTGTTCAGGTAGTTTTGTGGTTCATGCCAGGACATGAAGAGCTTACCAAATAGTCCACTTTCCTGCATTATGTCTGCAAAATCTGACAAAGTTAGAGAATAATTTTGATAAATATATCTATTCAGGATTTATGGGTATTAAGCAACCCAGATTCTATCCCCTCCATTTGAGTTTTGGTACAATCATAGCCAGAAATTCCCATTTTTTTTTTCCATTTGCAATATGATCAGTTTCAGCCTCTTGCTGATCATCAGTGGATGAGCAATCTCTACAGCACCTGCAATTGTTTATTCATGGAGATACTTGCCACACTTGATCAAATCATCTCTCAAACTACTATTTAAAAAATAAATAAATTGAATTTCTTAAATCTCTTGCTGTGGGAAACAAGCTTTCTAGATTTCTGGATTATTTCCAATATTCTTTCCTAAGCCCTCTCTAAACTCCTCCCTTCTTTGCCTATGGGTAACCATGAAACTTGTTAAAATAATGAGATTTCTTTTTCTTCCATACCATAGACAAATATCATTTTTTCAGTCAGAATGAATTTACTTGAGTCAAATTTTCCTCCTTTGTGGAAATCCATGGATTAAAAGCCATCAATGCATTGAGGCTCCAGCTGAAACAGATAAAAAATTAATAAAAAAAAATAGAAGGTTGCTATAATTCTAAAACGGGGGCTTGAAGTCACTGAAAGAAGGAAATGGAAATTAAAAAAAATTTGCAAGCTGATACTGATCTCAGCTTCTTAGACATATTTTAGGCAGTAAAGAATGGATGTTTCTCATCTCACTCACTAAGTGAGCCTGCTTCCTCCAGAGGGACTCCTTTATGTCCTAAGAAAAACTGTGTCAGTTCCCAGATGTTCTCCAAATGTTTGACACAAAAGGGTAAACTAAGGACAGAGATCTTGCTGTAAATTACTTTTTTCTCTCTTTAGTGGATTTAAATGAGATGTTTATTATCACCTTAACATCCTTACAGTGGTTTAGTTCCGTGTAATAGCAAAGCCAGTATTAAGTTAATTAAAAGAGCTATAAAGTCTGAAAGAAGCCAGCAGGTTTCTATGGGTTGCTGATCAAAGGGAAAGTGGTTCTTTTTTAAGTGTTTTTTTCTTGGTCCTTTAGAAACACTACATCTCTCTAATCACGTACGATGTTGCTAGGATGACAAAATTACATAAACCAAATAACTTGAAACAAAATAAGGTCAAAAATGGAATTCACCAAAAAAGGGGAAAAAATCAGCTTCAGAAAATCAGACCAGTAATTTATGAGTGACAACAGATCAGTCTAGAACAATAATATTCTGTAATCACAGCACTTCAATGACCTAGTTTAAGGATGAGTAACAAAGGACAGAAATTATGTGGATCAATAATTCACCTGAATGGTAGTAATGCATTCATGTGATAATGTAGTTTGAGTCAATGAGATAAAGCTATGGCTATGCACTACCTGGAACTGAGGGAGCTGTGTGCCAGGGTTACACTCCAATCAGTTGTCAAGTTAACATGCACGTAGATATTTTTAATGTTCAGACCAGTGAACTATTTGATTCCAATCATACACTTACTTTACTTGCACATAATGGATTTTTGTTTGTGTCTGTAAAGAATGGCAGCACTAATATGATCTGTATTCTGACGGAAAACAAAGCAAAATATTCTTTTCCATAATACCTAAAGAAACTTTTTAAAAATGCATGTGTCCTCTGGAAATACCTTTTTACTCTAAATGTTTCAGATCACCTACTTCATTTTCTCCTATGCTTTAAACTACTCTTCTTGTCCAAGTATAAATGGATTTCTGAAGCAGAGGGATTTTTTCTGGGAGAGGGAGAAAGAGAAGGTTGTAATTTGTCATACATATTAACAATGGACACAAAGAAAAAAGGGAAATTTTCTTAGCTTCCTGTAACATTTCCTGTAAAAAATAGTGTATTTTAAAAGTTCTATTAAAGTGTACCCCAGGATAAGTTGTAGAAAGAAAACCCACCAACTTATGAATTTTCATTTTCATATCTTAACATAGATACAACATTGTGTCTGTCTCACCTACAAACCTTTTTACACAGGTATTTTAGCAAACATATAGGACATTTCTTAAAAAGGGCTTGTGTCAGGTAAACAAACTTTTGTAGAGACATCCTAATTTGAAAAGTGCTTAGTGGGAGGATTCTGAGGTGCAGAAAGACAGAATAGAAAACTCTGTGTTAAGTCAGACTTACATGATCTTAAAAAAGACCAGTTATGTTTTGAAAACACTCCGGGTGTTTAATGGTTTTCTGATAAGGAATTATTAGAAATATGAAAGTTTGAAGGGTCAGAAAAAGCAAGAATGATCAGCCTCCATGCACTTTTTATTTTGGATTCATTAGCAATTATAAAATGCTTTGCCACTGAAATCTCTCAGTGATGAGCATTTTTGATGTGCCGTATCAATGGGGCAGGAGAGCTGAAAGACAACAAATTTGACATAAAAATTACATGGCCTTTTGTATTTTCTGTAAAGAACCAGAGGCAATTTGATTCTAGCACAGACATCTTCCAATGTAAATCTATTTTAAGTGTGAGTGTGAGAAACAGAATTTAGGTAGTGAGAAATTTTGTGAATATTTTTTCCCAGTAAGCACAGCCCTGTTCTGCAGTGAGAGGACCTGGAAAATTGGGCTGATTTCTGCTGATCAACTCCATTTCCACAAGCATTCACCATATTATTTATGCAAAATCAATCAGCATGTGGTGTCTTTACACACTGTTCACCTTATTCTTTTCCCACACACTGAAATGGGGACAACATGGTATAAATCCCTCATTGACTCTACACTGGGATACTTCTCAAAAAAGTAAAAAATTTTGATTAGCAATAAAAAGGAAAAACAAGCTATGATTAGTGAACATATTTCTTTCTCTGCATGATTATCTTTGATGGCAAAAGAAAATGGGGGTCGTACCAAAAGCAACCCAAATACCTACGATGAAGATAATTTTAGAAAGTGCTTGAAAAGAACAAATATTTAATCTGGCGTTGAGAAGATGATCTGAAGAATTCATAAATATTCTTAAGGTTGGTACCGGTGTCTTTAATAACTGTAGATCTGTTAATCTATTTCAGACTTTGGACTGATTAAGAACACTGACTGAAAAAATACCTTGTGACTAGAGTGCACTGGCTGAATACTAAGCCAGGCTCCTGCCATGAACGACAGTCTTGAGTGTATCTTAAAGTTTTTGGCTGCATTAGACAGAAAACAAATACTGAAATGGGGCTGTTCTGGAGTAATTTATGAATACTGTATTTTGATCTGCATAAATAAGTGTTCACTGCGAAAGTACAAGAGGGTTGTCAGGAGAAACAAGCAGTGAGATAAGGAGAATGGCTAGAAGAAAGACATAAATGAATGTTTTTGGGCTTTCAAATCATTGACTTTAAAGTTTTTGTTTCCTCAAAGAACAGGCTACAGTAACAGTTTCTCCAGAAATACCAAATTTTGCAAATTTACTGTAAGGGAAGAAGCTCTACTATGAGCAGTAAAGGTTGAAAGGTAAAGGAAATTGTTCAGACAAACTGGGTGAAGAAAGATACTAGTTCATGCTCCAGAAAATTAATCAATGTTTGTAAAATCTTTGGATGCTTATCAGTTTTCTAGTGTCATATACATACCATCATATAGCTAATCACCCCCTGAAATCCTTCTCTTTCCAGTTGCTCACCTTCTGGGTGAGCATGGCTCATGCCTGCACTGCTCTCAGCTCAGAGAAACATCATGTGAATATCCCAGGTGCAATAAAGACACACAGCCTGGCCTGGAGATGCCTTAGGGGAGGCAGAAAAGCACCTACCCCAGGTCACAGGTGCGAGACTACCAAGATGAATTTGGGGCTTTCTACAAAATTGTAAAATTCCTGCTTAAGACCTAAGTTTTGAAAAATGCATGTGTACTGTTGAGCTTAGAAATGAAACTTACAGCTTCATTTATTTGGAGAGCTGCAAAGCCATTAGAAGTGGCACTATTGAAAGTAAAGAACTTTCCATCCAAAACTCTTGAATTCTTCCCAAGCAAGCAAGCAACTCTCCTCTATAGCTAAGAGAGGTGGCATTTTGCTATCATGACTTATGCCAGTAGTGGGAACTTAGCCAGGGGCAGCAGGGAAAATAGTTGTCGAATTTGAAATTCTCCCTACCTAATAATAAATAAGTGCTCCATATATTACACAAATGTTCTTTCTGGAAAATGTCCTCCCCTTTCAGTCAAACTGCACAAAAATATTCCTGCAATAAATATCATAGACCTCGCTCTAAAATCCCTAAGGAAAATCCCCTCCCCAAATCTGTCTATGGACCTTGCTTTCAGAGTAATATCTCTGTTATTGTACAGGGCATGTTATACCCACAGTTTCCAGAAACTATTGGAATAAATAACCTGGTTTAGACTCCCCCTAATTAGAGTCAGGGAAACAATATGTGATTAACAGCCCACAAGAGCCAGTAAAAGCAGGGAAGGCAGAGATTCTGGAAGCAGGGTCATGCAGAGGTCTTGGTGACAGAGAGGTGAAGCAGACTTAAAATCTTCATCATAAGCTGCTGCAGTCCAATTACTGTGCATTTTGCTACTAAGCTCAAAACAAAAATTGTAGGTTGTGACAGGAGAACATGGCTAGGAAAAAGACCCTGAGGAAATGTAAACCTTGCCAAGTACTGAGGAAAGTGAAGAGGAGAACATGCTTTGTCACCCAAAATAATAAATAGGAAGATGCCACCACACAAGAAAACACACACCAAAACCCTCCCCAGAGGTTTCAGACCTGGCATCTGAAATATCACCTTCCTGGGCCTGGTTCTGACACTGTTGAACACTGCTGTACATTGCTGACTTAAGGAATTGTTTTACTTTATAGAGATTATTTCAGTGGGACTCCTCATACATGCAACCAAAGTTAAATTATTAGATTGCTTAAGAGAAATGCTGGATCAAATGCAGAGATCTGTGCAGGTTTGTGTCCAGTTTGTAAACCAAGCAGGGAATGCTTTCAAAAACAGCTGAAAGTTTTTCAGCTGCAGAAAGAATGTGGGGAGTTTCTACAAGTAAATCGAGTGCATCTTAACAGCAGCTTCCAGAAGCCATTGTTGGAATTTGGGTCCTTCTCTATTTCTCTTCTAGACATCCATGTTATAAGGTTTGTGCACAAGAAATTCATTGTTCTATTTGCTGTCACAGTAGGAGCTGTAGGATGTTTGGAAGCAGCTCTAGTGGGGAAGAAGCTTTTGTGGTGAACAACTGCAGCTACAAGCAGTTCAGTGCACAAGCCCTGGAACATAGTATGTGCCTTTAATTTGGATACAGCAATATGAAAAGTTAGAAAACAGGCAGCTGAATATTGCAGTGTGGCAAGGTATAATCTAGGTAGCCTCAGCACAATATGCAGGAGCTACTGGGAGCCTTTGAGTTGAATGACAAATCTTTCCCACTTCCATGCATTTTTAGACACTTTTAAGTTGTTGCTCATGGTGGCACCTGTTGCTGACTTGAGTCTCCTAGAAGCCATCAGCGTAATTTTAGTGGCCATCACATACAAATACTCAGAGTAGCCTGCAGGCATTTGAAGGAGCAGAGAGGGCTTTAATGGTGGATGGATTAAAAAAAGATCTGAAAATACACCCTTTCTCTGTACAGAGGAGTGGGTGCCGTTACTCCCTTGCTCTCCCTTTCAACATCGTTTGGTGCTGAAATGCAGCATTTGTGTCACTGAGTTCAGTGCCAAGATGAGCATTTGCCACCTATATAGGAGCTTAAAGTAGCACAGAGGCTGACAGAAATACCTTGAAGGCTGACAGAGGGGTGGTATTCTGATGTAGTATACTCTGATGTCGGAAGTTTTTATTTACTTTGAATTATATAAGCACCCTGGGGAGGAATATGGCTGAGATTTACTCTGATGTGACCCAGCCACAGTGTGTCTGAAATGCAAAATTATCATGGAGCACTCCCCAAGAGTCTGGAAATGGTGCAGCCTTACTGAATGATAGATTTCTATCAGTTCTCCTGCCTGGATCCCACTTGGTTAATGTAATGCTGATTAAAGCAGGTACACTTCTTCTACAGCACTCCCATTCATCCCTCCATAGCCACTTACTGTATAGACCATGCAGGCTTTTAATTATTTTACTAAACAGGGAGCATTTTTCTTGGAAGTGCATAATGAAATTTTAATCACCATGCTTTTAATTCCAACAGGAAGACCTCAAATAGCAGCAAAGTCCATGTGAAATTCCACATGTGTTTCAGCTTTCCTTCCACAGCACCAAGCTGAAGCAAGGAGTCCAAGGGGAAGGAGGGAGCCTCAAATAATAGATAGCACTGTTACTGTCATCAAGTCATAAACCCCGAGGCTTTGTTTTTCTACAGGAGGGCAAAACCTGTTTTCTGGTGCTTCCACAGCCATGGGTGCCACATCCCACATTCTTTAGCTCACACAGAGCAGAAGAAACATACTTGTCCACTAAGGTATCTATGTCTCGAACTCATAGTCCAGATTACAAGTTAAACTCTCGGAGAAGAGTGAGAAAATGGCTCTCTTTTTTTTGCTATCAAGCACAAATGAGGTTCACCCCATCTTTGCAGTTCATTCTCAGAGGTAAAATATATCTTCAGTCAAAGGCAGCTACCTGGCAAAAAAGAAACCAAGTACCATCACTTTTCTTTACTAATGCAAAAGGTTCCTGGGTAAATTCATCTCAAACCTGGAATCTTTCTCTGCAAGCATATTTTGCTTCAATAAATCAAGAAATCATCAAATTTGGAATGTTTTTCACAAAGATGACCCAGCATATTAAGTTTTTGCAGTGTTTGGTTGGAGGATGCACTTGTGAAGGTGCAATAATAAGGTGAATTAGCTACCAGCTGAAATTAGTTATAAAGAGACCTTGAGAGAAATTCTAGCACAAAAAAAAAAAAAAAAAAAAAAAAAAAAAAAAAAAAAAAAAAAAGATAGAAATCTGATCTGAGAATTCACATTTGCTTTATTAAGCAATGAAAATTAAGATGTCCTTGCATTAAGATTCCCAGGCAGTTTAATCCTTTATTACTAATAAATGATCTTTTATTTAAAGGATTTTGAAGTGGACAGAGATAACAGTTTAATCATTATGATGAAAAGCCAAGATTTTTTGTCTTCAAAGTGCTGAAATATCAGCATACACCAGTAATAATGAACCTTGTTAATCATTAGCATCCCTCAAATATAATGGGAATAACAGGTTTCCTAAGAGCTTGCAAAAGAATTGAGAAAAAAGCGAGTGGGTTTTTTATAGGTTAGACCTTTTATAACTAACTTTATTCATATTTTAATGAGTAATGTATGAATAAGTGGATTTTTAAGTTAACAAATGAATATTTAAAGAAAAAAGAACAGAATGAATTTGTCAATCAAAAGACCTCCAAACCCAGGTACATGCTTCAGGCGTGATCTTGAAAACATTTATGCACATGAGTAACTCGTGACTCATGACTCATCCCAGTAAAGTCAAGGGTACTAAATTAACCTTTTATGAGGAATGCATGTTAGGATGACAGTTTGTATTCCACCCAACACAGTGGAAAAGATAAAACCTCTGCAAGGTAGGAACTAATATAAAGGCATCACCTAAGCTTTCCTCCAGAGAAAAATGAAAGTATTGGGGAGCAGCTCTGTGGGAAAGGCCCTGGGAGGTGGGAGGCAGCAAACTGAACATGAGCACGTGGTGTGCCCAGCAGGAAAGGCAACCAACAGCTCCCGTGTGTGTGAACAGGGGCATGGCACACCGACCAAGGAAGAAGGATCGTCCCTCTCCCTGTGGCACTCACCACTCTACATAGGGCATTGAGTTTAGGGCCCTGCGATGCAGGAAACACATGGGGAGATTGGACGGAGCTTTAGAAGGTTCCAAGGCAGTAGGGGCTGGAGTCCTTGATGTATGAGCAGAGGCAGGAGGAGCTGGGCTGCTTCAGCCTGGAGAAGAAATCACTTTAGGGGCACCTAACAGCCCCTCACTGCCTACAAGGGCTTATCAGGGAGACAGAACTAGATTCTTCATAGTGGTACAGAATGGGAGAATGAGACACTAATGTCCATACGTGGAACTAGAGAGTTTCAGACTTGATTCAAGAAAAACCTTTTTCCCCATTAGGACAGTCTGAAAATGGGGCAGGTTGTGCAGAGTGGTTGCATAGTACCCCTCCTTCAAAGTTTTCAAGATCCAACTGGACAAATCCCTAAGCAGTCTTGTCTGATGCCATAGCTTACCCTGCTTTGAGCAGGGCTGTGAACCAGGTCACTTCCCCTAGCTCATTCTAATTAATGCCACAAATCACCTACTGTTGCTTAAACCATGTAATGTTGAATTGGTTCTAATTAGGGAAGAAATTATTTCTTTATTCCCACATTTCTCTAGAAACTGTAATGTTTTATCCTTCTAATGAAGTTCCTCAAACCTGCATACTACCAGGCAGCCTTGATCCTTCCATAATCACAAGCACTTACCATGAGTTACTGGTATCACTATTTCAGTCAGTATCTATACTATACTCCTGGTATATCACATCAACAGTGAAACAACAGAAACCTATTCAACAGATATTTCTGTCTAAGAATAGATCCAGCTTCCTTCATCAGCCATCTCACTTTTTTTAGTTTTCCCAGTAAAATACCATGATAAAACGATTACACACATCACCATATGAAACTGTGCGTGACCTCTAATACATACTTCTATATTGATGAATACTCTGGCAGGAACATGCACCAGCACATTTGTAAGAGAGTGAAGGAAATCACTATATATGAATCTGGAGAGTCTTTTCATTTCATATGGCCCTTCTTTACACTGGATGCACATACATGGGCTATTTTCAGTTACTCAAAAAATTTATGCACAAAGGTCTCACTCTTGGCTAAGCTCCATGGTAATTCTAAGAAAATCCCACTTTAAAGTCTCTTATGTGTCAGAGCTGTCTGCAGGCATGGGCATCTCTGTAAGGGTCTACCTAGAAACTAGAGATGGTCATGGTTATCAAACCTTATATCCATCCTGGCTGGGGCACTGTGTCAGGAATTTGACTCCTGTAGGCTGGGATTGGGCAAGGGTTGTAATGGGAAATGGTAATATCTCACACGCAAGGCAAGCAATGACTGCTCTTACTCTGCCTTTCTGTGAGGGACCAGGTTTTGTGTGTACATGTACCAAGATCCCACTGAGAACTTCTGTGCTGCCCAGTGCCTGGCCCCCAGTAGGGTTCAGGTAGGAGAGATGGACTCATGAACTCCAGCTACAGGAGTACATTCAAACCCAAAACACTCAGACCTGGGGACTTTGACTTTGTAGTGAAAGACAGAGACATCCAAGGAGGTTCAGCAGCTCTGAAGTGACCGTTCTTACTTACAAAGTCTCTGGGGATTTATATCCTCTTAAATACTTATGCCTTCTATATCTAGCCATAAGTCCACTAAAAATGTTTGCAGCAGATCTTGGGGAAGGAACACATAGTTTTGCAAAAATAAAACAAAAATTAAAAATAAATGAATAAACAAAATATCTTTCTGGAAAAAAATGCTAGAGAAAGATCTTCAGCAATTTTCCTGCAAAAAGGTCAAGCTCAAGATGTAGATAATAATAAAAAGAGCAGGGAAATATCTGAATAAATTCTCAGCTGGTATCTTAATAGTTATAAATCCTCTTATCTCTCTTGCAGGATTCTTGCAACCTTTGCAAACTGCTTCCTCCAAATCAAAGGGTGACAAGAATTATGAAAGAGGACACACTAAACCAGATTTCACCCATCTTGGACCGATAGAAAAATCAAGTATACCTCTGTTCTGGATTCATCATAATTAGTGAGAGGGTCTTGTAGGTAAGGGGAGAGAAGAACAGGGATATGCTAGGAATATTTCTTCTTACAGTATTGGTATCTTCTGTTTTTTTCAGCTTTCTTTTGAGGTCATATTAAGAAAGAAGGAATTCTAAAGTCAATGTTCCAACATCAGAAAGTCAGCTAAAGTAGATGGCTTTCCCACTGCAGATCTCCTTATCTACACAGTAATTTAATATCTGCAACAGTAAATGAAATCTGAAGTGATATTTGATGTAAGTTTTTAAACAAAGGTGAGCGAATATCTTGCTGTCCAAGGCTTTATTCTGTGCTCAAGTGCCCATGGCTATCCTTTGGAAACCACTCAAGATTTTTTATTTTTTTTTGTGTAGCCTTCCCGTTCTAGAACAATATTAAATGAAGGATTGTAAACCTTTCTCAGTAGATGATAGGGAATAGCCAGACTTGTTATCTTTCTGATTATTCTTGAATTCTTAAAAGCAACAATAGCAATAATATGGATTGGTCTCCCTCTAATATGATGATGATTTGGAGGTTTATCTTTATCAAATAATACAAATGCAACAGTTTAAAGCTAATTATATATCTGGACAACATGAAGGATGGATAAAGAGTAGCTGCCTGAGCCATGCCTGAGTAAGACTGGTGCATGGAAGAATATTTATTGAAGGACTCTCCCAAGTCCAGTGCAGGCTTCTTCTTTTAAAGGCACACAACCTGTAGCAAGGTCACAATGTATGTACTCCCTTAGTGTCCCAGGTGGTTCCCCACTGCTGGATGCTCCCACAGCAATGTCCCCTGACATTGCTGGACCCGTTCCTTATTTCTCCCCTACGATGCTGTGACCTTGCCCATCACCAGGTGTTGGCTGAGGGCACAGCAGGCGATGACCTGGCCCTGGCAGCAGTGAAACACGTTTAGGTGTACAGCCTTGCTCATCAGGGAGTTGGACACACAGCAAGTGCATCTCCTCAGCCATCTCAAGTACCTCAGAGCTTCTTGACGGGCATGGAGTCATAGTTAAAAGGAGCAGCAGCACCTTGGACACAATCCATAACTTAGGCCTAAGTTAAGTTCAAGGCTAGTTCAAGCCACTGAATTATAAAATCATATCCTTAACCAGCTCTTTTTTTTTGTTTGATGGAACTCGCATAATGATGAAGGCCATACAGAGGACAATACTTTTGCAGGGATCAAAACAGTGGAAACAATTTTAAGAACTAAGGAATATGACCTTTCTTACCAGCTTCTTGAAGGACTTAAAATATGTTCTTTAGAGCATTTGCAACATTTCTTGGTTTATTATGGGCTAATGAGGCATGTTACCCCTAAACAGCATGAAAAAACCTCAACCTTCTGCTGTGAAAATTCAACCTTTTCAAGGTTGTCACTATACTACAACAAAAAATATCAGATGCAGAGCTGAAAATAATGAACTGTATAAATATACATGTAGTTTCTTCACTTTACCCTCCTGAGTATACTCCCTAGGTACTTCATGATGTGTCAGTTTTCATCTGGTAAAGATCTGTCCTAACACTTGGAAATTAAGAAATGTAGTTCAAATAAGACTTCTTGAATAAGTTTGGAAGTGGTAGAATATAGTGCCTGACTGAAGTTGCATAAAAACTTTTAAAAAGTGTGTGTTGTACTTATTTATCTATTCTTTTGCCAAAGAGATTGACAGAGTTAATACACATGGTGTTCCTGATGTTCATGAGCATCTTATTTCAGTACTGTTACTCCATTGTGTTCTTTCTCATGTAATTTTTTCAGAACTGAACAAATACCTGTTCTGGTATTTGGTTTTATCCTTGTATCCTCCTTCATGCTCCACATGCAAAGGAAGAAAAAATATTTTTACTGCAATATGAAATAGTTAGAATCCTAGCACTGATAACCCAAAGTCTGTAAAGAGATATTAACCAATAAATCCACCCTCACCCCAGCATTGTGTTATTTAGCAATTAATTGCAAAGTTGTTTGTAGGTTGGTTTGTGACTTGTACATTTCAATTTGGCCTCACCAGATACACCTTTCAAACAGATAAATAGACAGATTCCTCCTGTCTAGTTCCACCTCATCTTCAGCAATGAATCTCCAGTTGATATTTTGGGGTGATACTTTTAGCATGACTGCACAAAATCGAACCTGGGTGGAAGCACTGTGGAAAAAAGCCCTTAGGTCATTATTTAAATATTTCTGCTGTGAGCCTGCCCTCTTCTCCACCCCAGCTTTACAGCAAGTGTACATGACAACGAAAATATAAAGAAAAGCAATGGGCTGACATTCCAGAATAAGGCAAAGCTGTAGAAAACCATTGACTTTGGGATTCTTTTTGTGAAAGAATAATCCATAATGATTTTGCATATGTGAAAGGAATGAAAAGACTGTAATCTCACAAACCTGACATAGCTAAGAGGAGTTTGAAGCCTTGATCAGCACACACAGGCTTCTTGGATCCCTGTGACTGCAGGATGTGACCACAGTCATTGGAGTTTAGCAAAGCACAGATGAGAGCTGACTGCATCCGAGTTCTCTGTTTGTGTGACCCTGCAAAGGCCAATGCAGCACCAGAGGCTTCCCATCCATGCTGAGTACTCTTCAGATGTCAGGTGATGTTTCTCTTCGTGGCTGATCCCAATCTAAAGCTACATTTTAGAGGATAAAGCAAAAAGCCTCCACTTTGTCTTTCAGGATCGTGCAACACTCCTTCAGAATATCTGTCATAAACATAAAAAAGGTAGAAAAATCCCCATCAATTACTAGTTGTTCTTGAAGCATACATTTTGGAGACAATTTGAAGAAAATAATTTGTCTAGATGAGAAATAAAGATGGGACATCTAAACTGTATTTTTAAACTGAAAATCTCTCCCTCCCCAGGGAGATACAAAATTCTACCACAAAGCAGAATATAAATATATCAAGGCCAGCTTCTCAGAGTGGGTTGAAAAAGTAGTTTTATTATTCACTCAAGTTTTTGAAGTTTGAATATGCCATTTGTGCTTGTGTTGTAATGGGGAATATAGAAGGATTGAAATGCTTAAAAATTACATGATTATCACTGTAATTTAACACTCAGTTAATGAAGTCTTGAACTGTTGCCCATATTGCCATAGTGTAGCTAGCAGGTATCCATACTGAACAGAGTTTACATTTGCAAAGAACTGAGTTAGAAATAAAGGTTAATCCACTGCCATATAAACATTTGATCTTGCAATGATCCCATTAACCTTTCTCGTATGCAAGGATTAGGCATAAGTAGCTAGCAAAATACTAACCTTATTTAAAATTGCCAAGCTGTGAGTACCCAACTTTTTTTTTTTTTTCCTCATAGGTGCAAAAGTTTAAAGCTTCCTCTGCAAAGTGATCAAGCCCAAAGTCTCACAGGTTTTTTTAATCTGTTAAAGCCATGCTGCAATCAGCAGTTCAATGAAGCAAACTCAATTAAAAAAACAAAAATGTTTTCATCTATATTGACTTGATTTGAATCCTATCCTGACTACAAGAGTGAGGAGGGGTTGGGAAGTTCCTCTGAGTGGGCTCTTTGGCAAACCCTTTCACCAAGAACTCAGGTGAGACTCATCCTACAGCTGTGACTGAACCTGCCAGTAGCATAGGGATCCTCTCTTGGCTGGTCCTAAGGGAGGAGTGGCCATGCCAGATTTTATGACCTTAACAGCTAGAAGTTTCCCAACACTGTCTTCTCATTAGTGGGACTTATCTGCTTCCCAATGGAGGGACTCTGGAGAGCTGCACTGGTGTGGACTTTTCAACTCTCCAAGATCTCAATGAAAAATAAATGCAGTCAACAGGTGCACTGCAAAATCCAGCTCCAGTGCTGAGTGCAGTAGCTTGGATGTCTGCATGGGTGATTACAGAGGTACTGCTTCCAGGCAGAGGGGAGGTCATTAACCACGGGGCCATAGAATAATTTAGGTTAAAATGGGTTTCTGGAGGTCATCAAATCTAACCCCTGCTCAAATAAGACAGTTCAAAACCAGAGCAGGTTGCCCAGTACTTGTAGCTTCTGTGACAGCTTGGTGGGGAATGGCACACAGAGATGAGTAGAGTGACAGTAGGAAAGTGACACTGAGAATAAGAACAGATGATAGCCGTGAAGCATGGTCCTAAATTTCTATATGCTCCACTGTTTGGCAGTCTGTTCCTATCTTCCACCCCTAGAAGAAAGCTAGCGATAATTTATTTGTATTTTCTTTAAACACAAGCAAACTTTTTTGGCATGTTGCCATGGGAGGTCAGCTTCACTATTTCAGGAGTAGAACATGCCAGGTTGCTAAGGGATGAATTTAAAAACAACAAATAATTTCAACCCTGATAGTGGATTAACCCAGAAACTAATACTGTAGTTGTATTTTGAATGATAGAGCTAATATTTTAGTAAGTTTAAAAAAATATAGATAATATGCACCTGTGTTTTATGGATTATCCAAATCAACCTTTTTGACATGAAAATAGAAGCTGTTTGCAAAAGAGGCTTTGGGTCTTCCACGAGCTTGTGCAGTACCTAGCACATCAGAGATGCTCAAAAAAAAAAATATCCAGAAATATAAGGTTATTTATTATATTAAGTTATTTATTCTGGTGGTTTTGTAAACCTTTTGTCCCATATACTCTTTCAACTCAGAGTTTCAGGAAAAAATAGCTACTCTAGGCTATCATTAAGGAGATAATGGAAAGGTGAGTTGCCAGGACAACTCTGAGTCTTTGGGCATTTCCAGGAGCAGCTGTGATGAACCAGACCAGCCCTGCTCATGTCCCATTTGGTGCAATACCCCCACAGCCATACAAATGGTTCTGTAAAAACTGACTCCAGGAATGCCAGCACAGATGAAGGCAGCTCGTGCAGCCCACAGGGCAGGAGAGTACCTGTGGCTGGTGGCAGGGAGGTGGTGGAGATGCTGCACCACCCCCCCACGCCGTGACCTCCTGAGCAGCTGTGCCTGGCAGGCCCTGTCACTGCTTGGTCACCTGTCAGTGCCACCCATCTCTCTGCATGAGAGGAGATTTCCCTCTCTATGGACAGCCCATTTTGGTCATGCTCCACCTCCATTTATAATGGTAGTTGAAGCATATTTAAGATGCCACTTTTCTCAAAGACAGAAATCTACAATTATGTTTCTTTAGGAACAATTATTACCACAGACCATGGTGAAAGTGGATAGAAGTCCTTACCATTGTTATGGCTCCACCAAATGACTCATGTTTATTTCTCCCTTATGGCAGCAGAAATGGCAAAAAGTAGATGTCTGGACATTTTAATGTACCTGGCATAGATGGCAATATATTTGCACTTGCATCTAGCTAATATGCACTTGCTAGACTGCACACTTTATAATCTGCAACAGAAGCTGGCAGCCTCTCCACCTCTCATCTAAGATTTAATGGAAGGTACTGCAGTCTCCTATTAATAGCATCATTTCTCCTAGCTACAGCGCATGGGCTACTGAGCATAACATGAGGAATTGCCTCAGTACAGCAGCTTGAAAACATGCCATTGTCATAAACAGCATATCAAGGATGACAACATAAATGAGCTGAAAACACCTTTTGACTAATTGCACATTTCCATTTGCTTATCTACTTGTTAGTTTGCAAATTTAATTATTTTCCGAAGAGTTTCTAATCATTACTGCAAATTAGTGAGCTACTGTTGCATTACACATTGTTAGACTGACCAGACTAGAAGAAGCAGAATTAAATAGCAGAAAATGGTAGAAATTAAAATGGAAAAGGAAATTAAGTTCTCATAACAAGCATAAGATTACTGCACATATTCTCATCATTCAGAAATAACAAACTGCAGGAAAACCCTACATGTTAAGATCTCTCCTGAAGGAACAGATGCCCTTATTAGTCACCCTCCCTTGCCTTTTCCCCCCCACCAAAAAAACAGGGAATAATATGTACACTATGGTGAATGTCAATGCTAACATAATCTATAGCACTTCTTAGGTAAGAAACCACCTGATCACATCTTTCTTGTTTATCCAGCCTGTGGTCATTTGTCAGGGATGTCACGCGTTGTTTTTAAGGAAACATTGGTCAAATCTGAGCCTTGTCAAGACTAAGTGGTCCTTGGTAACACGTCAGCCAGGCTGTAAGAAGTGTTTTGCAACAGAAATAATGTCACATCAGGAGGGCTGGCTCTGGGGCACAAATTAAGTCCCAAGGCTTCTCAGTCCAGCCAGGAGAAAAACAGTTCTGGTATGCTCAGGTGGAGGTGTGGAGGACAGGAGCTGCCAGCCTGAGCTCACAGTGCCTGTGACACCCCCCAGTGCCTGTGACACCCCGCAGTGCCCCTGACACCCCGCAGTGCCCCTGACACCCCCCAGTGCCTGTGACATCCCCCAGTGCCTGTGACACCCCCCAGTGCCCCTGACACCCCCCAGTGCCCGTGACATCCCCCAGTGCCTGTGACACCCCCCAGTGCCCCTGACACCCCCCAGTGCCTGTGACACCCCCCAGTGCCCCTGACACCCCCCAGTGCCTGTGACATCCCCCAGTGCCCCTGACACCCCCCAGTGCCCCTGACACCCCACAGTGCCCGTGA
>JAYDZK010000001.1:83443384-83488029 GCA_034509185.1 Euphonia xanthogaster
AGTGCCCCTGACACCCCCCAGTGCCTATGACACCCTGCAGTGCTCCTGACACCCCCCAGTGCCTGTGACACCCCACAGTGCCTGTGACACCCCCCAGTGCCCCTGACACCCCCCAGTGCCTGTGACACCCCCCAGTGCCCCTGACACCCCGCAGTGCCCCTGACACCCTCTCAGGAGTCTCTGTGGTCAGGGTGACCCGGAGATGTGTTAGAGAGTCTTTTTTTCCCAGCCCAGCAACCAAAGAAGGAGTCAGGATTCTCCTGTTCTGGTTTTCAAGGTTGTTTATTTTCTCCTACCTAATACATTCTTTCTCTGACCTGCTGAGGTCCATTCAGCAGGTCAGTCTGTGGCACACTGACTGCCCTGAAGGTGGTGTTGTCTTTTTATACCAAGAACTATGTGTACTTTATTTACAATTATTTTCCAATACCTATCACCTATGTTTGACAGTCTACTCTAAACCAATCCAAAAGTGCTACCATCACAGCAGAAGATGGAGGCTAGGAAGAAGGAGAAAGAAGGACAAGGCACGCCCAAATTCCTCCATCTTGGGATCCTGAGCCCCCATTCTAAAAACCCTAAAATTCTACTTTTCACCCTGTGACTAACTATCACTCTACTTAAACTTTCGTGGCTTGTAAATCCTCATATAAGGTTGGTAATTTTTTCCATGGGTCAAAATCAAAGGCTCAGGGGTCTTGGGCTCTGCGCCGACATCTCTGACCCCCCCGGCAGGGGCTCGAGCCATTCAGGGCAGCCAGAGGCGTGTCCTGTGTTCCAACAACACCCCACAGTGCCCGTGACACCCCACAGCCACAGTGCGCTGCTTTGGGTGGGTCAGGCACCAAGCTGGGATCATCTCTGGCCACAGGTGAAACAGGTGGCCACCCAAAATCACCAGTGTAAAACCTGCTGCTGCACATACTTCACGCTGTCACAACACACAGTCTCCTGCGGCAGGCACTTTTTCCAAAGAATATTATAACATTTTTAAAGACAAATTAGTACATTTTCTCCTCTTTTCTCACTTCAAATTGAATTTTCGGGTCAAAGAAAGGAGAAAGAGCTCTCACATCAAATTCAGCAGATGATAGATAAAATTAATTTTTGAAGTTACAAAAATAAAATTTCCTAAAAACTGAAACACTATGTGTCTTTTCATTCCTTTTTGATATCATCTCTTGGACTGGATCAGTAGCTAAAGCAACTGCAGAAAGACTATCCAGAAAGGAAATCTTTAATAAAATACTGGCTCCTGTGGTGAGTGCTAACAGGGCTGGGGTGGAGATCATTGACTTTAGCAGCCAGTGAACACAGTGGAGAGAAACTGCTGACGTAGAGGAGAGACAGCCATGCACAAGGGTGGCTGAGCTAAACACACCTGAAGCTCAGTTCACAGCCCAACATATTTAAAGTGCATTCCCATTGTGTCCTTCCCTGGCTGTATCCTGACTTGGTAATGAGAAAGTTTCATGGGGAAAAAAAAAAAAAAGTGGTCTTTGAACAAGAAATCATTCTTTGACCTCACCAGGATTTTATCAGAGAAGAGGTTGGGAGAACCTGATTTACTCTGCTGCATGTTCTTCCTGCTGAGCAAGGAAAGAGCCCCATCAAGGCAAACTGCTGATTTCTACCACCAGATGTGTGTTCATGAGGCTCCATTCACTGGTGGCCTAAGGCTGGTGGGACTGAGGGGGATGCCCTTGGTAGAAAATGCTTTGATGTCTAAATACAGGTAAGACTTTCTTAGAAGCAGATCATCATTTCTCGCTTTTGTAAAAAATTAAGATAAACTGAATTCAATTTCATATGTGAGAAAGCAATCAAGCATCAAGGTTTACAGGGTTCTCTGAGGCTGCAGAACTACTGCACTGGAAATATTTTTGGTGGCTTCAGGTAAACTTAATCTGATTCTTCTACAAATTCAGAGGTTATCTTGGATTCCCTTTTGCAAGGGATGCAGCATGTCAGCCTGGTTTCATGTGCACTTTGCTTCCCAGCACCAGAGTCCTCTCAAACTGTGGGAATCTGGCTTTCATTCCCTTTCCTGCACATCACTCTTTGATGTTTCTTCTGCTTATTACACCAGATTAAGGAAATAGGCTAATGCTGCAGGATTTCCTGGATACAGCCATCCAGGCAGTACCAAGCCTAGAGTGCAAAACAATACCTGAAAATTTCTCTTGATTTTATTCTATTGTTTATGCTATTGTTGGGGGTGCTTTGGTGCCTAAATTTAAATACTGATACAGCTGAGAAAGGAGCACAGTCTCAGTGGATTAGAGAGTAAATAGAGAGCTATAGGTACAAATTAGATGTCCTGGAAAACCTGTATCTTTCTGCAGACCATACAAAAAAGCCATGGAAGCTGATGACCTAGTTGCTCACATCTAATATGTTAATGCTAACATTGTCCTAATCTCATGCTGAGATCCCATACTACTCCTGACAAATTTTTATTTAATGTTATTTTCAAGGCATCCTTTGATGGACAATACATCTTCCAAAAAAAGCATCCTATTTAGCCTGACTGTTACAATACTTGAGGGGAAAAAAAATCGATCTCCTCTGATGGTGTTTAACCCTCTCTCATATTCTTTCCTGTAGCCAGTTGTGCTGTTTCCCAGATCCATAGAATGGTTTGGCTTGGAAGAGACCTTAAAGATCATCTTATTCTTCCAACCCCCCCTGCCAAGTGCAGGGACACCTTCCTCTAGACAATGTTGCTAGAAGATCCAGTCAGCCTGATCTTGAACACCCCCAGGGATGGGATCCACAACTTCCCTGGTCTTCTGTTTCAGCAGTGAGTTGATTTTGCCTATGGAGGTACAGAACTTTTCAATTTTCCTTACCAAGTAGCACCCCATGAATTTCACTCCAGTTTATTGCATTGCTCAGCTCATCATGAGTGTTCTGAGGTACAGACCCAAGTTCCAGAATGTTCACTTTCCCTGCCATCCTGCAGAGGTTTTTTCTGGTGTTTGCCAGCTTCAATCTTGCTCAGCCTTTGGAACAAGATGGGAAAATGCTCAATTAGATCAGCTCCAGGGCAAGCCTTGTTCCAGGTGAGGGGTGTTTGTTCCTAACGATCTAAATCCCAGACAGCCACATCAGATGTCTTAGCAAAGCAGATGTTTTCAGAGCTGGCTTCATCTGTTCTGTTCTTAGCACCTTTCTCCAGACCTGTGACTCCATCCAGAGGTGTGTACTGCTCTCCCTTTGGATTTTGGAGGAGGCCAAAGGAAGGGCTGAAAGCTCTGCTTGTGATGGTGTGACTGTGGCATACATTTTCTTCAGAAACCTTAACTACAGATCCCTCAGCACCACGTCACTGGACATAAACCCACAAGTTTTTGTGTCCTCAGTCTGTGCCTGTCCACAGAGCCACCTTCCAAGGGCTTCTGGGGAGGAGGACACCAGGAGCACATGCCAGAGCAGGTCATGCAGCCTCCAATTGATGGCCACAGCCACAGGCCACAGGCCAGGATAATGGCCCATCCCACAGGCTCTGCCCTTGAGCACAAGAGACTCAAGTGGCCACCCCAACAGAGTCCAGTCAGGTGGTTTGTCACCATCTCCCTTCCCTGTGGCCTGTAAACCTGCCATAGGGAAGAATCCATACAGGCTATACCTTAGAGCTCCAGCCAGTGTGAATCTACTACCTCCTCCCTAGAAATTTGCTTGATAAATTTTAATGTAATTTACCCTTGCTTTTATTTTTTTCTCCTTTCACGCCTTTCAAATTATGTGCCTCAACTCTGGCTCATAGCATGTCAGTACTGCTATTAGGTAGCTGCCTAATGAATTTCAAAAGCCTAAAAAGGCTTCCAAGAGACCTCTTTTTTGTTTACAGAGATGAAAAGGCTGATCAGCTTTTCTGGAAAAATGAGACTTTTGAAAAAGGGGGCACTGTCAAGCCCTTTCATAACTTAGCTACTTTTTAAACAAAAATTAGCCTCTAAGTAAACTTGTAAGTTGCTACGATGTGCTGCTTTCAGAGTTGTTTATTTTCTAAATATTATTATTAAAGTGAGGAAAGCTAGTGGGTTTTTACCTCAGAAACAGAGATTATTTTTCCTAAAAATGTAGACATATTCTTCCACAGGAAAAAAAAAAAACTATTTCCAAGCTAAAAATTGTGTACCAACAATAAATAAATAAATAATATTAATAATAATTCATATTTCTCATATTTAAATAATTAATCATAATGTGAGGAGATCCAAGAGATTATCTATTTAATTCATATTTCTGGTAAGTATGATGCATACCTTTCTAAGCTGCTATAGCTGTCTTTTCCCCTGGTAATCTTGGGCAATGCAAGCCTCTCCACCTTAAAACAGAAATTAATAGAACACTTCTTTCTATTACTCGTATGAAAAATGCATTTCCAAACCAAACCACCCCATGAAGTGAAGATTTTAGAGATGGAGAGTGTGTGATCTTAATTCTTGTCACCTCTGCTCGTTCGGTGTATATGAATTCATTTCAACATATCAGCTAATACTGGTCGCTGTGCTGCTCCTCCCTGAAAGGTTTTTCTTCCAGCAGAAGCACCGCACATAGCAGAAGAAGAGGAAGGAGCATAAATTAACACAGGTTTCCAAATAAGGCAGGATTTGCAGTGCTGTGCTGCATATGTACCTTTGGAGCTCATTTCTTATTTAGGCAGTTTTTCCTTTTGCAAACAGGAATTATCCCCAGCCTCACCTCAACAGATGAGTGAGATGTAGCAAGCTGGTTTTGTCCACCTAGAATCTAAGCAGTAAAACCAGGAGGATGCATAACACAAGGAGCTGGGACAAATATTTCCTCATTCACTCCTTCTGCCAACAGACAAAAGCCAGAAGTTTACCTACGTTCTTGGAGGAGACCTGACACTTGAATCAGGCTTTCCTGTCTGCAGAAGGTGCCCTGATAACAATGCTTCACTTGCTCCTAAAAGATGTAAGATCCAGTTTCCATAAACCAGACTAGCAACTCTCTGTGGGTTTGCCACTGATTTCCATGGAAGTAGGATCATTTTCCACCTAAAGCATCGTGGCTCTGAGATTATCAGAGAAAAAATACTAACAAAAGTTTCAATACAGTAACCAATGATTTATTTTAATTGTTTTATTAAAATACTGGATTTGTAGACAACATGCAGACACAAAGGTGGGGACCCAGCAGGAGGTCAAATGACCTCTGATAATTAACTGCCTCTCTTTTGTCTCTACCTGCCTCTTCATTTGGTGGTCACCCAGTCAGGGAGAAAGTGGGGAGAAGAGGCAAGTCTTTGATTTGCTAAATTAAAAGGGAATAACATAAAAAAGTATAGTCATTGCTAGTTTGCTACCTTGTAAGCATTCAAGGGTCTCTAGAGATCCCTGTGTCACCATGAAGGAGTCTAGCCTGAGTTAATCCATCTAAAGGAATTGGTGAACACTCTCCTAATCTCTAACATTTATAGGCTTTTGAGAGGGAACAGCACAGGGGAGAGATTTAAAACCTCAGATGAGCAAAACCTTGCAAGTGTACCCTTAACCTTGAGCACCCTCTTCTCTTTAGGAAAGTGGCTGAACATTTCCCTTTAATCTCATTGACATTTTCCAAATCCTATTGTCTTTCATGGAGCCCACAGGTATTACCTGAGAGCTTTTCTGAAGAATATTTGCCTCTGCACAGCACCACTGATTGTTGAACTTGTCCTAGCTCCACCACCTCCTGTTGCCATTCCCCTTTCAGAATTTCTATTTATAGTTTCTTTGGTGAGGGGCCATTGTTAAATCATCTATTAATTGCTTTCTTTCAGATTATTTTATTTTGAAATCTCAGATGCACTCCCAGTAATTTTTCTAATTCATACAGCAAACCATCTTTTCCACCTCTGATTTATTTTATACAATGCCATTGATGTATCTCTAGTATGTGCCTCCTCAGCTGCATTATTCCTGCTCCCTATGTAGAGCACCTCATGGCTGATGTCACATAGCTGAAGCAAACCTAGACTCCCACCTGTGAGCAGGGAACAACTGAGGCTGCTGAACACCCAAAGCATTTCACAAAGGTGGCTGAAGTCTAAGAAAGTCCACCAATGACTGGCACATGAAATGTTGGCACATTTCTTGCCAAGCAGAAAGGCACAGAGCTGAGTTCTGGCAGATGATTTGCTTGTCCTTCTGTCTCCTGCCCATCTTGCCATGATGAGGAACCAGAGCTCCCCATCTGGGTGACCCACCTGGGCACGTTCCTACTGGGGCCTCCCTGGTTTCCATCTCTCTGTCAGCCTACGTGGCAGAGCTATTGTAGCCAAGCCTTATTTTCTATCTTTTTTTTTTTTTCACACAAAAGCAGTTACATCATCAGTTTTCATACCCAAAACCAAGACAAAGCAAAAGCAAATCCCCAGATTTTGGAGCTCTAAAACTGTCCTTGAAAATATGTTTTCCCCAGCTTCACAAGTAGTAATGAGTTTTACACTTTCATATCTGTATCCTAAGCCAACACTACTGAAACATTCATCAAAAGGATAGCACGGCAGGGCTTTTCAGCCCACCAGGATATTCCCCTTGGCTATGTCCTCAGATTACAGATGTCTACTACAGCACAGAGTTCATTTGAGTATCATTCAGCTTAAAGAGAATGATGATGGGGGAGAATCCGACAAGAGGAAAAGAAGAGGGCAGTACATTAATGAACTCTCCTAAATCAGCATGTGTAACCATCTAGCCTCTTCAAAAAGACAGCAATCAGCGCCCAGAAGAATAACTCATTGTAAAGGAGATGTCTCCTTTTCAGCTGTGGTTATTGCTCTGCCTGCATGGGCATTGTATGCAGTGTACTTAAAGATAACATCTGACACAATTTTTTTTTTTTCTGTTAAAGAAAATGTATTTTAGTCAATGGAATAGATTTACTACTTTCCTTGCTTAAATAGGAAATTGTCTTTTAACCAAAATTTTCCTGTCAGCTCAGAAGTAAAGTAAAGAACCATTTTTTGGTGTGTTTTTCCTTGTAATAGTTGTCAGCAAGCCCTCAATTTCACTATCTGGAATACACTTTCCTGCATTACTTCCCCTTTTTTTAAATTGCATTTGTTCTATTTTGCAGCAGTGAGCTGATTTTAGTTTTAATTTTGAACAACAACAAAACCTAGCCCATTCCCAAATATGTATGAGTGTGGTAAATGTAGGAACAGTTTTCCATCCTTCACTTAGAGCAGAAAAAAAATTATGCTGCAACAGGAATTTCAGTAATTAAATGGTACAAGTGATTTTCACAAATATGCTCCTGCTGTGAGACCTTTTGCTGCAGATTAACTTTTACATCCACTTCAGCAAAAAAAATAACAACTAAAAAGCAGCTCAATAACCTCTCTCCCTGTTCCACCAAGCTTTTCCTGCAATCAAACTCTTTATTTTTCTGCACCCGGTCATTGTAGGAAAAGGGACCAGTTGGAAAGAAGCAAGATAAAACATGGTAGAACATTAGTTCTAATTTTCTGTTTGTGTTCTTGAGAAAGGTTTTGGCACGTCCCCACAGTTTCTGATGTAGATTACTGATTTGTAATGGGACTTTGCAGTAAGATACTCATTTTCCATGTGGTTAAAATTGCTTCCTGATATTTCTCAAAAGAGCACAATGGGGATTAGAAATTGCTGCAGCATCTAATTTGTGCAGATCTGCTGGTGAAGTGTAATTGTTCTGAAGTCATGCATGCGCTCTGCCCAACAGCCAGATTCTGCATGTTGCATGAAAGAGACATCCATATATCTGATCCCTGTGTGCATTGGAGCCTCCCCTTCCCTCTGCCTATGGCACAGTCCTGGCTGCAGGACACTGGGTTCGGTGAATCAGAGGACAGCCAGCATCCCTTATGGACCACGTGCTCAAGGGAATGTATACCTGCTCCCACAGCACACACAGAGCCCATAGCAGAGATAAAATTCAGCCTTATCATAGACGTTCTAACAGTCTCTGCTTATCTTAAGGTCTGATCTGCCAGAGGGAGGTGGAGGCTCTTGGGTGCTGTTTTGGCAGGATGTCCTCTTCTAGATTTTGGAACAGCAGATTAAAGCTCAAAAATGCGAAGCAAGTAAGCCTCAAAGTCCAGAAAGGACTTGCTCATGAGGAAAAAAACTGACCAAAAATCATTTTTAAAGCCTTATTGAGCCACTCCCGTTATTTTGGAAGGGGCAGATCATGATTTTTGAATGCTTCAAGAGAAAAACAGTGAATTCCTGTTCAGGGAAGAAATGGTCTCTTGACCCTGCGCTAGCACGGCCCGGACTATTCCCTGTGCTTCCAGTGGAGCCAGGATTTCACCCACCTCCCCCAGTGTTTCCCTGTGGCATCTTCTCTGTGTATTAACTAAAGGGCACGAGTTCACATTTAGGAAAAATAAATCTTTGGTGTAGCTTTTAGTGGCATAGGAACTGACTAGTGACATGCTTGGAAAAAAATAGAAAATCAATTGAAAATTTCTGATAACTCTTCAATGCTCTATGTATACTGTAAACAGGATATTTGTGTAAAATGTTGTTTCAATACTTTTGATTTAGATTGCTGTAAGCTGGTTTTTTCTCTTCTTTCTCCTTCTCTTCCCTTTCTCTTTTCCTTTATTTATTCTCCTTTTTAATTCCTTTCTTTTCTTTCACCTTAGTATGGTTTTACTTTTGTTGCTTGAACCATACAACTGTAAAAACAGTAGAAACAATACATGTTCTGAATTTTCATCAAACAATGGCTTTTAGATTGAAAGGAGAACACTCTTTTCCTGTTCAGAAACGAACCATAGATATCCTGAGCTATGTCAAGATGAGACACATGCCTCACACTCAGAGGTGGCATAGGCAGCATGAATTTCAGATACCAAAAGATCTTTTCCTCTCCCACCAGCAGAGCTGCTATCCCTGCGTTTCTGGCAGTATCAGGTTCAAGATGAGCAGAGGCAATGGTTGGTCACACCAGCTACAGAAAGTCATGCCACATAATGCCACAGATGCTAAATCCTTCAGGACAAATTCACTGAGGACTACTTGGAGCAAAAATGACACTTCTAGCTCAAAGACTTCCTAATTCTCATATCATTGGAAACCAGCAGAGTACTGAGGATTTGCCTTGCTCTTATTTTTCTAGGCATCTGCTGTGGTCCACAACAAAAGGCAGAATATTGAGCTAGATGGGCCACTCTTGTGGGGTTTTTTTAATGTGCAAGTAGCCAGGCAAAAAGAAAGTTGACCGTCTTCAGAACATGAAGTCTTGAAGCTCCTGGCAGCAGGATCGTCAGGATTGGTGTTTCCCAAATAACTTGCCGTTCAATCCATCCAGAACCCAATCTCCTTGCAACACTGTATGGAAAACTGCAGGATGTTTAGTTTTGATTACAAATGGGAGAGAAAGAAAATATCGAACTTGTCCATGAATCAGAAACATCATTGCCATCCAGCTGCATTAACTATTCATGGCTTCGGTGTGCAGGGAACTTTGTTTCACATTCTTTTGGTGATCTGCTTTTCAAATTGTGCTAAATGTAGCACAAGAGCTACAGAAACAGACTCAGAGAAGCATGCCAACGCTGCCCAAACATTTTCCTGTTTTCTCCTCTTCTTGACAACAACAGCATTGCCAGAACAAACCCAGTTTGATATACCTGCCCAAAGATCTGTCATTCCACAGAGTTCCTTATTATGAAACAGAGCTAACCATGAATGACTCTGTATCAAATAAATTGACTTCATCTGATGGGGCAAATAAGACTGATCTGGGCTTCAAACAACATCTTTAGCATACTTCATATCTTGGAGGATGTCAGAACTGTCTCCTGGACCACAACATGGGACAGGAAATACCCTACACTGAGTGGGTGAGAGCTTCTTTTCCAAGACCATGCATGACCAGCAGGTGCAGCAATGCAGGAGGAACCCTCTGAGAAATTGAGGGGAGGTGGAGGTCTAGCTGGGACTTATTTCAATCTGATTTGAAGTATTATCATTCAGCTCTTTGTGAGATATTTTTCAGTCTCTTTTCAGTAAGGCAGATGTCTGCACCTTAAAAAAATGTTGGTAGAAAATAAAAGTTTGTTTGAGAAATTCAGATTTGCAGAAAATTTTCTGAAAACAAAATTTTCCAAGAAACCGAGGTCCCCCGTCTAAGGTCCATGCTGCAGAAGTTCATTCTCTCAGGATGAACCTGACACTGTTCCAGAGGTCTGACTAGGGAGTGTCTTAACCGTAGCATGAAATGTGTATCCACAGCTCCCAAGTCCCTGAATTCTTTGCTGCAAACAGGGAGCAAGTAAACCAATTAAACTGTGTTACAAGAGATTTATAGGAATGATTTCTAAATTTACTTACTGGGTGAAAAAGACTTTTTATCAGTACCACCCTGGGAACCATCAGAACCATTTGTTGGACCTAAAAGGCTTGGTTCTGTGAAGTAATTTGCTTATCAGACTCTGCATCCCCTTGACCATCTCTGGAAGGAGGACAGCTGAGACCCTAAACAGATCCTATACAAGAACAACATTCCTCTGCTTCTGCATGTAACACTAGCTCTGGTATTCTGTTATTCTCTTCTCCTTTGTCCTTTGAGGATAGATCTTCCTCCTCTTTAAAGCCCTTCCCTCTGACCCTGATAGCAGAAGTCTGGATGGACTGTCTCCAATCCACACCAGCTCCTCTTCCAGAGACATCTCACATGTCCTGAATGTAACCCCTCTTCTGCCAAAAGCTTGTTTTCAAAATCCTGTGTGGTCCTTCTTTGCATTTAATATTTACAGGACTTGTAAAAAAGTCAGGTGCAGCCCTCCCATCCAGTCTCACTCTTCCTGTGAGGCTGCTAATTGTGTTATCAGGGGCAGATAAAGAAAGGCAACTTTTCCTAGGTGGGATTCAAACTGTCTGTCCTAAATTCAAGCTGTCCATCTGGATTGCCATGCCTTTTCTTTTTTCTTAAATACAGTCAGTCTTGCCCAATTTGGAGTCACCTTTCAGAAGGAGTTGCTATTTTGTCAGCTTCCAGATGGTGTTTCTCAGATTTTGGTATCTTTACCCACTTGCTGTTCTTCATCCTCATCTTCGATGTTCCTTTAGGGAGCAGCTAGAAACACCCAGCAGCCACAGTCCGTTAGTTCCAGCTTTCTTCCCCCAAATGGTGTCTCTCTCTGTGTTGGGCTCATAACTCAAACCTCCTCATACAGGAACCTTTCAAGTCCAATATTTCTATTTTGCTCTTTGAATGAAAGAGTGAAAATTTGCACCTGAGTCCTTGCAGGCAAGGAAGAGCTGTCCTTCATCACACCAGAGACACCATCGTGTTCATAATGAGAGCCAGAATGTGCCTCCCCTTCTGATCCATCAGTCTTGGCCCTGCAAGCTGAGAGGACAGTGTGCAGCAACATGGGCACCAGTGTAAGCAAAGCTGCCAGAAGGGGACTGATGGCTCCGCGACCTCTTTGCAAACTGCACCTCAGACAGTGACACCTGAACTTTATCTCTCTTGCAGATTGCTTAAAATTGCATGTTTTCAGTGGGTTTTCAGACTCATAGACACCAAAAAAATGTCCCTTCTCTCTTTTCACTTATGCCTGGCGTCCAGCTTTCATGATTGCTCGCTGGATGTGTATTACATAGCCTGGCTTGTGGCTGTGTCCTCAGAAGTAGATGGATTTCTGCAAGAAGCCTTAAACCCATTAAAATCACAATTGAACAAATAGTAGTTACAAATTGAAATACTTCTGTGAATCTGGACTTTAATTACTGCACTCCTTTCATGACTCACAAAGAAACAGGTGGCAGGAGTCCAATTTATATGCTCCCTTCTCCAATACATACATGCCTTACAACAATGGATTTATCACTATGGACCTTCATAACACTGATACCTTATACCTGTCTTTGATGCCTTGATATCTGGCACTGTAGCTTCCCAAGGTATCCTGCCTTCTGTCTGCCTTCTTTGGATTTTGGCTGTAATTCAGTCCCTTCTCTTTTTCCCTAAGATTTTTTTATTACCCTGTCATTAAAATCCAACTGAACCTTCCTGTTGTGCATTTAGCAACATGGTGAACTTCAGCTAATCCCCAGTAGATATTCAGGTCTATTTGCCCTCATTCTGTAAAAAAAAAAGAATACCTGATATTCTGGCACCATCTAAATGTGCCAAATAGCGAAGGATGTGGACAACATTTATTTGCAGACTGTTGAGCTCACGTGCTGAATTTTCCAGTACCTGCCTGCACATCTGCTAAATTCCTCTGTACATATAATTTGGTTTATTGCCATTATATTTTTCTTCTGATTTTCACAGCCCAGAACAAGATTTGAAGGCCAGACCCAGTAAAGGCTCCTGCATCCACTAAGCAAGAGCTGTTATTTCTAACTTCTTGGTACCTTGTTCCCAGGGAGTGACATCCAGAAGAAGTCTGGATGTGGGAGCCCTGAGCTAGGAACTCAAAAGTGTCCATTGAATGTGCAGACCTAAAGCTAAAATCAGCTTTAGACTTTTCCCTGTCTGGGCAGCAGCTAAGGGAGGGGAGACTGACACGAGGCAAATTGACCTTGTTTCAGGTATCCTAATCCTCTTTTTTCTGTCATAGTTAATAAGAAATAGCAACTTATAGTTAATATGAAATTCTGAAGGGTAGCAAAAACAAGCATGGCACTGAAATGGTGCCTCCTCTTACTTTTTTTTCTTCCCAAGACTTCTATTTGGTTTAGGGCTTTGAGCACCTCCTTGTTCCTTTTCCAGCCTCATGAATGCAGGGGCTTGTATTCCTTCAGGTGCAACAGGAAATAAATGCCAATATTTTCAGCCTTCTTGGTCTTTCAAGTCATAGAACATGTAATTCTACACTCCTGCAATATTATATTTGGCAAGGTCTAAAGCACCATCACAGCCCATAAACTAGAAAAGAAAAAGAATTTGCTATTAGGCATCTCTGAAAGCAGAAGCCAACAACACATTTTGGAGGTGCTTAAATTTCACAGCTCTGCCTTTTGAATATTCAGCATAAATTGAGGTCCATTTTACAAAAATTTCTGCTCCATTCCACTTCTAATCATTTGGCAAACTAGAATCAAAAGTAAAGTTTGCTAGTTTTCAACAACAGCATATTGCACTATGCACTATGATACTATAGTATCTCATCTTGGTTTAACCCTCCTGCAACCCAGAGCTCTTCTCATTTCTACCACATTCTGTTCATGATTTTTTTCTACTTCAAAACAGGCAGTAATCTTTTCCAACAACATTTAATGAAGTCTCAAGCAACAAAACTTTGCTTTGTTGATGAGTAAGCCTTTTTAGCTATTTAGAACCTGCCATGGAGGATCCTAACCAACAAGCAGAGTGAGTGTTATGCAAATTTTTGATAACCAAAGCATACTTTGTTGACTCAGATCAGAAGTGTTGAGTAGATTCACTAGTGAGGTTTCTTCCCAGTGTGAGATCTTTCCATAAGAAATGTTCATTACAGAGAGGGTGGTGACTCCCCACTGACAGAGGTTTCTGTTCTGTGGCTGTGTGTAGACTGTGCAGATGGACCGAGACTGTGTGGTCTTCAAACTGTTTGGGCCTGAGCCATCTCTGCTCCAGAAAGTGGGAAGCCAGGTTCAAGTAAAACTACATCCAAGCCAATAAACCTCCTGGGAGCTGGAATGGTATTCAGTTCTGTCTGCCTACCCTGATTCATGAGCAGAAGTGTCCAAGTCTTGGAGGTCTCACTCCTTCTTGGATAAAAAGATAAATCTTTACAGGCTAAAAGAGTTCATGCAATGCAGTGAGCAGAAGGCAAATCTTCATTCTGACAAACAAATAAGGAAACAGAAATGGCTTATTTGTGTACCCAGACTGCACAGTAAGAACACACCTCACAATTCCCAGTGCAGATCTTGCAGGCTTGCATTGCCCTGTGAAATGAGTTGGAAGTTTTTAGCCCAGCATGGTGAATGCAGGAGACTCAGGCGGGAGAAGGAGGGAACAGGTCACCATGCTCCTGCTATGTCTGCCTATTAGCAGCACATGCAAGGGACAGGGTACCAGCAGGTAAGGCCACATTTGGCCTGAGCTGCAGCATCCAGCAGGAGCTGCAGCTGTTTTCCCAGGGAAACAGCCTTGCTGGCTCAGAGATTGCTGCAGTGACCCCCTCCAGCCCTGCCAGGCTGGTCGTGGTCTCCAGAAGGACAGTTTCCAATGAATCCATCCAGGTTTCAAAGAGCAAAGGCTGGCGAGCTTGATGTGAGGGGGAATATGAGGCTGGAGGAATGCCTGCCTGCCAGTAAGGGTAGGCAGCTGCCCAGGGGTGAACTGCAATTTCTGCAGGAGCTGTTGGGTAGTAACTAAAGATTTGAATCCCCAGTGTATATGCACCACATCCAGCAGAGTAAAATCCAGGTCATTCCCTCTTGCCTGGTACACTTAAGCCATAAATCCTGTGGAGGAGACTGCTCCCAGGTGACTGTAGCCAGCATGCTGATCTACACCTGCCACCACACTCGTGACCACAGGCAGCTGAGGGTGAGGGCTGCCTGCAGCCCCGCAGGGCTCCCAGGAACAGCGCTGTGCTTCCACCAGCTCCGAAGCAAACAGCCATCCCTGGAGGAGGACATGGCCACTGTTTTGTGGGCAAGCTTTGCCACTTTTTGGCATTCATACACTTGTGGCAAACTTCCCATGGCAAGCGGGATCAGTGCTTTTACACCTGGACACCAGTAATTTAGTTATGCAGCATTTAGTCCAATCCTTTCTGAAGAGCATTGGCCGCATTTCACATTGGCCAGTGCAATGACTGGACACAAACAGAACAGACAAAGTATCAACTCTAACTCCTGCTCTCTCAGATTCCTCTCATGCAACTCCGCCAGAACTCAGTGTAGGAGTGATTAGGGGTTTTGGTCCTCTCTCCTCCTTTTTGTACAGTGGAGGCACATCCTCAGAACAGAAGAATCTGCTCTGTCCTTTTAAGAGCCCCCGCCTTACCAGCATGACAGCTTTTCCAGCACCAGCATGGTATCTCTGTTTCTCTTGCAGCTCCTTTTTCTTGATCCTTGGCTGCAACATAGCTGCAACCTCTGTCTCACATAAGGGCCAGAGCCCTCTACTATCCTTTAATACTTCCTTTGCTCTTCAGCCAAACTGGGATGCCAATAGTGTGTTTAAATTATTTTTCAGGTTTTGCTACAAATCCTTCATTTAGATTTCATGCAAGAAGGTCATCAGAGACAGAGCTTGCTCTCAGATATTTTCATTACATACATAGTACTTCTGCTGCCCCTGACTGCACAAAATCACAGCTTGGATGGTAATGCATCCTCAGAGCATACAACTCCCAGTGTACTAGAGGAGGATGATTTTGTGGCTTAGATATTGATCTGAACAAAAGGGTTGCAGTCACACATAGCTGAGCTGGGAAATCCTGGGAGTGCCTGAAGCCACAGGGCACTCCCAAGATAGTAGCTAATGTTCATTTGTCTCTCCTGGCAACAAAACAGCCACTATACATCACACTACTTATACATCCCTTGAAGGAGGCATTGTAACAGTCCTTGTAGATCCAGACTGCTGTGATCATGGTCACAGGGATAATGACAGTGCAGAGATGGGGAGTGCAGCTGCATCAGAGCTGCAGGCAGCAGCAATGTTGTAATCCTAGGTTCCCTGTGGGAATCCTGGGTGCCTGAGGGCAGGCTGGAGGATGGTGGCCCCTGGGCTACCTTGTAAGAGACAAAGATCACACTGCCACCTCTGCTGCCAGTGTGCCATGAAAATCTGGATAAGGCTTACAGCAACAGCAGTGAGCTCCAGCTGTGGCTGGCACAAAACACCCCCAAACATGGGAGAAGTTGGTCAGTGCTCTGGGTACCAGCAAAGGTACAATAGCACAGCGGTGACCAAGTGCAAACCACCTTGAGTAACAGGTGATTGTCTTCTTCCACACAGGCTCATTTCATCCATTCTAAAGTACACAACTTCTTTAAAATGTTTGGATTTGTTGGGTTTGTGGGGTTTATTTTTTGAAGAACTACCAATAGTATGCCTGGAGGATGTAGTACATTTGCCTTCATTCTGGAAGTTTGTTGGAAAGGTGCAGCTGGGCAGCAGAAAAAAATTCCCCAGGCAGACTTCAAGGCATTCTTGAAAACAAAGACCCTCAGCATTAAAAAAGAAGGAAAGAAATAAAATAAGTCATGATCCTTTTAGCACAATTCATATAACAGCAGAGATATTAGTAAAAAAGAATTATCAGCAGAAAAGTGTTTACAACCTAGTGCAGATGATTTAAGAGTAGTCAGGGATTCAGAAGACATTTTAATGTGCCAGCAGCAGGGGACTTAAAACTCAAAAAAAAAAAAAGAAAAGTTTGTGATTTAAAGGGGAAGTTATCAATGCTAAAACATCAGTTTGTGTCTCACCCACCTTCTGTCTATTTTGCTGGCTCTGTCTCTCACCTGGGAAGTTCAGGAGCAGGAGTGAGGGTGGGTGTTTTGTCTTTTTTTTTTTTTTTTTTTTCTTTCTCTTTTAATAGCAAAGTGCATCTAAGAGCAAGCACAATCACAGTCAGGCTGAATTCTATTTCCCACTAGACAGACAGAATGGTTTGGGTTGGAAGGGACCTTAAAGGCCATCTAGTTCCACCTCCCCTGCCATGGGCAGGGATACCTTCCACTAGATCAGGTCGGTCAAAGCCCCATCCGACCTGTCCTTGAAGATTTCCAGGGATGGGCCATCCATAACTTCTCTGGGCAGCCTGTGCTAGTGCCTCAACACCCTCATAGATAGGAATTTCTTCCTAACATCTGATTTAAATGTCTCCTCTTTTAGTTTTAAATTCTTCCCTCTCATCCTATTGCTCTGCCCATGTAAGACCTCCCTCCCCTTCCTTTTTAATTCTTCTTTACATACTGAAAGGCTGCAATAAGGTCTCCCTCAAGACTTCTTTTCTCCAGGGTGAACAACCCCTGCTCTCACATCTTTCCCGATGGTAGTTACCCTGGAAGGGGCAGGTGCGATATCCTTCACTCTGTGCCAACACAACCGGGTGCTCCTGTTCTCCCTGAGCTAGCGGGCAAAGCCAGCCGAGCCAGCCGCTGCTGCTGTGCGCCCCGAGCAGATAGATGTAAGCTCACCGGCACATTCCCCCGGAGCCCCTTCGGGAGAGCCGCACCGGGCGCGGCGGGGCCTGCAGGTGGTGCTGTTTAATTGTGGAAAGGCTCCCCCTCCTCCCGCCTCAGCGTCCCGCAGGATGCGCCCGGACGGGAGCAGCGCCGGGACCGATCCGGGACACCCGGCGGGGCGGCTGGCTGCTGGAGCCCTAAAACATCCTGCGCTCTGACAGTCCAGCTTCCCTTGAGTGGGAACAAAATCCTCCAGTGATACCAAGAAAAGGCCGACGTGGTGCGAGCGCAGCTTCCTCTGATTCCGCGGGAGAGGGTTGCCCCTTCGCAGGCAGTGAAGATACGGCCATGTTTTAGAAGACGAGGTTTTGGGTGCCCCCCTGGATGTTGGAAGACACCCACACTAAATCCTGAGTTACTCCACTCTTGACAGGCAGTACCAGGAGACCACGTACACATATGGCCACAGCAGCAGAAGAGCAACGTGGTCTAGTGGAAGTATTCTCTGCTCACGGCAGGGGTCTGGAGCTAGGTGATGGTTAAGGTCCGTTGCAACCCAAACTATCCTGTGATCAATTAGTTTAGATAAAACCTCTAGATTTGCAAAAACTCAGCACACCTACAAATTTTCCTCCTGCAAATTTTCCAGAGTCTGCCTGACTCCCCAGTCACCCAAAAGCAACTTTAACACCTGACCTTTGATTCCTGCTGCACGACAACTCCAGCAGCCAAAAAAAGATCTCTTAAAGAACTGTAAAATGGTTCCTTGTTCTGTGCTTGGGACACAACCAGGCCATGCAGCTGTACAAGACACCTATCATTTACCAGAGGTGCAAAGGGCATGATATGCAAAGGATTCTCACAAATTTCAGAGCATAAATTTCCAGCCTCTTTCACTCAGGCTCTGCACCTATAAACCACACTACCTCTTCTGCAGTGCTTTTCTGCAGCCTTTTAGGGAGCAGGGAAGAGGAGAGTGCAGAGAGAATAGCCAGGGAAGGGAGAAGAAAGCAGAAAAATCCCAGCAGCCTTTTGTATCAAAAACCTGCCTAGCTGAGAAAGGACTGGAGGCAGGGGAGAGTGGGGGGAAGAAATAAAAAGAGGAAAATGACATAAAAGTCCAAAAGTTCTGTGTGGTGAGATAAGGAAACTTGGAGGTAAGTTTGGATGAATGAGTGTCAAATTTTTAAGTGCTTGCTGACCTTTGTAATCTTATTTGCAAACATGGTTTCATTCTTTTTGGGGCCTCTGGAAGAAATAATTTTCTAAGCAGAAAGACATATTTGGTATCTCTGGCAAGACTTCTCAAAGACAGCTGAGCTCATTGCATCTCAGTCTAGCATCACAGTGTCTCCACTTTAGAGGACTCCTTGATATTTCCTACAATGTCTCTGGTGCTACTGCAGCTCAGCAGAACATTCCTTCTCATTGAATAAAGTGTAAAGTCTTCCCATCCTAGAGGAATGTGTCTTTTTACAATCAGCAAAAGGAATTTAAGGATCTGTGAACTCCTACACTGGAGCTGCTGCAGGACTGCCACTTAACAATCCTCTTTTAACTCTCTGCTGCCTTGCCCTTCTCCCCTGTATGTACCCCAAGTGGTAATGATTCAATATCTGAGAAACAACTGAGTAGTACAACAATAGCATTAATGCTGTAGCAAAAATGTATTTATTTTAAACCTCACCATAATCTTGATTAAGACATGACTATCCTCTGATGTAGGTAACAATCCAGATTAGTCATGGACTGAGACATCGCACTGGTATAATATAGTAATAAGTTTGTGATCAATCAAATTAGAGCATCTTAAAAAAATTGTCACCTGTTAGGTGATCAAAGCTTGTAGTAATCCAAATGTGCAATAAAAAAAGTTGAATTTAATCTGCCAACTTTGTCCCCAAACATATCCCTTTTGATCTTGGTGCCACAGATCATTCTGTGGTCTGCCATTAGCAGAGATGCAGAAACACAGCGCTGAGTTAATTCATCACTGAGGTGAATTTTAGGAACCTCAGAATATTCTAACTCCTTTTTTGAAAACTATCAGGAGATGATGTGAAGCATGCATTGACTAACCAGTTTTGTGACAGTGTGAAGCTGACACACAAGTACCTTCCACGTGATGATGAATGATGAAAATGTATCTTAGATCTTCATATTACCAGAGAAAAGTGTAGTTCTACTTCAGTTTAGGGATTCAGTCTTTCTGCAGCTGGGAGGGAGCCAAATATGCTTGCATTATCACTAAAATGCCTTTTTACAAATGTAGGAGGACTTTCAGTTCACATACTTTTTCCCAGAGATGGAGTAAGTCTCCAGAGGGCTGAAATCCAGAGCTGACTCGATTCTACCTATCAGCCTTACTTACTGCCCTCTGGGAAAGGTTTTATTTTTCCTCCTTCCCACTGCTACATTGACCAAAAAGACTTTCTTGAGGCCTCTGGGGAGGAAGTATACAGTGCCCCAGTTTAAAACAATGAGGCTGTGTGGAATCAGTGTAGAGAAAGGAATGGGTTACCAGTAAGGTATCTGATACATCCCAAACATTAATGGCAAAGAGCAGAACATTCCCCTACTGAACTTTTAGAATTCCTACTTCCCAGACATTCTTGGCACAACACTATTCATTATTTTTTAATTAGTACTACTTTCTGGAAGGAATTGTAAAATAATTTGTAGTAAAAATGGTGAAGTGATATATTATGATGAGAGCAGCATGTTTATGTGTGAAAACTCACCCACACTCATAAAGGGAGCTCGAATAAACAACACACACCGTCAAATATAAAAATATTCTTTTAGTAGTTTTATCCCTGTTACCTTCCTATTGTAAAGAAAATTTGAAAGGAAAAGGAAAAAAACATTCCAGGAATCCTTGGACAATGGCAATGTTTTGGAATGCAGTAGATAATAATATCGCTACAAGCTCCAAGGAAAATCCAGTGGCAAGAGTGTAGATCTGAAGGCATGAACAATAGCTAAGGAACAGGAAGGTAGTGTTCCCCTCTCCAAATGCAGCATTGTGAGGCCACCCCAGACTACTGCCTGCACCTCTGCAGCAAATTGCAAGCACCCTGTGCTACCCACTGGCTCTGAGGAAGGCTGGCATGAAATGGTCCATATCAGTGCCTGTAAACTCTCCTAATTTCTAAATCACTGTGACTGCAGGCAACAACTGCTGGCTTGTGCTAAGCCCAGACTGTGCTCTCACACTCGCTGGGATGAGTGCATCTGTCTCATTGATCCAGGGAAAAACCACACAAGGGCCTGTGCTAACAATTTAACGCCAGGGGCAGTCAAGTTCAAGTGCTTAAACAGTTCTCAGTTTAATTTACTATTCTAGATGTAGCCAGTGTGTCTGGGCTTGATAGATGCGTTGAGGGGATGATGGTGAAAAATGGGAAAAGGCTCAGAAGAGGGCCACAAAAGCGATTTGTTGCCTATAAAACTTAGTGAGATGCTCAAAGAGCTGTATTTATTAATGTTATTTAAGAGATCAAAAGATGTGAAAGTGATCTACAAGAACCCATATAGAAAAAAGATTTCCTGCAGCTTACTATCCCATACTTCGGAGTTAAAAACATGCTGATATCCAGGATCTAGATAAATTCAAGCTGTAAATAAGGACGGTATTTTTAAGCATTAGGAGAATTTACTATGGAGCAAATTAACAAGTGCTCTGGTGGATTTTTCATCATGTGTGATCTTTAGATTTTTTTTTCAGTATCTTCTGAATAAAACAGATGCTTGGGGGCTCATAAGAAAAGAGTATTTGGGTTTCTTTGACTTTCTCACACAAAAAGCCAGTCTATTTTACTGGTGCCTTCTGATCTTGAATCTATGATTTGATGAAAAAGACACTGTCAGTGTCTCTAAAGTGTAAGTGAGAAGACTTCCCGCTAGATCTATGAATAAAAAGAAAAATTCTTACATGTGCAGTTGTAATTAAAGCTATGTAACCATTTTAGCAATTAGCGACGTAGCAATTAAGGCAAAAATTGCTGTCCCTTATTGGAACTAGACACCAGCTATTCTGTAGAATGAAACTGCTGTGAAAAACAGAATTCATTCTTGACATAGCTGAAGCTAAATGGTCTTAGAGATCTGAATGTTTGTGTCTGCCCTTTCTGGCTGTCTGAAGAGAGCAAGACCCACTCTAACTGGCCCCAATGTTTCACAGAGAGCACCGGAATTTCTGTGCTAAGGAACTTTGCAGAATTTTTGCCAAAGAGATGTTTTCATATTCCAAACAAACCCAAACATAGCATGAGCTAATTGTCATGCTCTACCTTACCCTCAGTTATAAAAATACAAATATGATCCATACTATTGCTATGTAAACACAACAGTAGCAGTACTGAAAATAAGATTCTTACACGGATTAGAAACTGATGACACGGACATACGAATTTCCTTAAAAGATCAACTTATTCATGAGACAAAGGTACAGATGAGAATTCACTTCAGGGAGTTGATGGAGCAGAGCTCCTTTCCCATCCCTCGGGGCTGAGTTCCCCTACACATCAAATGGACCTACAATGTCTTGTCCCCCTCACAGATATGCAGTAATAATTCTATCTATTCAAAATCTCTTTTCCTTTACAACAAAGAAATTACCTCTATGTGAGCCTTTGCTGGGAAGATAGTTAGATCATTGTAAGACACACATCTTTTTATGCTGACAAATCATTTATCCCACTACCCAAAGTACTTTTAAGCCAGAAATTAGCTGCATATGTAATAATCCTGCCTGCAATACTTGAAAGATAAAAATGGGGCAGTAGAGGTGAAATTCCTGCAAATCTTGAGGGTTTGGAATGGTTGGGTTATATTAATTTGGTTATTGGGATTCCTCAGCTTGAGGCAACATCTCTCTGGGAGGAAAGGTATCTGTGGTGCTGTTCCTGGCTCTGCACACTTCTACCCTCTGTCCAGCACTTCATAATGATGAAATTCCACCCCGCCCCCCTTCCCCGAGATCCAAAATATTTTAATTAATAGCTTTTTAAAAATAAGATTCCTCTGAAAGTTTACATTTTCTGTTAGTGGAAGGTTTAATGATTAATTTAGAATAATTAAAAGTCACCTCAGATGAAAAATTTTCATCCCCTTATTTTTATAGCGATTATTGCACAGAACTAATCCAGGATTTATTTCCACAGCTATTCATCATTTTTGTAGTAGAGTGTAATCCACTAAGTCAGTAATGAAATATCTTAACTTATACACACAGACATTGTATTCTTGGCATTGTGTGACTTACACTGTATAGATTGTCTTAATTTTGTTTCTTATTCCTTTTTCTAGTTGCAGTAGGTGTTTCAGGATTGCCCATCACCTTCTAATGTTGTATTATGGGGAAAATTATTTCTGATATTTCCTAGATAGTTATTTTGATAACATAAAATGTATGCTGAACAGTAGGGAATTAATCTCTCAGGATTAACTTAGCATGCAATGGCTAATGTTTACTAAACCCAAAACCTTCTTCCCAGGGACTTCATGCACCCAGATGAGGTTTCCTAATCTACTCTTCTCAGTAAGCAGCCATTAAAGGAATCTAATCCCAAGTGGCACAGTAAGAAGTAGCTTTACAGCATGTTTTTAAAGACTTTTTTGTGCAAGTTCCTAAAACCCAACAAATCCAACTGAAAACAATATTAAATTACTCTCATGTCAGTCGCAGAACAAGCTGAGACGAAACTTGTGAGTCAGCACCAGAGGAACTTCAGCTCTTCCCCGGGGAGCTCCATCTCATGCAGAGGACCAAATTTTGCACTTCCTTACACAAGTACTTTATTTGCATACAGCAGGACAAATTGGTGGCCACACACCTGTATTCCTCCAAAACCTCTCCCTTTTCCAGGATCCATTACAAGCACTTTGAAATGTCAGCCACGGGACCTCTCTGTCTTTCATTCAGAACTTGGGTGTTTTGCTGTAGGCATGACAACAACCTCCAGGGACACCAAGAGCACCCTCCCACTGCCACTCTCAGCCAGACACTGCTGCTGCTCCACCAAGAGCACCCTCCCACTGCCACTCTCAGCCAGACACTGCTGCTGCCCCCCTGCCCCCACCAGCCTGCACTCCCCTGCAGCCTGTGTGCCAGTGCTGGGAGAGACACCAGCTCTCTGCATGGCCTGAAACCCAGCCTGAAAAATAGGGTTTGCATGTTTGTGGCACTTCAGGGAATTCTAAGTCAAGTTCAGCTCTATTGGCTTAAACATCTTCCCCAAGAGAACTTGGATACTTTGATGGGCCCATACATTCTCGGACTATGCAACATTTTATTCTATTTGATTATTGTATTCATAAATAAAAATGCCTCATTAACTGCACAAATTAATTTCCTCTCCAATTATAGTCACCTTTTATTTCAATATAGATAAACAAGTAAGCACTGATATAAAACACTGCACTCTGTTGAACTCTGTATTTATCTAAAGCATTTTTTAAAGTCCTTCTTTGTGAAGCCTAAAACATTCGAGTTTATTCTTCTTCAGAAGAAAATCAGTTTTTAAAATCTTCAGCAGACTGTAACATCCATCCTTCTAACTACTAGTAATATAAATTCTGCAAATACAGGACTATTATTCATCACAGAACTCTCTTAGCTCTGCAGAAATGAAAGAAATATTTTATAAAACCACACACATAACCCACACAAACCCATAACTTAAGAAGACTGTGAGAATCTATGATAATATCATGGACTTAAATCTGTTTAGAGGGAAGATGCTATTGGCACATGTTGATTTCTGGTACGTCGAGAACAGCAGAGCAAGAGGATGGGATGGGGGCTAAATTTACCTCGGATCTCAGGACAGTTTCCTTTCAGTATTTCTAGTACTGTTGTAGACATGATCAGTTAAAGACAAGCGAGAGGCAGCTCTTGACAGGGAGAGAAAATCTAATTATTTAAAAATCTTTCTATTAGATTACTGTATTCCCTGTGGCAGTGTCCTCAGGAAAACAAGCTGGTAACTCTTTCCAAGCATTGCTTCCAAGTGTGAGAGTGTGAACCTCTGTTATGCTTCCATGGGCAGGGACCAAGCTAGGTGGGAAAAGACTTAAAGGCACAAGCCTTTACTGATATCCTTGTAAAATTAAAACTTACAGCTTCATTCTTACAACTAGTTACAGTCAGTAAAGTGTGGGCATGGGGGTGGTCCCATTAGAGCCAATATGCATACGTGCATGCTTCACCTTCCACGTCTTCTTCAAAGAAGCCCCAAGCCAGCCTAACATTAAATCCAAGTTAAGAAGGTCATGCCCTGAGTAGTGTCACTAATATGGACAGCTACTGTTGTCCCTCTACTTAGTGCCAATGGCCATGAGATCCACTGGCAGGCTCTGAAGCACTGCCCCTGGCCAGAATGGTTTTACTTGGGGGTGCTCCCTTCCCAGGCATTGGGAAATCTTTAAAAGCCAGAATTGAATCGTGCCAGGGGCAGTGAGAGCTCTGTAACACAACAAGATAGTGGGATTTGCCCTTCCATCTCTGGCTCTGACAGAAGCCCAACTTCAACAGCTCTGGAGCCCACTACCAAAGGTATCAGCCACTGAAGCACTGGGTGAAAGCTGTGCGAGCTGCGGATTCAAGTATGATGATAGTAGAGGCTTGAGCATGTATCTCTGCATTCCTCATGCTTCTGGCCATCTACCTCCTGCATAGGCTGTTATTTAAAATAACTAATAGAGTTTTTAGTCCTAAAGAGATATATTTTCTTTACTTAAACATAAAGATGTGGAATACATAATTAAATGATAGTTAATGGAGAAGTAGAAAAAGAAAACACATTTAAAAGCTTCTGCTGAGTGCCATTAGTGATTATTATTCAAGCCTAGATATTATGAGTGAAATTTTCCTCAGCTGAACCTGACTAGCAGTTAATGGGACTGCAACCATTTTGGTCATGTAATTTTAAATGCATTTGTGAAGTTCAAGTGTTAAACTGCAAAGTTTCCTTTGACTGCAAGTGCTCCTGACACTAACACAGTTATATTTCTTCAAATGTCAGTAGGATGGAATTGATGGACAAAAGTGAGATGGACACAAGTTATGCCACCTTATTCCCCAAAGTTTATAGAAATCTTTCCAGCCACTGTACAACACAGTAGAGGAGAAATTTCAATCTGTTTTCTTTCTTTATAGACTCAGGACAGCAGAGCTAAATTCAATTCACCAGCCAACTCCACCTACCCATTTGCACTATTTTTCTACTCAAGTTATATTTTCTGACATTTTTAGATTTTGCTAAAAATAAAACTCATCTGAAAGTAGGAGTTATATTTATTTTGGACTTTTTTCATACTCAATCGACTGATTTGAAGCAGTTTGGGTACAGCTTTATTAGCATTCTGTGAATTACTTTGTTGTGTGGCAAACTGCAAAAAGACCATTCTGAAGGCTGCATTAATGATAAAAAAGTTGATACTGTGATGTGATAGTAAAAGTTGGTTTAGACAGTATTATCTGGGGTAATTATAACTAGCAGTAGCCATTTAAAGGTCCCAGCAGGTGCTTTGTTAGAGAAGAAATGTTAACCCTAGCGTCTTGGCCAGTCTCCAGCATAAGCAATTAGTTTCTTGCTGCAGTAGTTAACTCTCCCTTATTGCTTCAATTAGATATGGTATTCTTCAGCTTCTCTCAGAGAGCTGCTGAGCCGTGTTACTGGCGCTGTTTTCCGCCTGCTTCGTTCCAGCCGAGAGGTCCCAGGATTTCAGTTATAAATGAAGTCTTCTCTGCCTGTAAAAGGCTTCTTGAGCACAGTCTCGGAGCACTGCATAAATCAATAAACAACAGATGCACTTGATATTGTATACTGACTTGAGGGCAGGAGGGGAAAAAAAACAAAAGCAAGGAATGATACTGGCAGAAAGGTAACCCCAGGCTATGAATAAAACATGCACACCTATAACCATGAAGGGTTCACAGAGCAGCAAAAGGGCAAAGGCAGTAACAAAGGGCTTGGTCCTGGAGGAGAAAAACAAATAAAACCCAGAAAAACTGATTTACCATTGAATCACAGAGGATCCAAAGATACTATACTCTAAATAATTTTAGGAAAGGAAATAAAGATTGCTAGTACCTAGGTTTCCCTCTCTAAAGGGTGAAAGCAAGAAAAGAGATTTAAAAAGCAACCTGACCAATACCAATGCAATCTTGACTGATTAAAAGTACTTTACAGCTGCAGTTAGGTGAGATATACCTCAATTTCTAAAGAACTGTTTAGAGAAACTTCCCACAACCTAAGCAAGTGTTCCATATCCATTCCATATCCCAGAGGTATATTACAGCAAAATAATAATGTGACTACATCCCAAGAGATCTCTAGACAACTACAAGTTATAGCCAGGATAACAATGTGGAGAAAGGATAGGGTATATGAGCAAAATGTTAAAAATATCTCTTTTGTCTCTACAACATGGATTACTCTTCTGAATAATCTGAACTGTTTTTCTCTGTCCATCTTTCTTCCACTTTTCTACTTATTCTTTCTGTGTGTGTGTAATACTAGATTTCCATAAATAGAAAAATCCAGTTGTGGTTTTGGACTATATGTAGAAGTGCTGTTATTATATCACAACTGTTCCACATTGCTAGATTTTTCGTACCTCCTTGAGGTTTCTCGTAGGCAGCTCCTCTAAGCACTGACTCTTCCTTCTTCTTACAGTAGCCAACTGACTGCAGCTCCCCCTCAACCACCCAATCCACTCTTTTATAACACTCTTCTTATTGGCTACAGCTGCAGCCTGTTAGAGTCAGGACTGTTCTCAATCTCTAATAATTGGCTCAGCTGCAACTCCTTAAGGGGTAAGATTACTTTCTATACTACCTTTATTTTCTTGTATTGTATCCCCCTACATAGAGGGAGGAGAGGAACACTCCAAGCACTTCAGCTATGAGGTCTAGCTGTTAGGGAGGTAAGGGATTCATAAGGGGTTTGAGTTTTTCATTTTCATAAAACTTCATGCTGACACAGAAGAGCTATTATGCCTATTAAATCATCCTCATCCTCTCAACCTGGTGTTTCTCTGGCTCTTTTGCCCCAGCACTTTACATCCCCATCGGAGTGTCTTTGAATATTTTCATAGTTATCTCCTTCTCCTTCACCCCACCCTCACAAAAGTCACATAGTTAACTGTCCCCTCTCAAGTCAGAGTTGTAAGATAAGAAATTGAGCTACAGGTATAAGAGTTTGAGCTTCATTTTGTAGTTTCCTCTTAATTAAAATATTACTGAGAGGAATTCTGAGCCAAGGGGATTCAGCTGAGGTGTATTTGAAATGCATCGTGCTGTGGCACAAACCCTCCAGACCAGGAGGGGCAGTTCTGCCATGTTCAGCTGGAGACTTTAGACAGACCCCAAGGGATACAGGTTCAAAAAATAAGTTTCTGTTGACCTCACAAGACTGGCTGTGGGATTCTGATGCAGAATTAGATGTCATTCTGAAATACAAATTGTCCAGATTCAAATTCATTCCATTTAACTTCTAGGTAGGAAAATCCTATTTATCACATTTTGTGTGTATTTCCTCTATAACTACCTTGTTTTCATCTTCATGAAACTTCTCAGGACTGTTTGGTAAATTATAGACCAGATTCTTTAACTTGATGAACAAACTAGGCCAGCTACAACTATACTTTGTTTGTAGATTATCTCATTTTCAGTTGGGTCTAATACTTATTTTCTACATTGGACATTGGGCGTGACCCATTAAACATCCTTGTCTTATGATCTAGCTGAAAATCATTGCTCATTTAGTATTATAACCCAATCTGAAAGAAAAACTGCTACTGAGAACAAGCAGATCTCAAGAGAAGAGCAGAGCCATTCAGAGAAAGGAAGACAAATCCTTTGGTTTATTTATATCTTTTATTGATGCTGACAAGATTAAAATGGCTTGCATTTGACATAATGGAGGGTCAGGCAGGAATTGGTCCCCATTGTCTCCCCTGGTTCCCCTTCACCTAAGTAATAATTCAGAGCAATATTTATGGCATCAGGAAGAGAAGACAGCTGGTGGGACTTTTGACAGGTGGGACCAACTGTCTCTGTACCACCATACACCACTGAGATTTGGGGAAGTCCTGGCTAATTACTGCTGGATCAGGCACTTGTTAGGGGTGCTGGTTATAGCTCTGAACTGTGCAGAAACAAGAAGGAATCAATCACAATCTTTCTGCATATTCTGCTTTTCTTGCAATGTTCAAATGCACCTTTTTTGTTCCAGGCTTTCTGCAGTCCTTGATATCCCATCCTCATAAATAATAATCTCAATATTGTTTGAGTACAGAGATCAAAAAGATTTCATCAAAAGAAAGTGCAACCATGGAGGGGGAAAAAAAGAGCTTTCCACCTGGAAAACATGGGGAACAGAGAACTCTGGTGGAGAAGGGCTGGAGGCAGTTTAGCAGGTAGGACTAGAAATCCTTACGTTTATTTTACAGCACTCTTAGTATCATCTCACCTCAACAACTCCAAGAGAGGGCCTGTGGCAGGCTTAGTGCTTGCTCTACTAACTTGGCCTAGAATATAATACTGGAGTGGATGATTAAAAGACAAGGGATGCTGAGTGCTGAAGAGACAATCTAAGTTTCTTGTGCACACTGTTATGCCTCCACCACCTGAGGTATGTCCCAATGCTAATCCCACTTCACAAGTATGGAATACAGCAGCAAGAGCAGAAATCTCTGCTCCAAGCTGTGAATAGCATTTACCCAGAACATGCTCCCCATGGACAACCAGGGAGCTCCTGCCTCCCACAGTAAACCCAGTGCTGGGTGGCCCCAGAGCAGCCAGTCTCCAGGATAAGGGGCACACCTGGGCTTTGCAGCCTGGTTTCAACCACAGGTTTCTGTTTTTCTCAAGCAAGAAAATGAAAGCAGCTGCCATCCACACCCCAGCTCTATTCCCACCCTGTACTATTTTGGGACGATTGCTGCCAGCATCTCTCGGCTGCCTGGGCTAGCTCTGTGGGCAGCTGTCCTTCTGCAAAAGTCTCACTGCACTGTGCCACTGATTCACCAGAGAGACAGGCAGGCATGGCACACACCACGTGTGACAGCTCCCGATGTGTTTGGGGCAGTCATGTTCCCAGCAGAGGCAGAGCTGGTCTCCAGACTGGCTCAAGTCTCTGGACAGCTGGCAGGAGGAGACCTTAGCAGTGAAATCTTTCCATCCCAGGGCCACTACAGGGACCAGTGCAGCTCTGTGCTGTGTTGCAGTTCAATGGTGTGAGCTGTGCTACGTAAGCTGATGCTGGATGAATGATTGGTGAGGATCAGGAAGGGTTAAGTAGAGGCACAGGGTAGTTTTACTTCATCAAAACCCTTTTCCAGCCAAACCATCCTCATTGCTCTGCATTGTATGTACACATATATCTGTGTACACACACATTCAAGTGTTTTTATGGCTACTATGTATCACAGCACCAGCCAAAGGAACATCTCTGGGGCCAGAGAGTAGCTGGTTTTCACAGAAAGCTGACTCAAGGGTCAGGCAGACTTTCCCAGGAGATGTTGTGGATCAGCTGCTGTAATGATCCTGAGAGAGCCCCTCAGACAGGTAAAGATGTACAGGTGTATGTGTTTGGGATCAGGAAAGCATTGTTGTGAACTCCTGGCTCTGGTAGCTGTCTATGCAGAAGCTGTCTAGACATGAGAAGTTAAAGAAGTATCAGTGCTATGCTGTTCCTGATACAAAATGTTCAAAAGATGGAGGAGAAAATATGGGGAATAAGCCTCTTACCTTGGCTGGTGGCTCTGTCACCTTTCTGTGGACACCTGAGAACTAACATTCTCCTTCTCTCCCTCAGGACTCTGCTCCTTATCTTTGGTTTCCCCTTTTGTGGGGATCAGGGGAACTGGTTCTGTTCCTGAGCTCAGGAAACAGCTGCTCCTCACCTCCCAAGCTGCGGTCAGACATGCTGTCGTACCGGCAAGCTTTCCCTGCCCTGATGCCAGATTGGCCACTGGCAACCCCAGTCCTCTTGTAGGTCCTCTAAGGACAGCTGGCCTTGCCTCCACACCTTTGCCTCACTGCTTTTGCTGAACCACCAGGGTTCACAACCAACCGGGGTTCAGAAATTGGCATCTTGCTGCAAAACAGCCCTCCTAGCCTGATGCCCAGCAGAACTACAGCCTCTGCCTCTGTCTAGGCAGGACTTCTGGGTAAGGCTGGGCCAGGAAGATAAGAATGTTGTATTCACAGTGTGGGATGGTTATTGCATTGGCTGCTGCAGGAGGATTTTGGAAAATCCAAAGTCTTCCAAATCCAAAGTGGTTCAGAATTCTAACACAAGACAGGAGGTCTCATTCAAAGAAAAGTAACCAAGGAAAGGTGCATTGCAGACATCAGCTGCAAAAGAAAGCTCAGTGCAGACATAGTTAATAAAAGCCCAGTGGAGGAAAACAGCAAAAAAAAAAGTGGATTCACAGGGCTCAAAACTTGCAGCAGCTGGAGGGCATGGTCTTGGGTAGCAATGAGCAGGAGTTAGAAAGAACAGTGAAAATTGTTGTAATAACTGTGGATGGTTGGATTTGGACAGGCAATACTGACCAAGTATAAACATATATATATGACAGAAAGTTAATCCATCAAACTGCTTTGAACATATTTGAGACAGGCAGAAGGAGTTTATAAACACCTGACATTTCATTTTAGAGGTTCAAGGCCTTTTTCACCAAGTACTAGACATGTCTGAGCTTTAACACATTATCAGTCCACATCCTCACATTGAAGAATATGCATATATACATATGTATGTATGTACACATATAATAAAACAGGGGGGTCCTCAGTCCAGGAGTCAGTGAAGGCAGATATTGCAGCTCTCCAGTAATGTCTGGCAATTATCATTAGCAGATAGAAATATTCTCTCCCAGGGGAAAAAAAAAAAAATACAAACAAGAAAAAACAAACAAGCAAACATGCACTCAGTAAGGAAAAGGAGCAATTGTAGTAATCAATTTGAAAGGATTTTTTTTTTAATAAAAGCATTTTAAGCTCCGATGAAATACCTAGAGGCTTCATTAGAAAGCCCCAGATACATGGTTTTCAACTAGTTACTGTAAGAGAATGTGGAGAGCACCAGCAATTACAGCCCTGGAGAACCAAAAGCAACTTTCTGTAGTTTGGAGGCTAACTTTGAACTGGAGAAACACAGGCAGCCACAACAGGAAGAAATAAAGTGTTTGATTTTACCCTTATTTTTTTCAACCTATTTTCACAGATTTCAAGACTGTTAGGAGAAAGGATTTATTTGATCTGCCAGGATTCTCTGCCTCCATGTAGATGTGTCACTTATTTTTGCACTGACAACCATTTTTGTGTCCACTTCTGCCTCTTGCTGTGATCCTGATATGTAATGTGTGGACTACAATTTGAGTTTGAGTTCATGCCATCCTAGGATAGAGAAAATGAGGAGCAGGTGGAGTGGCTAAGGGAGCTACTAAAAATGGCTGAAGGAACACAAGGGAATAAATATGGCAATTTCCTTATAATGAAAACATTCAAGTTTGATTTGTGGACACTTAAATGAATCATGGAATCACAGAATAAGCTGAATTTGAAGGGACCCACAAGGATCAGCAAGTCCAACTCCTGGCCCTTCACATCAACATCTCCAAAAGTCACACCATGTGCCTGACAGCATTATCCAAACACTTGAACTCTGTCAGGCTGGTGCTGTGACCACTGCCCTGGGGAGCTGTTTGTTCCAGTGCCCACCCACCCTCTGGGTGAACAGCCTTTTTCTAATATCCAACCTAAACCTCCCCTGACACAGCTTCAGGCCATTCCTTGGGCCCTGTCCCTGGTCACCACAGAGAAAAAAAATTCAGCTTGGAGGCTTATGAGTCTTGTAAATTGAATGCAAGTGTACTGACTGTAGGCTGGCTTAATCTGCCGTGGTAGATCCTCTAAGGAGGAGTTTGCTGGTTTGCAGAGATATCTTGACCACAAATGGAAAACTTTTACTTTACAGGATGATTTCATTATGTCCAAGTGGGACAAAACTGCACACTGCAAAGTCCAGCTCCAGTTGCCAGATGCCCAATTGAAAGGCAGCTGGGTTAGCTGCAGGACTGGAAGTTGAGTGTTTCTCCCTGACAGACATGCATGCCGAAGGTTGAGGCATAATTTGACTCAAGAGAGGAGGTTTTGTCCACAGATAGGATGGAGTTTGGGTCAGATTCTCTACTGAAATGAACTCTAAGTGCTTGGAATAAACTGTATTTTAAAGCTGATACTGTCATTGCCTGTCCTCTGTTTCACATTTTCTTTTACCAGAAACTTACTGAGAGACTATGATAAAACTTTTCTAGGTCTCTTTGACACCAGTGATTGTGGTTTCATGTAGCCCCTGTTTCTCTTCTCTTCTGGACTAGATGACAATTCAATTTCTATGTTGCTTCTTCAGTGAAGCTGAGAAAATTATGCATTCGAAAAAATTCATTTCCCAAGTAGTTCCACTGAAGGGATCATGACCCTAAACATATTCATTACCTCAAATTGTCAACGATTTTCTGTAGCAATTTATTCCTTGACCCTCAAGTGGTCAAGAACTGTCAGCGCATGCAATGTGAGGTTAGCACTTACTGAAATGCAGCAGTTAGGCTTCTAGAGGGCTTCTTTTTTTTTTTTTTCTGTGCAGTTGTCCACTGGTCTGAGAGACTTTCTATGGCTTACCATCAATTCCAGCTGTAATGAGATCATTCTGCCTCAAAATGGGAAAACCAGTGGAACCAGAAGTGTTCCAAAACAGGATTATTTTCCTGTCTAGGTCACTGATAAAACAACCTTTAGTTCTTACAAACATTCCCAATGGGAACTGTGAGTCTGAAATTTAAAATTCCAGATTCATATATGGTGACTTAAAATAGGAAATGGGAAACATAACTTCACTAGAACCTTATATGTAAGGATGTCAACAGGTGAACAGCTGATGAGAATATCCCAAAATTTTTCAAGACATTTGGTAAAGACAACCTTATTTAGACAGAAGAGCTGCTGGGCAAAAAATTATTTGTTTTGAAATTGATATATTCTCTTCTCTTCAAGCTCACCCTCATGTGAATGTCTAACAAGGGAAAACCGGATTGTGATTGTCAGTACCCACAAAAAGATCAATGGACTAATGGACCTTCTCCTTTAGAAGGCTTTCAAAATACAGAGTGATAAATCTGGATGTGATTTTTCTGAGTCTAAGGTAGTTTGGGTGTGGTTAATTTGACTGGCACTATTCACCTTTTTTACACAATTTGTTGGGAAGCTGTTTTCATCCTTTTCTACCCATCCTCTAAAGTGTATTTCTCTGCTCTCTGAAATGCTGTGCTGGTGTAGGAAGGGCATGAATACACACATGGGTGCCTTTTCTGCAGCTCAAATCTGTTCTTCCTCAGGCTATGGAACCACTTTGTATATGGCTATAATAGGCTGCAAACATTACATGTACTCTGCCAGCTGTAAAGCCACATTTCTGAGATACAAATTTTTTGTAATTCATATATCTTTTCCCTCCTCCTACACACACACGTTTTACCTTTTTGATAGCAAAATGGGCCCTGCAGTCTGTGTAAAAGCATTGCTCACTAATGCTCCGTGGCAGGATAACATGTGACACATATTCAACCAGCACACACATCTCTGCCCCCTGGCATAAAGTAAATCAGGATTCTCAGGAAGGGATAAGGTTAAATTACTCTAATGGCAAAGGAAAAAATGTCTAAAAGAGAACTAATCTAAAGTGATGGTTTGCTTCTTACACAGGAGAGATATTTAACTGCTGCACACAGAATTGCATGCTTCTCTGATCCTATAAAAGAAGTAACTTCTTTCTGACCAGAAAAACTCAGAAGTCTTTCCCCAACCAAGACTCCCACTGAAGGAGACAGTTGCAGAATGAAGATTTGGTTCTCACTGCATGAGGCAAATAACCCATATAATTCTCTAAGCAAGGCAAGCATGCATGAAGTAAGTAAGCCTCTTCCCAGGACTTAGTGGTTCTCCTAGATTCCTGGAAATGTTGGTGCTTTGTCATCATGTAATAGCAGAGCATAAAGATATGCAGATTTCCGAGCAGTGACCACGCCTAATGCTGGAAATAAATATGAGAGCATATGTTATAAAACACCCACATCGCTGCTAATGGCTCCTCCGTATTTTTAGAGAGAAAGCACCAATCCATATTGTTTCAGTTCTATGTTGTTAGTGTGTCTATGGACAATGAGAGAATATCTATCATCTCTGGAAAAAAAGAAAGTGATTTGCACACAGCACCTCCTTGCACAAAACATCCTCAATTTCTAGATCAAACAGATCAAGTTGCTTGTACCCCAGCCATAAGGGCAGTGCTGCCTTAAAAACATTGCTTGGGTAAAATACTAGTATGTGACCTAGTACAAATGTAAATATCCAGGACTACATGGTTCTCTTCAGGTTAAGGATTTTGAATAAGTAGACATGTAGCTGATTTCACACAGTCTCACTAGGCTCTCCTATGAATGTAAGAAACAAACATATATAAAAGTAAACTTCAACACTTACAGCCATGAAAAAAAGCACAGAAAAACATGAGTTTCACTGATTCTACACAAAAGAGGAGCCAATGAAGATTATCCAGGATAAGAGATAATTGGAGAATAGTTACTTTAGCATTTATGAATCAATATGTGACATCACCCACACACAGAGTTCAATGTGTAGAGGTATATATGTCACAAATATCAGTGAAAGATTCAGTTTAAAGTATTTGTTCTGCACATGAAAACTGTCAGGTTGTGTGGACTTGAGCAGGTTGCAACAGGAGATCTAAGATTTTTATTTAATCTTGTCAGAGATGGATGGTTCATCTGGGCTAAGCTAAGACATAAAATTAGAGTTTAAGAATTAATTTCAGGTTTTCTCCACTTCCACCTGAGATAGGTCATCAAAAAGAATAATTTTCTGTTACATTTCTGGATGCATTAGAAGTCTGAAATGTAAAAATTTTCTCTACTTAGCCTGTAAGTGCCTGATTGGAATAGACAGATATCTCAGGGGCAGCCCCTAAATGAAGCTGCTGGCAGGGAAGGAAAAGAAATCTGTAGAACAATTTCTCTCTGTCATCCTCGTGGCACTTTGAAGGGTGTTTCAAAGTGGGGGTGGTGGATTTTTTCTTTCACCTCAGAGAAGAATGAATGTCCATTTCCAGGTATTTTATCTTTCACCACAGATGCTACACTGCTTCTCCCAGTCCCAGGACTTGGTGCCTCCTTGTTCATCTCCAGATGCTCAGGTCACACCATCACCCAGCCAATAGGTTTTTTGGTAATTCTACCCTTTATAACTAACTTGCTGAAACATACAAACCTAGAGGTAAACCTAGGGAAAAAATCCTGAATATTCTGCCATGTAAGAGTCATGGGGAACAGGAATTTTATTGCCGTGGTGTGGAAATAACTAATTTTAGGAACTCTAAACTTCCCATAGAAGTATTACAAGATAAAGCTGCACATTACTTGTTACCATAAGGATTTAGCACACCTATTAAATTTTCCACTAATTTAATCCAACCACCCAGAGTGAATACTACAGCTTGGTTTGAACATCTGGGGTGGGCCCAGCTATAAAAGCTGACTTACATGCAGACTAGAATAGCCTGGTTAGCACCACAGGAGAGCCCAGTTCTGCCCATGGCAATAAAATGCCTGGCTTGCTGTTGCCTGCAGTGGGGGGTGAATGCAAGAGTCATTTTGAAAAGTAAAAACAAAAAATCCATTTGCAAAGTAAAAAACAAGTGGTGTGAAAGAGGAGAGAGCAGCAACAACATCCCTCCCATCCACACTGATGCCTCTCCAGGAAGGCGAGGTGCCTCTGCAGTCCCCATCCCCAGGCTGGGCTTTGGTGGATACATATGACCAGGCAGGAGCCATTCCAGCCCCAAGGTCAAAAGTGGGGTCTGAGCAGTGCCCCTTATGCCCACTTAAGGCACACTTTACAGGCAACAGGCACTTGAGGTTTATGGGTTGTCAGACTCTGTGGAGTGCCAAATCACACCTCAAAAGCATTTTCTATCACCATAAGCCTTGCTAGGTACTGGCAACGTCTGTGTTTGCTCATGTAAAAACCACAGTGGAGCCCAGCTCTGCCCTGGCTGCAAACTTTCTCTTTTTCAGGTAGGTGACACCAGTCTTACCAATAAACTCTTGCCAATAATGCACTGAGTACCTCTCTTCCCATTCCCATCATCTTTGCCATGCTCTGGGCACCTGCCCTGTCTGCAGCCAAGCTACCTTTGTATGTCCACAGACCTCTGCGTAAGGCAAGTGGAACTGTGTCACAAGGACAGCTGAGGATGGCAGGGATAGAGAGGTTCAGTGACGGTGAGAGACAGGCTTTGGTCTGGAGGGTGCTTGGTGAGGAAAGAAGCATATGGATTCTTGTCCAGAAAGAGGGGAGAGCTCTCCACACTCCCTCTGCCACAGAGGGCTGGAGCCTATGCCATGTGAGGACCTGTAGGCTCATTTAAATTCAGATGTGAAATGTGAGGAAGAGCAACTTTACTCCTCCTCGGCCCCTGCCATGATCCCCCACAGCACATTAGCACATGAAAGCAGAGGGGAGGAGAGCTGCCGGAAAGCCAGCAGAGATTGCTTGAACAGTTATGCAGCCTTTCCTGAGACAGCAGGGAGAAACTAATGTGGGAAGATTTTCCCAGCAGATAACAAAGGCAATCTGGCCATAAAAAGGTAGAGTTCCTACACATTAAAGGCAGTTCACAATTGCAGGTGTTTTTGGCAGCATTCCACAGATGCAAGGAGTTGCTCACATCTATGAACATGTGCGGCATCAGAGCCCTACTCCTGTTCACAAACCAAACCATAAGGTAGCTGCCATAGGCTTATTTTGTCAGGGTTTGCAAGAGCTTGGCCAGTATCAAGAAAATATTTGGCAGAAAATTTGCTTGTCTGCTGTGCTCTGCATTGGGTCCCAGTTTCTCTGTAAGATTCTTTATTTCTTGCCTTTTTATTTGTAGCACTGCTCCTAATTTAGGCAAAGAGGTTTTATAAGGAAAGAGAGGCTTTATGTGGAAATCTCAAAAAAAATCAGTGAAGTAGGGAAAGTGGTGGGGCAGAAAAGCAGGGCAGTTCCTCACTCCTGCAGAGGTGCAGCAGTGAGAGGCAGGGAGGGTTGGGGCTACCACTGCTGCTACATCCATGTGACAAACTGCTCAGCCACCATGTTCACTCCTGAGCACTCTCTGCTCCTCACTTGTGATAAGTGGAGGTCTCAGGCTGTTTCCATGCTCTAAGGTGCACCATGGCAAAGCACAGGGCACAGGCAAGCTGAGATCTGCCAAGAGACCTCAAGGCATCAGTTAAGCAGTGAGGCTGCACCAGCCCAGTGTAAAAAAGAACAAGAGCACCTCTGAGAAATGCTCCTAGATCAGGCCTCTCCAAAAGCAATCCTCTGCTTGACTGAGCCCTCCCTTATGCAGGCACCTTCTAGTTCCTCTTCAACTTTTATTGCAATATGCAGAGGCTTTTCACATGTGCTTTTAAATAAAACATCAGTGGCTGTATATAAACAATCCCTATCAGGTGCCTGGTAGGCCAGAATAATTCCTTTGTTGCTTTTTAAAAAAATATTAAAGGCAGAAGATGTAATGGGAGCTGAGAATTGCAAAAGTTCAGGCTCTAAAATCCTAACTAAAACACTTGACAATAGGCAGCTCACACTGAACCACTCTTCCGTGTGATTATTTTATTGGGGTTTTGTTTCGTTTCTACTGAAACTGTTCATGGACCTGTAAATAATTTTATCCAATCTGTTATTTACTGAAATGAATTAAATGCAGTCTTTAGACACAGATAAAGTCTACCTTATACTTACTACTAATTTAATTTTCACTTGTTTATCAATACTTTGGGGACTCACATTTTTTCCCTAGTAGGATATTTACACTGATTCTGTTCAGTTTAAAATGTAAAAGGTGTCTGTGACTAAAGCCTGCCAGTTTCCCTGGAATAAAGTTTAAAAATCCTTAAAAATACTGTAAAAAGTTGTAAAATAATTCCTTCACAGGTTATAGATGGATACTGTTACCAATCACAGTCTCCACAATTAAAGCCAACAGCTGTCTTGTGTTTGCATAGTGACTTAGAATAAATAAATATTTCTGTGGACAGTGACTCTTGTTCTACTTTCTTGCGGCACTCTTAAAAGTTCCAGCTCCTTCCCTCTCCCTTCAGTCAGCCTTGCACTTCCTCTTTTTGCCCTCAGCTGGATGGTTTTTTTCAAGCAGTCACCCAGAGTGAGGAAAGTCTGAGCAATAACTGAAAAAGAGTAGGAGTATGTCCTCTTTGGCCTTCAGAGAGAGGAATAGGACATTACTAAAACATAAGGACCAGACAACAGCTATGCAAGCTTATGCTCTCAGGAGGGAATTGGCTTCATCTAAATTTATCCTTTCAGAAGTTTCTGCCTGCTCTAAAACAGTCAGCTGGCATCGGTCTGCAGCCAACAAGGAGAGACAAAGCATAGCTGGAGAAGGATTCCTCTGCAATCAGCATGTGAGACGGTGGAAAGATTCCCCACTCCCAAGTGTGTTTATCTCTCGCCACTGATTTAGAAGTAGTCTTGTTTTAGGAAGTCCAGGTTTTGACTGTGGACACAAAGCTGGGGGCATCTCTGTTGTCATGCTGGCTCCCTTCCACTGTCCCTGATGTATGAGCTTGTAGGACAGGCCAAGCCATCCTCCTCAGAGGGTAGTAAAAGAACAGAGTGAGCAGGAAGGCTGGACATTAAAACAGCATGCAGCAGCACTGCCCTTGGTACGCATGCAGATTGCAAAAATCACATTGTCTGTACCCCACTTCAAGACCCTCCTCAAGGAAGCCAGTGGGCACACAGCCATACTGCTGTGGTCTCCACATGCCCCCAGCCCTCTGTGAAACAGGGAGAGGTCACCTGTTAGAGGTGGTCATCTCCACCCTGCTCACTGGGACATGGGCTTAGCAGCATTCTGTCAGCTCTACATTGCCTGCCCATGTCCTGGAGGACAGTCCAGCTGCAGCTCAGCCTCAAAACACTCCCTTAGCAAAGAACAAGCTCCCTCTGCCTGCTGGGCAACTGCCTGTAAGGCTTCTCCAAGCTGCCCCTCTCCAACCCCCAACAGCCTGGCGAGTGGACTGGCACACTCAGGGGTCTTCTCTGTCCTTGAGAAATGCAATCAGCCCAACCCAGGTGTAAACAGAAAGAGGCCAGGCTGAGCACTGGGAGGGAAGGCTGTGGCTCCTGCCAGCATTTCAGCTGCAGCACTCTGAACAGGCCAGCCACCCTGGCATCACCTCACGGCTGCACATGCCAGCAAGTGTCTTGGGCACTTCCCCAGTGCAGCAGGAAACCCTTGTCTCAGTGTTCTGATAATTGCCAGCAGGGCACACAGAGCTCAGCTCAGGTACAGGACTTTCAAAGACACCCTGAGCCATCCTAACCACGGTGCCTGACTGCTTCTGCAGCTCCTTTTTCAGAAGGACACTGCTTGTTGTCCAGATATTTGCATTCAGTTTGGGCAGAAGGAAAAGCCTGAAATTTGTATTCAAATGTCTCAGAGGCTGAAAAGGAATCACATTTCACCATCTAACCATTTGGGAGCTGGAAGGTCATCAGGCAGAGATATCTCCTCCTATCCAGTTGTTGTCATGGGGCTGCAGAGGAAGAGTGTTGTATGACATCCTGACCTATTGTCCCATAAAAGCAAAGTTCTCCTCATATTAACTGCTCCTCTGTGAAAAGCCAGTACCATCACTGTAAATAAAGAAGAAATATGGTCTGACTTTCTCAGCACCAAGTTTTCTCAGACAGCAACCTGAGGAAACATTGAGGCTTTTAATCAGTCATCCTGATGGGCCATGCACTGATCAAAGTAAGACTGCAAAACATCTTCTCCACTGAAACCCTTCTGTGAAGAAGCTATTTAGTCATAAGAAGTTGCAGCTCATAAACATTTGAAGGAAGAAAGGATTTGGTGCCTTACAACTAAATTGTACTAAAGATTAGGGGACCCCAGAGCTCTGGAGACAACAATGACTTGAAAGTGAGATTGAGTGCAGAAATAACCCAGAAATGAGTGGGCAAACTATAGCGTTCCCTTATTGTCTATGACATCACTGGCACTTCATTTCCCAAGGAATTATTAAGACTCAAGGAGTTGCATCCTTTCCTGCACCAGCAGAGATACTTTTTCCCAGTGGAATGCAGTGTGAAATTCCTCTTTCTGAGAAAGACTAGACATGCTCCAAGAGCTGCCTTTGTCCTCACCACAGCTCCGAGTGCAAGCAGTACACTCCCAGAGCCAGACACACTTTGGCTAAGATGAATTGATGACACTTAGCTGCAGGTAAGCCTGCATGTGGATGGTGCTGCTGGCATGCCAGGGACTGCTGGTGGCTCTGTGCACACTTATATTGCATGGTGAAGTTCAGGACAGAGATCCTTAGGCACAACACAGCCAGTGTGAAGGGAGTAAGGTTTTTTCATGGTGCTGTGCTATGTCAGAGAGACACCACTTGGGGTAATCTTGGCTGCTCTTCCCCGTGTGGCACTATACAGTGTGTACACTTGCTGTCAGGCATGCCTTCACATTTCTGCCTACCCCAGATGCTCACACTACAGGCTTGAACTGATCTTTTTATACTTTTCTGGGTTGTGTAATTTTCTTTCTCTCAGCAACTTCACCACCCAGAATCCAAAGAAAAGGCTGGAGAAACACAGAGGGTAATAGACTAAAATTACTTGCAGTATCAGCTACAGTACTTACACTACAGAACTGTGGAGACTGTGTGCTATTTTTTTAGAAGCACAAAACACTGAAAAATGCATGTATTTTCCAGGATAACCAGTTTCCCACTGCCCAGAGAGGACCATAACTACATGGGAGACAGTGGGGTCTTCAGAGGGTGAAGCACAGTTCTTAAAGGGAGGTGTCTGGGTTCTGTCTATGGCTTTATCAGCCAGTGTGCAACACACAGGTCACGTGCAAGCTTGTCTCTGCTCAGTAACTTCTGTCAGTGAAACACAGATGCTCATAATTTTTAGCAAAACTCTTTCTTACATACTTGTGACTAGCCTTCTCCAAGACCAATATATTAATGTGCTACCTCTGTTCTGGGAGAGACATCACTCTAGAAAGTGTCTTACCGGTTTTGGGAAAGACTGCTCAGTTTAGGTTTTGTGTGCCATATCTAAGGCAGTACACAAAGAAGAGCAACACAAGGGTTTCAGTGCTGCTTCTGAGACAGCATCCACAACCATTTCCTCCCACAAGCAACACCATTGCAGCATTGAACAAGAATTTTTGGGAAGGCTTCAGTCCAATGCAGTCTGCAGCTGCTGAATGACAAGTGACAACCAAGTGAGGACAGCTACCTGCAGTAGCTGACCATGGAGTTTGGGAGAACCACAGCATCATTTCCATTTTTTTTCTCCTACCCTCATTCTGCCTGCTGTTACTCTGTACCCAGACATTGAGGTTCTGGATCTGCTGGGATTTTACTTCACATTTTTAAAGAAATCAGGTTTTTGGACTTCTGCCTCTTTGTTGGCTGATGAAGGTGGATGAAGAAGTATGGGATTCTTTGCAGCATGTCAGACAGTGCTGCAAGCCTTTGCTTGGACAGCTGTCACTTGAGGTTGACAATCTGGCAAAGACAGACTTGCACAAACTTCCATATTGTGGTTAAGGCTGTGATGTATTAGAAAAGCTTGATGTTCTCATTTAGTTGGCTTCAGCTTTGCTTACATCCCTGAGATTACACAGATGGCTCTGGCTTGCAATCTGCTCCAGGCTGTATCCGTGAATGAGCTCCCAAAGTGGTATCTGTAGAGCTCCCTGATGACTTTGGCATCTTTGATCACCAGGTGCCATCACCTGCCTGCCTTTCCCTGAGTAGGGATGCCTTGCAAGGACAGTTGGGTTTGTTCCTCAGAGAACCCAAAAGGCCATGAGGGATACAACCAGATTTAAAATTTTCGAAGTTGACAAGATGCTCAGTCAAGCGAACACCATTCATTTCAGATGGGAGCTGCTATTAAAATCCCAATTCACACTGAGCCATCAGGGCTGTTTAAGTAACAAATTATTCCAAAATATACTTTAACATAGTAAGCTCCTAAAATGGAATGTGGCTGGGGTTTTTTACTATAACAGGTCCCTGCATCTTCATAACATTGTGTTGCAAGAAATACACCAAATCCATACTTGCAGTGGTTAAGGGGTTTTTCCACTCTTGGAAACAACACTGTTTTAAATATGGTTGTGTGTGAATGTACACACACATACAAATAATATATTTATATACATATACACCCTGTCTAAAATGAGTTAACCCTGATTTTTTAATCCAACCAACTCTAAAATGCTGCACCATAAAAAAGCAATCACTAGGCAGACAGAGCTGTAGAAAAAAACCTACAGACACTTTGGGATCAGGTGGCACCAATGTGCGCAAGTTAAAACTTTATGTACTATGCAGGATTAGGCGAAGAGTGGAAATAAAAATATGAGAGAAATCTGTAGTTCAAAGATAATTGTGTGTTATTTTTTGATTTTTAACTAGGTAAAAACCTAGTGCCCACGTGGGCAGAATGGCAAATTAATGTACTAGCCTTTTGTTTCCAAAATAATTGTTTTTTTCAAAGAGCACTAAAGACTTAAATGTATTTTAAATTCTGGTAACGCATGTATATATCTGTATGCTACAGAAACTAGTGGGAATTGATTTTACCATGTCTATGATTAGAATCTCTATGGCAAGTCTTGCCAAAACAAAAGAAAAAAATATGAAAACATTAATTTGGAGCAGTTTTGCTGTTTTAGCACTATCTAAGATAATAAATAGAACATGAACTGAAAACTGGGGTGCAACACAATTTAAACAGTTCAGACCCTTTTCTTTAAAGCCATGTTGGGCAGATCAGTAATCTTCCTGCAAGTCCCTCTGAAATGGCATTTGCTCTTCCACCCAGCAACTGACTCTTGAATCCCTTTAGGGATCCAAGAGAGCTGCAAAAATCCCAGAGAAATTGCGCCTTATTGCCTAATTTTGAGGCATCTCATTTCATGTTGTAGTTGTTTCAATGCCCAAGATTCCAGCACGCTTCTGTAGGTAGCACACCTATCCAATACAGGGAGGCAGACCACCCTGCTTTGGCTCTTTTCTGGATTCCCCTTCTCCCATGCAATCACAGTAAACAATTACAGAAGGGCCTCACATACCCTGTTAGCAGCAGCGGTGCTGCTGTGTGCCGTAAGTAACAAACATCCTTTACACTACTTGTTCAAAGGTGCTTGTGTTTGCCACTGGTAGACTCTCACTTGGATCCCAGACTACACTGTTGCCTTCAATTTCATGTTTTCTTGACCAAGCCTGCATATAGGACACAGGTCAGTCTGTGATGAGGTTCCCAAAGTTCATAACACAGACAACTCAGAATTATTTAACTACCTTTAAAAACAAAGTGACCAAAACAGTAACAAAGTAATTTCTGTAGTTTGGCTTCCCACTGCAGAACAACTCAGCAACAACATTTGTTTCTCATTAAGCTTCTGGGGTTTATTTTTCTTAGCTCAATGGATAACCGGGCGGAGGAGGGTACAGAAGGGAGCTATAGTCTCTGAATGAATCACTGTCTCAGATATCAAATTGTTATCCTGTACTAAGTCTCCTGCTACCCAGACCTCAGCTGTAACAAACTGAAGCCATTGTTTTCAATCTGCAATTCTCCACAGTTATTCCTGTGAAGATGGAATACCATTATAAAATTCCCAGATGGGCTGCTGTAGAACTGATGTATTCATTTATTTTTCTTTTTAAACAGGCCCTTCAGCAGTAAATTCACAAATAACAAGAACTGAGGTTTCTAAACTGTGAACTGGAGCCAGGTGCTTCTGTGGCAGACAGATGAAGAGGTCAGTCAGCTCTCTCAGCACAGAATCGTAGAATTGTTATGTTGGAAAAGACCTTTAAGATCATTGAATCCAACGGTATCATCAAAGAAGGCAACAAAGTAGGAACCGTTTTCAGCATTTAGAAAAGACCACTCCTGAAGTCAATAAGCATATATGGCAAGAAGGCAGTACAACACAAAAATCTTCTCTTAGGTCATGCTTATTTTCAACACTATTACTCCTTCACTATACTAGACATGGAAAGATCTTACACCAATGGGGATATCCAAAGTTTGTTTACATGGAATCTCTGTACACTTAGCTGGAGATTAAAAGTTCTCTTATTAGCTGATATGACCAACTGCATGGATCTGCAGATTTTGCCAATCAAGGTTTATTGAGAAAGCCAATTGAGTCTGTTTGGCCCCAGCTAGTCGGACCTAGAGTTTGCTTCCAATGTACTTCAGCGCGAGGTTGGTTATTGATGAGAGCCTGTTTACAAGAGTGCATAGTGAGAGGAGAAGGGGGAATGTTTTTAAACTGAGAGTAGGTTTAGATTAAATATGAGGAAAACATTCTTTACTGTGAAGGTGATGAGGCACTGGAA